>CM059044.1:4207009-4532009 GCA_030279155.1 Forsythia viridissima | reverse complement strand
TGCAAACAATTGAGGGATATCACTATACAGCTTGAGGCCGTGTGTTGTACAATTAGTAAGTGGGCTTGTTGGGGCAATTGGAGAATTATGTGATGCTGAATGTTTTGTCAAGATTTTATATGGCACTGCACCTTGGATGTTTTGAGAAGAATTCTGAGAAGTTATAATTCACGATTTCTGTTTTTGTACAATGTGTTCGCTTTTTCTTTTTCCCTCTATATTCATCTAATGGTAGTAATTGTAGATCAGCATGTTAATTTCTTTACCTCTATTCCCCTTACTCTGAGTTCCCAGGGTAGACTATGTTTAAATTCTTAGACGAAAAGGGATTTCTGAAATCCTTTACTTGCTAAAGTTCAATAATTTATGTTGCAATGCATAATTTGAGTTCATTCGATGCACATGCCTATGGACTTGCCCAGATGAAACAACTCTTGGCTGCCACAGATACTATGGCGTGAAAGTGGTATTCTGTCAAAGTTCTCTTTTCTTATGTAGAACCAGCAATATCGAACTAGAGCATCTTATTATTTTGAAAGGCTGCTTGGATCACCTTTCGTTCGATGCCTGTAATCACATTAGTAGTCGTCGTTCAACTTCAAATGTTTGGTGTCAGAATATGAAGGTAGTTCACACCATCCTATTAAGCCAACCAGTATATTTGTAATCTTATCTCAATTTCTTTTATTACTTCTATGTCCACATTCTTCTTTTATTATGCCTTTTTTTCCTTTTCTTTTGACAGTGAACTGGATTATAACATTTATTTGGAAAATATCTCTCAGGGGAAACTAGAACAATAAATTGCTAGAAACATTCAATCTCTTTAGATGTTAAGAGATTTTTAACGCTATCTTGGTTGCTTCAACTCGCTCCATCTCTGCATCGTTCGATCTTCAGGCAGCCTCTGGTGTAAGGTCTTGACATTTCAGGTGCAAGACTCTCCTCAGAAGGGTCTATAACAACCCCATGGCGCAAGGCATCATAGCTGATAAATTCCGCATCTCCTTCTTGAACTAGAACAGAGCATATCAGTAGGACACAGGTGAAGATCCTTGCAATTTTGGGCACAGCCATTGGAAATTTCTGTTATGGTGTTATGCTTTGATTTTCTTGAACACTCTCTCCTCTTGCAATCAAATCTGGATATATATCGATACAACAGCACGGTTGAGAATGTAAGCATTTAACATTATAAGATTACAACTGGACACAAATTGTGAATTACATAAATATAATAACTTCGTTTTAATCTTGAGACATTTGTCATATCATATATGGTATAAGTATTTACTTCGAGCTTGACTGTTAGTTAATGAAAATCAAAGGGTAATGAGATGCCAGCACCAGAATTTAGCGTAGCTGCTGACCAAGGAAAATGAATTGGAAGTAGCTATTAAATCGAACAGGCAAGTCAAAATTTCTTTCTTTTTCTTTGTCAATTATAATTTTTGTCCAATTAGATACCTGATATTTCATTAGTTTTACCCTATTTCAGCTGCAGCAAGTTAAAAATTTGTTGTATTGATTGTTCATGTTGAGAAATAGAGGTGAAGAGGTTGATGTTAGGATTGATTGCTCCAATGCTTCTTAGTTTCTTTTTAAAAAAAAAATAAAAAATAAAAACTAGTACGTAATATGTGCGTTGCACGTGATTCAACCGTCACAATATCAAGGTTTATATGTAATAATAATTAATAATTATTTTAACTACTAATCAATACATTCATTTCAATTTATACACATAACAAAACAAATAAAGTTTTTTCTACAATTATGTGGTCAACGAGAGTGTCGAAAATCTATTGTCTAAGGTCTGGAATATAATCAAATAATGTTAATTAAAGAATGCCCACAAAAATAATCAAAGATAGTGTACGTAAGTTTTTAAATATATCGAGTACTCAAGCCCATTGAATTTTTTAGCTTTATGAGATGACAAATGACTTATAACAAATTTTGTAATTTAATATCTCTCTCCAACTATGAAGACATTTTAACCCAAAATAATAGTGATAATTTCATCATATACTACAAAATATAAAATATTTCTTAAAATACTTGTCATACTTTTTTTATTATAAAAATACTGTTTTTTTTATTTTTGTAACAGTTGTTGTTACATTTGTTATTTTGTTATTATAACTAAAATAACAAATGTAACAACAACTGTTACAAAAATAAAAAACAGTATTTTTATAATAAAAAAACATGACAAGTATTTTAAGAAATATTTTATTTATTGTGGTTATTTGTAAAAAAATCCCAAAATAATATCATATGCAATTCGGGCTCGTGGCACCTCAAGTTAACAATTGTAGGTAGATTTATCAATCAAGTATATAAAAAGAAACAAAATAACATTTAGAATGGAAATTGGCAAAATTAAACATTCTCATTTGTACAATTAAGTGTCAAGATGTCTTCACGTGAACTATTTCAAATGGTAATGGAGAAATAAGGTAATATTACCAAAACTAAATAATCTAGCTATTTAAATGTCTTACGTGTGAGATAAATAGTTAAGAAAAATTAGTTTAAGCAATAGATAACAATCCAATTCAAAAACATAAAAAAGAATAATAGAAATGAGATTCATATCAGTAGTGGATTGAAACAATTATTGAAGTTACCCACGAAGTTCTTTGTCTGAAAAATCTGAAGCTGCAAGTCAATTAAATATATAACAATATGCAAATACGCACGAGCATGCACAATAATTAAAAAATACTACCGCAACATTTTTGAAGTAACAAAAATCTTAATCACAAGTATAAATCTTGAAATGAAGTCTTTATGGATTTCACAAACTCCATAATTACTTTCAAATGAAGTAACTTTAAACTTCAAATTAGGCTGAAATAAGTTAAATACATTATTGGTTGAAGGTAAATGACTACTCAGACCAAATTTTGTCACAATTCAATGGAAATACTTTTAAATTCCAGTAATTAAATGTAATAAATATGGTGATTTAGTCATTTCAACTTCTAAGGACTAAATATAGTTACAAATATTAAATTGAACATTTAATTATAATATTAACTGAAGGACAATTTAGGAAATATAAAATACTAATAAGAATGTATTCATCTAAAAATGTTTCTCCATTTTCTAGACTTTTAGATGCAGTATAGATTATGGTACTGTTATATTTTGGTTCCAACTGGCACTTAGAACCTAGTTTAAGATTTAGTTATTCATTTCAGACATGCTTGGAGTTCCAGTTTTTATGTGTAAAAATACTAGGCTCCAACCGTGTTTTTGAGTAAATTTTCTATAGGTTGATCGGCATGTTTTCAACTTTGTTTTCTCAAGTGTAGTGGTAGCATCATAAGGTTCTGGCTTACGAACTTCTGTTTTTGTGACATTTTTTTTGGTGTATCTAACATATGTTACTGTGTTCGGGACGTCTAAAATGCTCCACTTGGTACTTTCCCATTCACAAGCAGTTTCATACTTAGATCAATCCTTATGTTATGTTTGATATGCAAGATTGAAAAATACAATAGATATTTTCTTTCTTAAAACTATTTAGGAGGGTGTATTCAATTAAGATTTAGTAGGACTTTTATGGAGTTTAAAAGTTTAGGTGTATTCAATTCAGACTTTTTAAACTCCATAAAAGTCTTGGGGTATTCAATATAGATTTTTAAAGACTTTTAAAATGTCTTATAAAGTCATGCGATATTCAATTCAGACTTTTTAAAATCCTACGAAATTCAGAGGTATTCAAAATGTCTATGACTTTTAATGACTTTATAGAAAATTTCTTATGTACTAACTTTAAAGCACAAGGTATACATAAAAGATATTACAATTTCTCTCCCATTCATCCTAAAACTTTGAAAGACTTTAGAAAAAAAAAATCTTTCGTTCCCTTATTTTTTTACATATAACATTTCTCTTTTCTTTTTCTTTCAACAAACTGTAAAGTCCAGATTAATATTTATTTCTTTCTTTAAAGTGATTTTTTTTCTTCAATATTCCTATAACCATTTTTTCCTTTTTATTTTATTTATTTAAATATGGTGACTAATGACGTGTTACCTATAGATTATTAAATATAATAAAGGAGATAATAAAGTGGATAAATTTTTTTTTTGGAAAATATTTTAAAGTGAGTTGCATGTCATAATTTTTTGAATTTATCTACAATCTATTTGAAAGTTTTTTTACCCAAAAAAAAAAAAATAGAGTGAGTTATATCATTAATTTTTGATGTAGTTTATTGCAACAATTAAATAGAAAATTAATTTTTATGAATATATTAATATTAATATAATTAAATAAATTATTATTAAAATTTTCTCTTGCGACAATTTTTTTTTTTAATTATGAGATATTAAATTTTTAACTGAAAAAACAAAGTCCATAAAAGTGCATAAAAGTCTGTGAAAGTCTAAGAAAATCTTTCAAAATGAAATCTATAAAAATCCATAAAAGTTTGTAGGAGTCTATTAAAATCTATAAAAGTCAATAAAAATTAATGAAATCCATCAAAGTAAGTCATTTGAAAAATATCAATTAAAGTCTTTAAAAGTCTAGATTAAATACATTAGTGATTTTAGCATCCAAATTTATGACTTTGTATTATATTTATCCATGCAATGATTGGCATTACAACTTTAACTAATAGTGTTAGCCACTTAAACTCTCCTTTGTTGGAAAAGAATGACAATCTGCCATGAATTTTGGCTTTTGAAGTTGCTCATTGTCACAGTTCGTTTGGTAAAGTGAAAAATAGTATTAATGATGTAAACAAAAGTTAAAGTTTTGTTTAACATATTTAGTCATGTCTAATATTGTGTATTAATAAATAATTTTTGAAAATTGGATATGATCGATCGATTTGATTAAAAAAAAAAAACTAAAAACTGGTCTGATTGTACATAAAAAATTGGAAAAATGAAAATTGTTTAAAACAAGTAAAAGAATTCGCTAGTTCACTTGAAATTTTATTTATTTTATTATATAATTTTATCTCTTCATCTCAAATCGCCCATTGGATACTTGATCCTATAATTTTATCTTCCTCCATGCTCGTGCTGGTTTTGGAAGAGTACATTTAACTAGATATTTGGCCCAAACAAGTATTATCTCCTGTTGGGATCAATAGGTTTTGAAGGGATTTTTTTTTTTTTATAAATAAGCTACTTTTTAAAAATTATTTTTGTTATATATATTTCAAAAATACTGTTTTTAAAAACAATTATTTTAATTTATTATAGAGATAATTGCATAGTAAGTCCCCAACCTTTCAAAAACGTTGGAATATGTCCCTAACATAGAAAAATAACACCACACATCCCCAACGTTTGAAAAAATAAGTATTGTAGGTCTCTCTTAATAGTTTCCATCCATTTTCTCCGTAATACCTCATAATTGGACTCCACGCGCTTTCTCTCTCCAAATTAAGCGGTTGGATATTTTTTTTGTTATAGAATATGTTTCCTTCTTTGCTCCTAAACATCTTTTCCATGCTTCTTGTAGGATTCACTATTTGAACCAACACTAGTTTTCCCTGCGACTCCTGGTGCTGCTGCAATAGTTATTCAAAGGCTAGCAATTTCAGACTCATACCTTTAAATATGTCCATATCATCAATACCAAGAATCAATTTATTGTCCTTGAACTGTTCTTGAATTTCTAAAAACATTAAGGACTACGGCTGGATAAAAATTTTGGGGGAGACGCTTAATTGAGCAGAGTCCAAAGAACTATTTAGCTGCCGGATGGGTGGCAGGAAGAAGAACCACTACAGCAGCGCCACTAGCAATATCGGAAGCGAAGATGGAGACGCGGACTAGAGAACGGCCAAAGATTCTATCGCCGCCACCACTACTTTTACAAGCTCCACCACAAATTCCAATGGCAACGGCGTGCCCTACTCTCGCAATGGCCGTGCAACAACGGATTCTGCCACCATAACAACATGTGAAGACAAAGATGAAAATCACAAACCCCAGAAGCTCAAACACTACCAAATCAAGGCACTTAAGGTTTTGGATGACATCTTAGAGAGGACAATTGAAGTAGTAAGGTATACATATCAACATATCCCAGAAAAAGATCCAACAACGAGTGGAGGGGTTCAACTATTTAAACATGCTCCCCAGGGAGTATTGTTCGATAACTTTGATGAACTTGAAGGGCCAAAAAAGTAACCAAAAATTCTTCCAAGGAAGAGGTGGATGAAAAATTGAAAAATTTTAGGAAGCAACTCCAATCTGTTGCGGTTGATGGGGCTGATATAATAGCTACAGCAACTGCGGCATGCCATAAGTCATTATCTAAATTCGAAGCTCGGGAAGCAGCTGCAAAGGCAATAGCAAAAAGAGAAGAAGAAAGAGTGGCAAAGATGAAAAGTTAGGGGCATATCCCCAATGTTTTAGATACCATGATAAAACTCGGTGCAGATCCGCTTATTATAGATCTTCATAGTTGGATGAGGGCTGCGACGAAGACGAAAGCAAAAGCGGTGGAGGATACTGAGAGTGAAGCAAAATCAAAGCATAAATTGAAAAATTCCAGTTGCGAAAATTTGGTGAATGAATAAAAAAATAGCGATGAGAGTGATGAATTGGGAAATTTAGTGAATAATTTCTTCAATCGCTCAATTTGGAGAGAGAAAGCGCTTGGAGTCCAATTCTGAGGTTTAACGAGGAAAATGGATAGAAACTGTTAAGAGGGATCTACAATGTCTATTTCTTCAAATGTTGGGGATGTGTGGTACTATTTTTTTAGGTAAAGGGCATATCCCCAACGTTTTTGAAAGGTTGGGTACCTACTATACAATTATCCATTTATTATATTATATAACATATGATAACTGAATACGTAAAAATCGGAATTGGTTGGAGAAATCTTTTATTGTTATCAGTTGAAGATAAAAATGGGTATCTGATTGATTCTTGGTCGAAATAGAAAAAAAAATTCCCGAAGAGCAAGATGTGCGATTTTCCGTGAAAAACATCTCCGATCAAAATAATAACATAAGTTAAAATTTGTCACAATTTTACAAATGAACATTAAATTCAATCATCGACTACATATCATAATAAAGTGTAACATAACTGTCAAATATATATTATTTGCATCAGAAATAATTGTAACAAACCACAAACAGATATCATAATCCATTCATTTTCAACATTTTGTAACAATCCGTGTTACAAAAATTGATATGTTACAAATAATAACAGTTTTAACAAAAAAAAAATCATGATATATTCAATTGTATCATCTGTATCAATCAGGATATATTCAGTGATACAGATTAACAATAGGACATTACGAATCAAAACATCGTATTAAACAACAATGCTAGAAAAGATAATATTTAAACATCAATGTACCAATAACAACTTGTATTATTTTTATCATTCATATTTACATAATAACCAATTGTATAAGATGTATTACATAATAATATCATATTAATTTCAGTGTTACAGAATATCATATAAAAATCAGTGTTAAAAAACAGTGTATTTGTAACATATTTATCAACCAATGTTACATAATAATCAATTCTGTAACACGTGTTGTAGAATAACCAATTTTGTAACATGTATTACATAATAACAAATTGCTAATTAACATAATCTATATTATGTTGTAACATTTTAATCGTAGGCTAACTAAGAACTTTTGGGGTGTAGAAAATGTTATTCGCTAGTGACTAGAAGTGATTGACTCTGGTATAGTTTCTTCTCCAGGCGACGTTGTCTTCGACCTAGTTAGTCTACGATTTAGAGTGTCTATTGTTCAACCAAGACCAAAAACGGTGAAAAATGCACTGAGATTTTGTGATTTTGGGAGAAGAATTGTGTGATTTTGGAAGATTTTGTTGAATTTGTAAATGAGGATATTTCGGCTGATTTGGCGATTTCTAGTACATTTATATAAACGGTTGTATATAATTAAATTTTTTTTTGAATTTAATCTATTATTTTATTAATTAATATAATATTATAAATGCAGTATTTTTAAAATAAACTAGTTAAAAGCTAGTTTGCTGTAGTTTATAAACCAGTTTTTCAACTAAAAATAGTTTATTTGATTAATATGGTAAAAAATATCATGTTATGAAGGAAAATATTTTTTGTCAAATAAATTATTTTTGATCAAATAAACTAGTTTATAAACTACACCAAACATGCTCTAAGTTTATAAAGTTAGGAATATTTTTAGGATCAATTAAGGCCGATCAATGTTGTTGTACTTATGGGCTCTAAAGTCATATGGTCAAAACTTAATTCAATTAAAGTTACATTTTAGCGCTAAAAGACCAACATACCCATAAAATTTTCAAAAAAGTGCTAATTCAATTATACCGTTTTATTATGATACTAATTTGTATGATACTGTTTTATTTATGATACTGTTTTTACATATTTATACTATATTTTTATCTTTAATACTGTTTTATTATGATAGTATTTTCAACTTATGATACTATTATTGAATGCAAACAATATCATTGATCTTGTACTACTAATAGAACATTTTAAGAACAATATCATTACTTCAACTATTAAAATATTTTGTACTTAGTTTTATATATGTTACTGTTCTATCTATGATACTGTTTTATTTAGATAATGTGTTATATATGATACTATATCATTACTTCAACCGTTAAAAACATCTTGTACTTAGTTTTATATATGATACTGTTTTATTATGATAATATTTCAACATATAATACTATTTCAATATATGATAATGTTATTGAATGCAAACAATATCATTGGTTTTATAATACTAATCGAGTATTTTAAGAACAATACTATTACTTCAACTAGTAAAACATCTCTACTCAGTTATATCTATGATATTGTTTTATCTATGATACTTATACCATATTTTTATCTTTGTTACTGTTTTATTACGATAATATTTCAACATATAATATTGTTATTTAATCTATGATAATGTTATTTTGTTGGGTTGTAATTTGTGACACTGTTTTTTTTAAGATACTTTCATGTATGATACTGATATGTTAAGATACATTTATCTATGATACTGTTTTAGTATGTATGATACTGTTTAGACAAAAAAATTTAAAGATTGTTATATTAAGCTAAAGAGATGACTTCAAACAGCTAAAATCTATCGTCGACAGTGGTGAAGCTACTAGTCTTGATCGGCTCGTTGAGACGATTCCGAAAACATATTATAATAAAAATTCTGAGCACGTATGTGAATTATATGCCCATTTCTGTTATGATACTATTTTCTATGATACTGTTTTTCTAGAATACAGTATCAAACAACACACATGACTAACAATATAGAGAATAATCAAATGGCCAATTTTCGTCATAGCATGCCCACATCAAACTTTTTTCATTCCTACAGAAATTCAAGTTGATATTTACAACAACAAATCATGGCAACTCTACAGAAATTTATCAAACAAATCTTCCTCAATATTTTCTATAATACAATATCATAATATAAATGTGTTTATGATATTGTTTCTCATACCACAAAAGTTAAGCCCTTCCAATTTTCACACCCACTTCAATTTTGCAATATTTTACACAGAATTCCACAAATATATTTTACAGCAGCAAATATATATATATATATATATATATATATATATATATATATATATATATATATATATATATATATATATAAAACCTTTGTAAAGAGGGTCTTTAAAATTACTAATGTTTTCAACTACTTCTACCCAGGTATGGAAGATTCCTGGTGTCTTTCCTTTGATAACTACATAAAATTTAAACTTATTCTTATTCTGATTAAAAAATTCTGACAATGCATTCATGCATGCAAGGAAATATTTTTGGTCTTTTGGATTCTTATTATAAGATATCCACAAATTGTCTAAAACGCATTTTTCTTCTTTAGATAAAGAAATATGAGGCAGAATTTTAAAAGAAATATTACTAGAAGGGAAGCATAAATGTTCTTGATTACCAAATCTAATCTTGTCTTGGTAAAAACGTCTGTTCTGGCTAGATGAAGTCTGAAGTAAAGCAGAAGAAGCAAAGGAATTCCCTGGCGGGATTCCTGGTCTTAACGGTGGTCTGGACATCTGTAAAGGAACATAAAACAGTTAGATCAAAAATCTTTAACAGAAATCATTCTACTAAGAATATCTGCTGCTTTGTTATCAATTCCTTTAATATGTTCAAATTCTATATTAATACCCGTGTTTGTAATTCTATCTACGAAATTCAACCATCTTCTTCTACTACTCTTCTTAGAGTCAAGCTTAAGTTTATTGTAAAAAGAAACAATAACTGCACAATCAGTTCTAATCAAAATTTCTTTTTTAGAAACTATAAATAATTCAAAACTATCTAAGGCATAATTTACTGCTAAAAGTTCTGCGTCAATGCTACTTAGATTACCTTTTTCTTTATAGTTTCCGCTATTATATCTACATATTCTTTCTGTAGATTTGTCTGCATATTTGTTGGGTTTACATAACAAAACTGCTCCCCAACCTAGAATACTACCGTCTGTTTCTATTATCAAGAAATCTGTGTCTAAAGGCATTGCTAATTCTGGCAACTTCCTAATTTTTTCTTTGATTTCTTGGACTAATTTAACATCTTCTATATTAAAATGTCTTTGTCCTGTAGGAGATGTCTTAGAATAAAGTGGTCCTGCAATTTTTCCTAAATCTTTAATAAAAGATCTAGCATAATTGACTAACCCTAAGAATTTTTGAATTTGTTTCAAATCTTCAAGTCTATCAGGAAATTCTAGTGCTTTCTGTGCTATGTGAGGCTGAAGGGATATTTTCCCTTGTCCTATTTTAACTCCTAAAAAATCTATAAATTCTTTAAAAAGCACCATTTTCTTTTTACTAATAATTAATCCGTGTGCTATGAATTCTGAAAAGATAATCTGTAAGTGTCCTCTATAGTCTCTTCTATTTTTACTAAAGACTAAAATATCGTCTGTATATGTGACTACAAATTTGCTATGCTTATTAAATATGCTATCCATTTTTCTTTGAAAAATACTCGGTGCATTCTTAAGGCCAAATGGCATGACTAACCATTCAAAATGTCCTTCTGGACAAGTAAAGGCTGTCCATTCTATACTATTTGGATGCATTCTAACTTGCCAAAATCCTGACTTTAAATCAAACTTACTAAAAATCTTACAGTTCTGAATTCTATTAATTAAAACTGTTTTGTCTGGTAATTTGTATGCGTCTTCTACCGTATTATCATTAAGTCTTTTATAATTAAAAACCATTCTACTTTTACCTCTCACTATTTCTGAATGTTTTCTTACTATAAAAGCGGCTGATCTATGGGGACTATCAGATTTTCTGATTACTCCTAATTTTAAAAGGTCTTCAACGTGCATTTTAAAATCTTCTAAATCTAAGTTTGTTGCTTCTATGTTTTTACATCTAATTATGTATTCTGGGTTCTTGATCTTAAGTTCACATGTAATTTTGTCTTTTTCCCAATATTTTAATACATTTTCTCCTAAAATTTCCATCTTTTCTAATTTGGAAATTAAACTTTCTATGTCTTGTTCTGTTACTAAGGTATAATAAATTCTTTCATTGTCTAGAAATTCTATAGGACTATAATCAAAGTCTTCTATACTATGTGCTTCATCTTCTAATTCCTCTTCTTCTAAATTCTGGTTTTCAATTAATTGACACTCTCTTTCTATTTTACAGGGACATTCTTTACTATTACTAGTACTTCCACCACGCTTCTCAGCGCACTCTGATGGAAAGTATATAGTCTGTGTTGGACTAAATAATGTATGTTTCTGGAAATGTACAAAGTCTTTTGTAATTGTAAGACTACCATTGTCTTTTAATAAAAAACTTAATCCTAAAATAAAATCTGAATCTTTAAGCTTTAAAGGTCTAACCCATGTCGAGTCTCTTGGTAATGTATATTCCATACTAAGGCCACAATTTGTTTCAAAACTAATTTTACTATTTGGCCTTAAAAGGTCTGTATACTTATAATGTTCTCCATCCATTTGTTGGGCTTCTATTGGTTTATTTGCCTTTACTATATATTTTTCTGGAATTAGTTTTTTATTAATTATACAATTACTACATCCGGAGTCTATTAATCCTAAACATTTTATGACATAATTGTCTATTCTAATTTGACATTTAACTTTAATACTCTTTAGTTTTTCTGAATTACATACTATCTGAACTAATTCTGGATTTTCTGGAAATTGTTCTTCTTCTATTATGATTGCCTTACCTTTATTATTAGATTCTAAAATTTCTAATCTTTGAACTAATAATCTTTGCATATCTTCTACATTTTCGATTCTTCTTCTAAGAATTCTAATTTCAGAAATCTCAATTTGTTCTGATGTAATTTCTGGTTTAATTTCTTCTTTATCAATTAAACTACTTGTTTATAAACATTTTATACATGCTTCTTTATAGCATTCTTTACACTTAGCTCTAAGTTTTCTTGCTGAATACCAGTTACAAATGAAACACGCTATACTATATGTACCAGTTCTTTTTTGCCAATTATGATTACAGCTATCTATTGTCTGTACTAAATCTAAATCTTCTTCCGATTCTGATTCTTCACTAATTTTGAAATTTGAAAATTCTTCTAAAATTTCATAATCTGAATCTTCTTGTTGTTCAAAATTTTCTTCTATAGAAACTATACTGTAAATTGACTCATTGTCTGAGATATATTCGTCTAAACAAATTAAATCTTCATTAGTACATTCTATTAAGGTACTTTTCTTATCATAACTATTTTGTCTTTTAGGACATGTTCTTGCTAAATGTTCATTACTATTACAAACAAAACAACTAAGCTTATTTTTATAGGTTCTATCTGGTTTAAACTTTCTAACATGTTTATTTTCATTTAAGTAAGGTTTTCTTTTATTAGATCTTCTGAGAAAATATCTCTTCTTTAAAGGTCTTCTTTTACCTTTTTTATCTTTCCTATATTTTTTCTTTGGGGTTCTTGAAGCACCGTAAGTCTGAGGTGTAAAAATATCTTTGCAAAATTTATAATCTGTTTTCTTAAGTTGTTTCTGTATTTGTAAAGTAACACATTTTTCTTCTAAGCATCTTATTACATGTTGTATCCTATGTCCTATACTCCATTTTTTCTCTGGAAATTCTTTTACCGATTCTAAATTATTCCATTTTTCTGTAATTTCTAATCCTAATGGGCCTGGTAACTTATGAAATAACTTCTGTCCTAATTCTTGATTAAAAGTATTACCTGAGATTGAGACTAAATAATGATATTCATTTAAAAACTGCTTAACATATTTACCTTTAGTCCAATTATATAAACTAAGTTGTTCTAAGTCTCTCACAGCTTTTCTTTGTACACTCATCTGTCCTGAATTTGGATCTGATCCTGTAATAAGTACTTATATTTTATTAACAAAATTATACGGATTGCTTCCTAAGCTGACTAACTGTTCAAATTCTTCTTTTTTGTCTTGTTTATAGGCTTCCCACATTGCCTTAGTACTTTCTCCTAGAAATGTTTCTAAATACCTATACATGTCTAATGCTTCCATTTCTTGGAAATTTCTAATGTAATGTCCTATGATAGTATTCTTCCATACTTCTATAACATTAGTCCACATCTGGGGGTCATGTGCGGTTAAATTTAAAATCTGAGCCTTACTTGTAGATTGAAATTCTATTATATTTTCTAATGGTCTTTCACTACCTTTAGCTACATATTTTAAATCTTCTGGAGTCTCATCATATTTAGTATATGGTCTTCTAGGAGGAAATCCTGGTGCATATACAAAAGGTTCATGCTTTATAGTCTTATCAAAAGGGGTATCGTCTATGGTCTTATATGCTTGTGTATCCATAAGGTCTTTTTCATGACTTATTTCTGAGAAATTATCACTAAATTCTTCTTGGATTGTTCCTACTCTAATATTCTGATCTAAGTCATAATATAAATATTCATTTTCATTAATCTGTTTACTAAGGTACATTTCATCTTCTAATTTAAGTAGTTCTTCTTTACTTAAATTCATTTCTAATTCTTTAGGAAAGACGATTCTATCTAGGTCTTCTCCTAAGAGTTCTATATGGACATTATCTATAAAAGGTTCACTAACAGATTCTGTTTCTTCATTATCCTCTGATTGTCTTTCAACTTGGTCATAATTTATAAATCTAAGACTAGTTCTACCATGTATGTCTCTATAAGTTAAAGCTTCTGTTGGAGAAATGATTGTCTTGTCTTTTTGTTCTAGGAATTTGTCTAAATCCCATTCTAGTCCTGCAAGTTGTTCTGGTGGAAATTCTTTTGGCTTAACCATATTAATACATTTACTACTTTATCTATGTAAATCTTATACTTAGTTTGGGCACTAACAGAACATCTTCCTAAAAATCCTATATGAATTAAAAGATTTTCTCCGCTATCAATGTCTTCATATCCTTTAGTCTGAATTCCTATTTTAATCTTTTCTGAAAAATCTTTTATGGTCATTAAAAAATCTGGATTACAATAAATAATTCCATGATTACTATTCATGTCTACCTCCATACTAGCTATCTGACTTTTGTCTATATTATTGAATCTTCCATCATAAATTGTGATTAAAGTTTTACATCCTAAATTTTTTCTTGTTAATCCTTTAATTCCTATGACAATTAATCCTAAATGCATAAATCTATAGTTTCTCTTTTTTAATTCTTTCTTAGAATCATCTGAAATTAAATTTAATTTTCTTACTTGACTACCTATGCATTGGATTGAAACTTGTCTACTATGTCTAAAAAATTGAGTCTTTGATTCGAAAATTCCTCTATTGTAAAGGACTTCTGGGTTTAAAAGTCTTAAGCCATGAGTCTGGAATCTAACAAAATCTTGATCTGGATCTAAAATTTCTTCAATATTTTGATCGTTTTGTTCTGTTCTTCTTAACAATCTATCTAAAATGGATCTATCTATATTTGAAGTACTAGGTCTTGAAGTTCCTTCTGTGACTGTTCTAGATCTTCCTAAAAAAGGGGTTTGTAAACTCATCCTGGAAATTTGAATTCCTTAGGTAATTTTCTAGTTACTTTTTCTTTACCTGAAGGTTTCAACGTAAAATTTTCTAATTGATTTGTTAAGCTTCTTAAATCGTTTTCTATATTAGATGAAGAAGTTGCTATTTTAGTTTTATCTAAACTATCAATCTTCTTATGTAAGGAAATCAATAAAGTAATAATGAAATTATTTTGTCTTATAAAAATTGATTCTGATGACTTTTGGGAATCTAACTTTGTTATACCTTTAGGTTCTTTGTGGAGATTACTACAGAATTCAAGGGCTTCTATGTAATTTTTATCTAAGATGTCAGTCTCGTTCATTAACTAAGGATTAAGCTTTTAAGTTCTTTAATAGATTCTTCTGTTTTAATAAAATTCTTTTTTATGTCTGACTCTGTTTCTCTAGATTTATCAAAATCTAAAATCTTTGTTATTTGTGAAAAGTCTAATTTAGAATTTTTTTCTAAAATAACAGAATTTTGATTTTTAATAAAATCTAAGCTTTCTTTAATATTTTTAAGTTCTAAGTTTCTTGTTTTAAGAAGGTCTAAAACCGTATCTATTGATTTAAAATTTCTTTAGGCATTGCTAATTCTGGAAACTTCCTAATTTTTTCTTTGATTTCTTGGACTAATTTAACATCTTCTATATTAAAATGTCTTTGTCCTGTAGGAGATGTCTTAGAATAAAGTGGTCCTGCAATTTTTCCTAAATCTTTAATAAAAGATCTAGCATAATTGACTAACCCTAAGAATTTTTGAATTTGTTTCAAATCTTCAAGTCTATCAGGAAATTCTAGTGCTTTCTGTGCTATGTGAGGCTGAAGGGATATTTTCCCTTGTCCTATTTTAACTCCTAAAAAATCTATAAATTCTTTAAAAAGCACCATTTTCTTTTTACTAATAATTAATCCGTGTGCTATGAATTCTGAAAAGATAATCTGTAAGTGTCCTCTATGGTCTCTTCTATTTTTACTAAAGACTAAAATATCGTCTATATATGTGACTACAAATTTGCTATGCTTATTAAATATGCTATCCATTTTTCTTTGAAAAATACTCGGTGCATTCTTAAGGCCAAATGGCATGACTAACCATTCAAAATGTCCTTCTGGACAAGTAAAGGCTGTCCATTCTATACTATTTGGATGCATTCTAACTTGCCAAAATCCTGACTTTAAATCAAACTTACTAAAAATCTTACAGTTCTGAATTCTATTAATTAAAACTGTTTTGTCTGGTAATTTGTATGCGTCTTCTACCGTATTATGATTAAGTCTTTTATAATTAAAAACCATTCTACTTTTACCTCTCACTATTTCTGAATGTTTTCTTACTATAAAAGCGGCTGATCTATGGGGACTATCAGATTTTCTGATTACTCCTAATTTTAAAAGGTCTTCAACGTGCATTTTAAAATCTTCTAAATCTAAGTTTGTTGCTTCTATGTTTTTACATCTAATTATGTATTCTGGGTTCTTGATATGATGAGACTCCAGAAGATTTAAAATATGTAGCTAAAGGTAGTGAAAGACCATTAGAAAATAGAATAGAATTTCAATCTACAAGTAAGGCTCAGATTTTAAATTTAACCGCACATGACCCCCAGATGTGGACTAATGTTATAGAAGTATGGAAGAATACTATCATAGGACATTACATTAGAAATTTCCAAGAAATGGAAGCATTAGACATGTATAGGTATTTAGAAACATTTCTAGGAGAAAGTACTAAGGCAATGTGGGAAGCCTATAAACAAGACAAAAAAGAAGAATTTGAACAGTTAGTCAGCTTAGGAAGCAATCCGTATAATTTTGTTAATAAAATATAAGTACTTATTACAGGATCAGATCCAAATTCAGGACAGATGAGTGTACAAAGAAAAGCTGTGAGAGACTTAGAACAACTTAGTTTATATAATTGGACTAAAGGTAAATATGTTAAGCAGTTTTTAAATGAATATCATTATTTAGTCTCAATCTCAGGTAATACTTTTAATCAAGAATTAGGACAGAAGTTATTTCATAAGTTACCAGGCCCATTAGGATTAGAAATTACAGAAAAATGGAATAATTTAGAATCGGTAAAAGAATTTCCAGAGAAAAAATGGAGTATAGGACATAGGATACAACATGTAGTAAGATGCTTAGAAGAAAAATGTGTTACTTTACAAATACAGAAACAACTTAAGAAAACAGATTATAAATTTTGCAAAGATATTTTTACACCTCAGACTTACGGTGCTTCAAGAACCCCAAAGAAAAAATATAGGAAAGATAAAAAAGGTAAAAGAAGACCTTTAAAGAAGAGATATTTTCTCAGAAGATCTAATAAAAGAAAACCTTACTTAAATGAAAATAAACATGTTAGAAAGTTTAAACCAGATAGAACCTATAAAAATAAGCTTAGTTGTTTTGTTTGTAATAGTAATGAACATTTAGCAAGAACATGTCCTAAAAGACAAAATAGTTATGATAAGAAAAGTACCTTAATAAAATGTACTAATGAAGATTTAATTTGTTTAGACGAATATATCTCAGACAATGAGTCAATTTACAGTATAGTTTCTATAGAAGAAAATTTTGAACAACAAGAAGATTCAGATTATGAAATTTTAGAAGAATTTTCAAATTTCAAAATTAGTGAAGAATCAGAATCGGAAGAAGATTTAGATTTAGTACAGACAATAGATAGCTGTAATCATAATTGGCAAAAAAGAACTGGTACATATAGTATAGCGTGTTTCATTTGTAACTGGTATCCAGCAAGAAAACTTAGAGCTAAGTGTAAAGAATGCTATAAAGAAGCATGTATAAAATGTTTATAAACAAGTAGTTTAATTGATAAAGAAGAAATTAAACCAGAAATTACATCAGAACAAATTGAGATTTCTGAAATTAGAATTCTTAGAAGAAGAATCGAAAATGTAGAAGATATGCAAAGATTATTAGTTCAAAGATTAGAAATTTTAGAATCTAATAATAAAGGTAAGGCAATCATAATAGAAGAAGAACAATTTCCAGAAAATCCAGAATTAGTTCAGATAGTATGTAATTCAGAAAAACTAAAGAGTATTAAAGTTAAATGTCAAATTAGAATAGACAATTATGTCATAAAATGTTTAGGATTAATAGACTCCGGATGTAGTAATTGTATAATTAATAAAAAACTAATTCCAGAAAAATATATAGTAAAGGCAAATAAACCAATAGAAGCCCAACAAATGGATGGAGAACATTATAAGTATACAGACCTTTTAAGGCCAAATAGTAAAATTAGTTTTGAAACAAATTGTGGCCTTAGTATGGAATATACATTACCAAGAGACTCGACATGGGTTAGACCTTTAAAGCTTAAAGATTCAGATTTTATTTTAGGATTAAGTTTTTTATTAAAAGACAATGGTAGTCTTACAATTACAAAAGACTTTGTACATTTCCAGAAACATACATTATTTAGTCCAACACAGACTATATACTTTCCATCAGAGTGCGCTGAGAAGCGTGGTGGAAGTACTAGTAATAGTAAAGAATGTCCCTGTAAAATAGAAAGAGAGTGTCAATTAATTGAAAACCAGAATTTAGAAGAAGAGGAATTAGAAGATGAAGCACATAGTATAGAAGACTTTGATTATAGTCCTATAGAATTTCTAGACAATGAAAGAATTTATTATACCTTAGTAACAGAACAAGACATAGAAAGTTTAATTTCCAAATTAGAAAAGATGGAAATTTTAGGAGAAAATGTATTAAAATATTGGGAAAAAGACAAAATTACATGTGAACTTAAGATCAAGAACCCAGAATACATAATTAGATGTAAAAACATAGAAGCAACAAACTTAGATTTAGAAGATTTTAAAATGCACGTTGAAGACCTTTTAAAATTAGGAGTAATCAGAAAATCTGATAGTCCCCATAGATCAGCCGCTTTTATAGTAAGAAAACATTCAGAAATAGTGAGAGGTAAAAGTAGAATGGTTTTTAATTATAAAAGACTTAATCATAATACGGTAGAAGACGCATACAAATTACCAGACAAAACAGTTTTAATTAATAGAATTCAGAACTGTAAGATTTTTAGTAAGTTTGATTTAAAGTCAGGATTTTGGCAAGTTAGAATGCATCCAAATAGTATAGAATGGACAGCCTTTACTTGTCCAGAAAGACATTTTGAATGGTTAGTCATGCCATTTGGCCTTAAGAATGCATCGAGTATTTTTCAAAGAAAAATGGATAGCATATTTAATAAGCATAGCAAATTTGTAGTCACATATATAGACGATATTTTAGTCTTTAGTAAAAATAGAAGAGACCATAGAGGACACTTACAGATTATCTTTTCAGAATTCATAGCACACGGATTAATTATTAGTAAAAAGAAAATAGTGCTTTTTAAAGAATTTATAGATTTTTTAGGAGTTAAAATAGGACAAGGGAAAATATCCCTTCAGCCTCACATAGCACAGAAAGCACTAGAATTTCCTGATAGACTTGAAGATTTGAAACAAATTCAAAAATTCTTAGGGTTAGTCAATTATGCTAGATCTTTTATTAAAGATTTAGGAAAAATTGCAGGACCACTTTATTCTAAGACATCTCCTACATGACAAAGACATTTTAATATAGAAGATGTTAAATTAGTCCAAGAAATCAAAGAAAAAATTAGGAAGTTGCCAGAATTAGCAATGCCTTTAGACACAGATTTCTTGATAATAGAAACAGACGGTAGTATTCTAGGTTGGGGAGCAGTTTTGTTATGTAAACCCAACAAATATGCAGACAAATCTACAGAAAGAATATGTAGATATAATAGCGGAAACTATAAAGAAAAAGGTAATCTAAGTAGCATTGACGCAGAACTTTTAGCAGTAAATTATGCCTTAGATAGTTTTGAATTATTTATAGTTTCTAAAAAAGAAATTTTGATTAGAACTGATTGTGCAGCTATTGTTTCTTTTTACAATAAACTTAAGCTTGACTCTAAGAAGAGTAGTAGAAGAAGATGGTTGAATTTCGTAGATAGAATTACAAACACGGGTATTAATATAGAATTTGAACATATTAAAGGAATTGATAACAAAGCAGCAGATATTCTTAGTAGAATGATTTCTGTTAAAGATTTTTGATCTAACTGTTTTATGTTCCTTTACAGATGTCCAGACCACCGTTAAGACCAGGAATCCCGCCAGGGAATTCCTTTGCTTCTTCTGCTTTACTTCAGACTTCATCTAGCCAGAACAGACTTTTTTACCAAGACAAGATTAGATTTGGTAATCAAGAACTTTTATGCTTCCCTTCTAGTAATATTTCTTTTAAAATTCTGCCTCATATTTCTTTATCTAAAGAAGAAAAATGCATTTTAGACAATTTGTGGATATCTTATAATAAGAATCCAAAAGACCAAAAATATTTCCTTGCATGCATGAATGCATTGTCAGAATTTTTTAATCAGAATAAGAATAAGTTTAAATTTTATGTAGTTATCAAAGGAAAGACACCAGGAATCTTCCATACCTGAGTAGAAGTAGTTGAAAACATTAGTAATTTTAAAGACCCTCTTTACAAAGGTTTTACAAGTTTTCAAGAAGCTTTAGATTGTGCAAGACATCTCATTGGTTTGAACATCTTTATTTCTCCATCTTTGAGAAATTTTCAAGATGCACCATTAGACTTTTCTCCTAGTAAAGATAAAAAGATTTTCTGCACTCATTGTGAGTGTATGCAAAGAAATTTTAAAATTTTGAATGAGTCAAATGAAGCACTAATTTTAGAAAGAATTTCTTTACAAAAGAAAATTGCTTCATTAGAAAAAGAAATCATGAACTTGAAAATGGTTTATCCGAAAGGCACTACTGAGCCAGTTAAGTCAGTAGCTAGTCCGGTTCAAACGGTAGCCGGTAAAGACTCTCCAAACCCGTTGATGGTTGTGGACTTACCAAAAGTCCAACAGACTCAGAGAACTGTTGATTTCCCTACAAATCCAGAAAAGACTCAAATCTGGGACACCCTTGGCCAGCCCAGTGGCAAAATTGATTTTTTAGTGGATTATTCTTCAAGCCCATCTCAAGATCCATCTAAAATTTCAGACTCTCAGAAAAGCCCAACCCAAGAATCAAGTCCTCAAATTAGTAAAGGAAAAGAAATTTTACAGGATAGCCAAGACCCTGAGGATGACATCGTTTCTTTAGACAAAATCCTTTCTCAGATGCAAGAATGGCAAAAAGATGAAACCAAGAAAACATTAAAGAGAAAACCTTTAAAAAAGAAGAAAAATAAAAAGAATTCAGAAAAGAATCTCGGAACAATTATAGAAGAAGCTCTAGAAAAGGTTTTATCAAAAAGAGAAAATAGCAAAGAAAAAGACATTCAATGTCAAGAACATGTTAATCCAGAACCAGAAAAATCAGAACCCTCTGAAGAAGGTGAAGATTTTAGAGGAGAAGATGAAAGATTAGGTTGCAACAATTCAGATTCGGGAATGTCATTTTCCCCTACAGCAGAACACAATTTGGACACGTAAGAAGATTTCGTGACAGATTTTTGTTCAGAACACTTGGCAGAGAATTTTGATTCAGAAGATTTTTTCAGACAAGTTGATTCCGCAGACACTTCAAACAAACAAAAAAGACAAAAGAATTCCTGTGCACTTTTTGAAATTCTGCAAAAAGACGATTTTGAAGAACTGTTCAACTTTTGAAATTTCCGTCAGAATTCAGTTTTTCAGAAAAGAAGATTTGATCCCAGACATGTTACTGTGCGCTTTTTGAAAAAATTTCAATCAGACAGCCCAGAAGAGATTTTTTCAAAGATGCTCAGACAACATACTGTTTACCTTTTGAAAAAGAAGGACAGCTGGATCAAATTGCAGAAGAATTTTCATTTCAAGACTTGGCCAGAAGTTTCTCGGTGAAACGCGTGCCAATTGCAAACAGGAGATTAGACAGAAAGCAAGACGCGTGGAAAGAAATTTACTTTCAGACTGTAGTTTTGCTCCCTAGAATTTCTCTATATAAGGAGAAATATTTCATTTGTAGTAGGCATGGTTCACACGATTCACAACATACACAATACACACACTACTTTGAAAAACCTCTCCTTATAGTCAGAAAAATTCTCAATCCAAAAGAATAGGAAGCTTGTAATCAGGTATAATTTCTTTTGAAGTTTGTAATTTAGTTTTTCATTAATTTTCGGGATTTTCCGAAAGGGAAATCCTTAGTAGTATTTTCTTTAATGTATTAAACAGATCTCCAAAAAATATGTTATTTTCAGTATATTTTTATGAAGTTTTAAATTTCAGTTGAAATGTGTTGTTAATATTTGTTATATCATCATTTCATCCTATGCATGTTATAAAAGCATAACTTGATTCTTAGAAGCCATACTGTTTCTAAATTAATCCTGAGTGACCCAAATGAGTAAGGATTGTAGGCCGGAGGGAGCCTTAGATGTCCTTTAGATGTTGGGGAAAAGGAATCAATTAATTTAGGAATTTATTAAGGGAGTGCCAGTGGTAACCTTAATGAAAGGAATCAGGTTCAAGTTAACATGTCTTAGGTGGTGGTATTTGTGTTTTGATTTTCGGTAAAAAAAAAAAAAAAAAAAAAAAAAAAAAAAAGGAGATTTGTTAAAACATTTAGAGAATTTACGAAAAGGGAAGTACCGAGTAGGATAAAGTACAACTTTGAAAAACAAAAAATTTTTATGAGCCGATCAAGCATAGATACAAACAAAGCATCTAGTTCAGGTAGTAAAGAAATTAAATTATCTTTAGACCTTTTAGAAAGCTTTAATTTTCTGTTATTAGAAAATAGTAGAGAACTATAAAGAGTAAGAAAAAGCTTAGGTCAGAAATATAGAATTTTAGACAAAGTAATTAAAGAATTATCAGAATTAGACTCATCTTTATTAGAAGAAGACATTATTAGACAAGATAAAGATCTTAATTTACTAGAACAAAGAATAGAAGAATTACAAGAAATAGTAATTTTCGAAAGAATAGACCCAGATAGCCAATTCTTAGATTATTATTTAAAAATAAAAGAAATAATAGAAAACTTAGACTTCCGCATCGAGCAGATTAAACAAGATTCTGCTAACTCTGCCAACTCTGCTAACCAACCTTGAGAAAGACCCTTCTACGCCAGTGGCTATATATATATATATATATAATACAATATCAAATTGCTATTTACAGTAGCAAATCATGGCCATAACTAATATAATTATACTATTTTCTATAATATAGTATCATCCCTACAGAAATTCAAATTGCTATTTATATCAATAAATCATGGCCACAATAAATATACATCATAAACATTCGTTTATATGTTCATCCCATCACAAACAATACACTTATACACAAAAAAGTATTTGCTACAATTTTGCCTTGGGTACGATATTTCTATCCAAGCACAAAATTTCTGCTAAAAATGTTATCATCCAAGCTAATAGAACTTCTTTTTCTGTCTCAAATGACATGACATCAACACTAGAAATTGGTGAGCAGGACTTTAGGGTCATTACATTACAAACAAATGGCTTATCCTCTCCTTGTAATGTAACATGATTGGCCACTTGGAAAATAATAAAATTTAGGTCAGCAACAAAAGTTCAAGGACAGCAACATACCATGTAATTCCATATAAAACTAGTTATGTAAATATATATGAAAATATGAAGTCGCTATAAACTTGGATGACAGGATCATGAATGAGCTCGGAAAAAAGACCTTTTACGACCAGCACACCCTATGTGAAAATTTAATATACAAAATAGTGCCACCCCCTTTCAGGAGCATGGCTAATCAAGTCTGAAAACTGAGATGGTTTATTAAGGAAATGATTTTTCAAAAATATGATTATCCTAAATGAAATGATACAAAATTCCATGCTTAGCCACTACAAAACTTCCATGCAAGAGGATACAGGCAATCAAACTCTAATTGGCAATAGGAGAAATTGCATGTTGTCTTTTTATAGTGGCAACATATACGAAGTCTTTTGAGTTTGATTTCATCACTTACTAATGTTCTGAGGCTGAAGAAGGGTTTTCTTCAGGAACACGTCTTCGTCGAAAGCCTCATCTTTCATAGTTGTGCATTGCTTCTGCTGGGGTGACATCGTCAGTGCCAGAGTAGGCGGCGCTGGGCATTCTCGGGTGTTGTCGTTGGTTCCCATAGATTGTGGTGGAAGTGGGTTTATTTATGATAAATTCAAGGTGGATGTGGAAGAATGTAGAGATGGAAAATAAGGATCAAAGGGTAATTTTGTGATTAATGTGAAATATTGTTGAAGAGTATGACTTAATCACAATTTTAAAAAATATTTTGACTTAATTTGAAACAAATCACCTACATGTGATTTATATGCAATTTTTCATAATTTTTAATTTTTTAAAATGTTAAGTAGTGTATGTAATTTCCAATTTTGTAAAGGGTAAATTCAATCCAGTCACTGTTTTGGTATTTATTGACTTTAAAAGTCATATGATCAAAACTTAATTCAATTAAAGTCATATTTTAGAGCTAATGAGCCAACATACCCTTAATTGTAAAAAAAAAACACTAATTTAATGATAATATTTTATTGTGATATTGTTTTATATAATATTGTTTTATCTATGATACAATTTTATTTAGATAATGTACATTGATATATTTATACCATACTTTTATCTTTGATACTATTTTATTATGACAATGTTTAAACATATGATCTTGTACTACTAATTGAGCATTTTGAGAACTATATCATTATTTCAACCATTAAAATATTTTGTGCTTAGTTTTATATATGATATTGTTTTATATAGATAACATGATTTGGCACACTTACACCATGCTTTGATCTTTGATAGTGTTTGACTATGATAATGTTTCATAATAAACACCCAAACTAATCTCACAAGACAACTTGCATGTTTGGGTGCTGATCACATCAAACAGGAAAGAAAAAAAATGTGCCCTATTCTTTGATGGAGAAAATGTTAATATTATTCTCATCACATTAGCTGTTAGATTGCAACTCTTTCATGCCCTTAAGAAGGCATTAAACATTCTCATATTTTGTACACCAGTGCTATATCTGAACATGCAATTTAAAAGTAAGTTAAATTATTTTTGAAAAAATATTTCATTTTCACACATGGTATACTTATACCATATTTTTATCTTTGATACTATTTTATTATGATAATATTTCAACCTATGATACTATTATTTTATTGGATTGTAATTTGTGTATATGATACTGTTTTATTAAAATATTTTCATGTATGATACTAATATATTAAGATACATTTAGTATGTATGATACTGTTTTGATAAGAAAAATTAAAGATTGCCGATAAAGAGACGACTTCAAATGGCTAAAATCTATCGTACGCATTAGTAAAGCAACTGGTCTTGACCGGCTCGTTGAGACCATTTCAAAAACATATTATAATAAAAATTATGAGCACATATGCAAATTCTATACAATTTCAGTTATGATAATATTTTGTAACACTGTTTCGTATAATACAGTATCAAACAACACACATGACTAACAATACAAAGAAATAATCTAATTGACAACTTAATACAGTATCAATATACTATTCTATAATATTGTATCAAATTATTTTCTATAATACATTATCAAGCTGCTATTTATAGAAACAAATCATGACCACAACTAATATAATAATACTATTTTTTATGATACTGTTTTCTATAATACAATATCATCCATCCAGAAAATTCAAACTGCTTGTTGAAGAATTTCATCATCCATTTCATCTGCAACCTTACACAGTGGAACATTATCACCTATCTTTGTTCCATATCTTCATTCTTCAGTCTTTTTCACATACAATTCAATTCTTTTCAAAATCCAAATACTAACCACTTGTGTTATCTGGTCACATTTTTATAAAAGAGTCTAAAATATTTTTATATAATATAGTATCCTATGATAATGCTTCTTTAATACAATATTTCCCTTTGCTAAAAATGAAAATTATTTTAGCACATTTTTTATAAAAGAGTCTAAAATATTTTTTATTATTATTACAAAGTTAAAAAAAACATACCCAGAATCAAAATCAAACATTTATCAATCAGTAACATTTGGATCATCCTCATCAGTATCAGCCATGCCAAACATATGCTTCATAGCGTCAACAGTCCTTGCGCCATTCCTTTAATTTGTTCACCAGTCTTCTGAAGAAATCATCCGATCTTCTCTTTTCCAATTTTCGCCGTTTCACGGCCCGATTATACCATTTGTAACGCCTTCTACTTTGTATCCTATGATGCTCCGACCACTTTCTGCTTGGCGGTGGTGGTGACGGCAGCGGGAACAGTGCCAATGACAATGTTTATGACAAATATAAATTACAAGGATAATTTTGAGATTAATATAAAAAATTGTTGAAAAGTACAACTTATTGATAATTTTAAAAATTATTTTGATCTAATTTAAAACAAGTCACTTGTAGGTAACTTTTAGACAATTTTTTCTTTTTTGGTTGGGCCCAAACAAGTATTCCACAGTCTTAATGGGCCTATAAAGCCCAAATTTGAAGCTTGTCGTTGAAATTTGAAGTGGGTGACAGAGAGTGGTAATTTCTGAAAAGGCAATATGGTAAAAAGATTCGGCGGTAGGCCCCATCACATCATATTGCTCACTGTTTAACCAATCAAATTCCATTCTTTATCCAGTAATGTTAAGTAATGAGCCTGCAAAAAGCTCTGCGTCGCACTTGAACGTTCCCCAATGCCTTAACAAGCTCCCCTATTATACGTCACCAACTTCTATGCTCTCTCTTTCTCCCTCTTTTCTCTAAACATCATTGAAAGTCATCCAACTTAAAGGTATGTTTCATGTTGGTAGCTTATTTTCAATTTCTTCAATTTGAGGGTTTAACTACAACTTTATTTGTATTTCATTATTTTGTGACCAATCCTGACAGTCAATTTTGCATGCATGACTCACGATTGCAACTTTGAATATGAAATTTAAAATATACAAACAATCAATATTTTTATTGAATTTGAAAAAGATTCAATTAGATAAATAATTTCTCCATCCCATAAAAATAGACTTGTTTTTCTTATTAATCTGTCTCAAATTACATGTCACTTACTTTATAGATTGTGTATTACATTTTTTTTCTTAATATACTCTTATTTAATTTACATTGTTATCAACTCAAATAAACTCAACATATTCCAATTATAATGGAAAATTACATAAATTTATTCACATATTTACTCAATAGGCATTCAATGAATTCCACTTTGTCTAGAAAACACCCATCCCTTCATAACAAAGTCAACAATCATTATTATTTCAATGTAATACAATTCATGAATTTAATTTGATTTGCATTCTAATTATAACTTAATGAGCATTTAATTTATTAGATTAATGAATGACTAATATTAAATAGGGGTATAATATGAAAAGTGTGTGAAAATTTTATAATTTTAATTACATTAAATGAAATTTTTTAATCTGTGTGAAAAAAGAAACGAACCTAACTTTGTAGGACAAATGGAGTATTAATTAATCAACAATTTTCAATGATAAAGAAGAAAACTCAAATGAAAAAATTAAGAACTCTAAATTTATTTTTGTGTGATGTCATCTAACCATAACATTCAATTTTATGCAGAGATATTAAATTTGATTTGAGTCGGTCGGATCGATCCCAGTGAACCAGCCAGTGAACCGGCTCGGTTCTCTAAATGATCAACCAAATAAGACATTAACCCAAGAAAACCAGATTGACTCGATAAAAATTGATTGATCCGACAACTCAAAATTAGTAGTTGAATTGATTCATTAACAATTTTAATTTTTAATTATGTATCTCTCGTTCAAAATTACGTACAAATTTAAAAAGTATATCTCTACTAAACAAACTGTCTCATTACTAACTTTTTGTATTTTCTTCATTGATATCTCCATATCTCTGCCTCTTTTTGTTTAGCTATTTTGTGTCTATTTTATAAGTATTCTAAAAAAACGTAAAGTGTAGCTAAACGTAAAAGTTGAGTTTCAAACTTTTCGAACATAGGCGAGAACGAGACGTGAGATGTGGAGGCTGCACTTCACACATATGCGCTGCCTAGGTGAGTATTTTATAACAATACTATTTTCATTAATCATTAAGTTTTGATATGAATTTATCTAATTTCTACGCCGATAATAGAATCGAAAATAGAATATAAACTCTATTATTGTGTTCATAGAAATTAAAATCATTGGGCGTTAAATTCTTGTGATTGTAGAAATTAGATTCATTGGGCATTAGCCTAGTAGTTTGTTAATTATCACAAGTAATTGTTTTGAGTAATAAAATGATATTTAGTGACTTTTTGAGTAGTAGAAAGTTCTTGATACTATTTTACATGTATTGTTTATGTATATTTGAAAATAATTAAGGAAATATAAAATCGGAATTGACCCAAAGGTAGAATTGAAAACAAAATACAAGTAGGACGATCAAATTGAAACAAATTATTTTTGAGTGACCAATGTAAAACAAACTTATAAGTTGACTGACCTTCTGTGAAACTTTCCCTTCGTTAACCCTTAAAAACCAGGCACTCACCCCCTCTCTCTCTATATCGACGTACTCCCAGCTCTTTCTCTCTCTAAAACTTCCATCATCAGTCATGAAGAAGCTGTACAAGAAAGGAACTGTTCATCCCACACCACCTTTGGTTTCCGACCAGCTGCTATCCTTTTTGCCAGCGGCTATCTTGACTCTCGCGGCGGCTCTGTCTCCGGAAGACAGAGAAGTTTTGGCATATCTCATTTCTTGCTCCTCCACTAACTTTTCTAACAACTATAGCAAGAACACCCAAAAAACCACCAGCACCACGACCGCCGCTGGTTGTGCTGACCACCGGCCGTCCTTCAACTGTTACTGCTTTCGTTGCTACATGAGTTACTGGGTGAGATGGGATTCTTCGCCGAACCGTCAACTCATACACGAGATTATAGATGCTTTTGAAGATGGTCTGCAAATGCAAAATAAGAAAGAAAAAAGCAAAAGAGAGAGAAGGAAGAGTAGACGTAGTAATGGTCGTAATTCAGACGAGTCGAAAGTCTTTGAACTGAGTTTGAGTAAGGACGAGTTTACTGAGTCAAACTCGACGGCGGAGAGTGCAATTTCCGGGGATGCTGAGGAGGAGGATATGGCGGAGGAAGAATTGGAAAAAGGGTCTGTTGTAAAGTTTTTGAATTTTCTTGGAGAGAGATTTTGGGGTGTTTGGACCTGAAGATATTGGAGGAAAATAGGGAAAGGGAAAGGGAAAAAGGTTGGTTAGGTCTCTCTTTTGCTTATACAATCCAAGAAACTTTCATTTTTTGCAGTCCTTATGTTTTACTCTGTAAAATCTCAATTATGGTTAGTTTTATATAATCACTCGTTCATTAATTTCTACAAAAATCTTGTCCTCCCCCACCCAACCCCCCAATGCGCAAGCAAGGCTTATTTTGTTTTATCGAAATTTGATACGTGCACAATTTTTAATAAATGGGTCTGCGACTTTGCTTGATACATGAGAATCATCTTCTTTAACATACTCGATTAGAGAATAGAGAGCGAGCAAAGCTAGGTGTATTCATTTAAATCTGTTATCGAGATGACCCCAATTGGGGTTTTTAGCTTTTATGTATCTACTTTTAGAATTGCCAAAGTAACTTGAATGATTAATTGCTTTTTCACTTCTTAATCTATCAATTAATTGTTATCTTCCCATTTATTGCATTGCATTTTATCTTCTGCCATGTGCAAACAAAGATATCTTTGGCGATTCTCTTGTATTCTCCCCGACATGATTTTAGACCTTTTCGAAATATCCTTTGCTACCTTGTCCAACATTCAATAAAGTTGTCTGTTTCTGTACATATTCTTCCTGGGCCAATACATAACTGTGCTTTGTGCTTTGTGCTTTGATCAACAAATTAGTCGCATGATTGCCGAGCTTAAAAGTCGTCTTTAAACCCAGCCAAACATTTGATAGGTTTCCATGAAAAATGAAAATATTTTGCATGTAAGTTGGAAAAGAAATTTCACCAAATAGGTGAGAAAAAATTTTCCAAGAAAGTGGCCAAATGTGTGCTTTAGATGATTGTACTTTGAAAATCTTTTCCATTTTTCATGTGCCAATCAAACAAGAAAGTGGGAAAATAAAAGTCATTGATTTGACAAGATTTTCCATGGAAGTGACATTTTCCATGGAAAATTTGTGAATCAAACACACTCTAAAAGTTTCGTTCTTTTAAATTCATTAAAAAGGACTTGCTAATTGATCTCGTCCAAGATTTTTTTTTTTTTTTTTTTTGACATTTCCAGTCCGATCCCGACTTCTATCTCCGACTATAGGTGGGTTTCTTTTACAAATGACTTGTGCTTGTCTTTTACAATGACTTGTGCTTGGCTAGACTAAGCATAAGACAGGAAGAAATTTGCAATCTTGGGCCACTTTGTGCTAAATGGAGTTAAAATTAGGTTTGTGATTTACAGTTAGCCAAATAAAACAAAGTTTAAGAAGAATTGACATCTTAAAATTTAACTTTTCACTTTAGAATTATGTCTTCAATAGAGTTAAAAGACAATTTCGATAGGACAAGAGTAATCTAAAACAAGCACGATGCTTCATATAATGAAATCAAAGAGAGTGTGTGAAAAATGATTCTTGAGTTGATTGCTTGAAAAAATCACTTTTAGTAGAATAAGTAACTTAAAATAAATTTGACTTATTTATAAGGATAGTCAAACATGATCTTATTTTTACTCAAGGGTGGGTGATTAGAGTTGAAAGTGTTTACCATTTGTTACTCATTATATCATTGTACCGAGCCTAGATCTGTTGTTTCAAATGTGTGTTTTATTGATTGTTCAACCAATAAAAACATATTATGTGTACATTTTTTATTGGTAAAACAGTCAAAAAGACACATATTTAAGACAGAAGATCGGACTCCATTGTACCATATTGTGAAGCTTGAAAATCAAAGCTTTGAAATTTTGACTTGTTGAGTACGTATTGGTAGGGGTAATAAGTCAACAATCGATTGCTATTAATAATTTGAATAATTCTAAATGAAACTTAACTTCAACTAATATTTTGACCTTTCAATAAGATGGTGACTCAAGGCTCTGTCGATATTAGCCTGCGTATTTGACTGCCTCCCTCTCTATTCAAATTTAAAAGGCACTTCAAAAGTTTAAGAAATTCTATATTTTATATTGTAATTTTTGTAAAAATAGTCCCTATCATTTTGCACTTCTACAGATTCAGGATTTATTGTTTGAATTTTGACAGTCACGTTCCCATATTAAACTTTCATTTTCCGTATCAATTCTTTATGCCCAAAGCTATCACATTTGGTCGTTAAATGATCACTTGTATTGCACACGCTTTATTTTAGAATGACAATTTCGACCATTCATTAAAAAATATAAAAAAAAATAGTCTTCTTCTTCAATGTTAATGACCAGTCTCCCATCTCTCCCAAGCCCTACAAGCGTCAATCACCATTCCAACGCTAGTGGCAACGATCATCACCGCCAAAATCAACATTGGTGCTAGTGGCGTCCCCACCACTAGAGTTGGCAAAATTGGTTTGGCCCATAAAACCCGCCTTGTCCATAAAACCCGCCTTGTTGGGCTGGCCGTTGGCCTGGCCCTAACCCAAATAAAATCGGGCCAATATGGCCCGGTCCATCTAGTCCGTGGACTAATTAGGTCGACTCGATTTTGATTTTTTTATTTTTATTTTTGCTAATCACTCATTTTGTGAATAGCTCCAATACATAATTCAAATAATATCAATATAAAATGATCTAATTCTAAATTACCAATAAACATTAATCCAAAAATCTCAAGATCCAACATAAAATTGTTTAGATTTAATTAAAATTTAGTTTAATTTAAGTTTCAATCCAAAATATATTTGTAATTATTTATTTTAAATTTACTTATAAGTAACTTTTTTAATTTAAATCAAACATGCTTATATCTCAAAGCAATAAGACTAGCATGCTTTTAATATTTGTATTTTTTTAAAAGTGTCTACAAATAGTTTACAATTAACAAAAAAAAAAATTATTGTTTTGAGAGAAAATTGACGTTTATCCATTGATTAATACATTAGAGCTCCAATTTTATAAATTAATCTCTTTAAAAATCTCAAAATATATAGTCTAAATTTATCTGAGATTGTATTTGATGTAATGTATTATATTGTATAAAAAATTTATTTAAAAAAAAAAAGAAAATTAAAACCAAGTTGGGCTACTGGACTGGGCTAGCATATTTCTGACCCATACAAAATTGGGCTGGGGTCCAATTTCATGTGTGGTCCTGCTCTGGTAGGTTGGGACCCATTTACCAGCTTTACCCACCACCACCACCCAAAAGAACTAGTGTCAACCAGATCATTGAGTTGAGGTGTGCAAGCACAAATATTTGTGCCGACCCTTTTTCTATGTATAAAAGACTCCGAAGCGAAAACTTATTGGGCATAATCAATGGCAATTTATACTGTGCTTTCTTCACCATCTTATCTTTTCTCTTAAAGAATAAATTAGGAGTGGACATTTGAACCAGTCAAACCGATCTAAAACGGACGATTTTTTATGTCTCACTAGATTGGGTGGATTTTTTTAACAGGAGTCGGTTCTATCCGGGTTGGGTTGGGTTTTAACACCAAACCCGAAATCCAAGCCGACTCTTTTTTTAATTTTAAAAAAAATATTCAAATGATTAAAAATTGGAAAGTTTTAGGGCCGGTCACTCATCATGTGTTAATGGACTCCAAACTTATTTCAGTTAAAGTCATATTTCAGTGTTAAAAGACCAATGTGCTCCTGCAATTGCAAAACCATTAATTCAAACATGAAACTGTTTTAATATGATAAGATATTATTTACTATGATAATGTTTATTAAGATACTATTTTATTTAGATATTGTGCAATGATTTTATGTTAAAACGTAACATTTGCGCTCTCCTAAGCATGTGTTTGATAATAATGTGTTTATAATATTATTTTGTATGATACTGTTTTATTAAGTACTTGTTTGGTGGAGTTTAAAAGTAGTTTTTTATGAGATTTTGATAAAAAATAATGAAAAGTGTGGTTGAAAAGTTGATAAAAGTTGTGGGTCCCATAAAATATGTGGTTCAAAATGAGTGTAAGAAAAAAGAGTTCATTTTAAATTCTTACAAACATTAAGGGCTTGTTTGGTAGAGGTTTTTTTTTAAAAGAATGAGTTTTTTTTGTTACTTTTTGACTTTTCACATTTTTTTGTAGTGTAAAAAGGGTTGAAAAGTCAAAAATTGTAGGAAAAAAATAAATTTTTTTAGGAAAAACTCTACCAAACATGACCTAAGTTTCTATGGATAATTAAAGATCACATAAAGCATAGTGTTATATTTTTATTTCCTATCGGACTTTAAGATAATTAAAATAATATCTAACCTGTTTTCGATCTCTCGATAATAAAACAAATCACAATACTCATACAATTACTACGTATATAATTGTAGATGAAAAGAAATCAAAATTAATTATTTAAAACTATATTGAAGCAAATCGTCAAAAAAAAAGTTTTTAAATAGAAGAATTTAAACTAAAATTTCATTGTAATCCTAGCACAAAATAGTCTAGTCTAGTCTAGGATACATTAATAATAAGAAAATAAAGAAAAAATAAAATTAGATCATTCATCACTCAGAGAAGAAGAAAATGCAAAAGATAAAATCTTGAACTTTATTTCTTGATTCGCCTCTTATTTTTCTCTTAAAATTGGCTCTCATTCAGCCCCCAAATCGGCTCTAGATCGGCTATCCAATTATGAGTCAATAACTCATATATATATATATAGTATTCTCATTGTTTATATATAGTATTCTCATTGTGCCCCAAAAGATCCAACAAAATCGTTAAAATCGTGTTGCCTAATTGGAATCGAACTAAAAAAGTAACAAAATTCTGTTTTTGCCGAAAATACACTGGGCGATAGCTCAGCTTTAACTTTTCTCTACTCTGCAGATTTTTTCAAACGTCCATAACTTCTTGTAGGAAACTCCAAATTGAAATCCGTAAAAGGTGTTGGACTCTTAATTCAATTATCTTTCCAATGGTATTTCATTTTCCTTATGGAGATTTTAATATCAAAAGTTGTGCTCTAATTTCTCCACATACTTCGGTAGATAGTTTCTCAATTCGGTTATTTGGTTTTCACGTGTTTGGTCATTTGCTTCAACTCTTCATTGTCACTACAACACACCTTAAATTTATTGATTTTATATTCTTCCTCATCCTTCAATATTTGGCTCTTGATATTCACTTCAATTGAGTGCAATTTGATTCTCGTACTTCTAAAACATCTTGGAATTTATTGCTCTTTCATCAATTCTTCTCAAGTTGCTTATAAACGGGTCCAAAACTGAAATAGAAAAAAAAATACAATAAATTAAATAAAAAATCCATAAAATAACGGAACAAAAACTTAGTTTTAAAGACCGAAAATGCACTTATCCTGCATTTACCATTGACAATTTTTCTTTTTTCTTTTTTGAAGGTTGTGGTTGGGGCCTTCGGGTTGACATTTACAATTGTTTATGTAAATTTTGTTTTGAATGCCAATAGTTTTGTTACTTTAGTTGGGATTTCACAATCAACATATTAGGTTATGCACCGTGACATATTAGATTTCACTTCACAAATATGGTGCCAGCACTTTTGTGTGGTGGCTGGGGGTGCCACTAGTGTCCGCGTTGCTTTTGGTGGTGGTGGTGGTGGTTGCCGTTGTTGGTCTTGTGATTGTGGTCGGTGATTTTGGAGCTTGGGTGTGGGGTCATGGACATTGAAAAAGAACACTATTTTTAAAATAAATAAATAAAAAGTTTAGCGACCAAAAGAAATTATCCTTTTGAAATAAGACATGTGCAGGATGCGTCACCATTTACCAAATGAGATGGCTCTAGACAATGAAAGGTTCGTATAAGAACATGATTGTCAAAATTCAACAGAAAAAAAAAAAAAAAAGAAAAAAAAAAAAAAAAAACTTTTATTTTTAATGATGTTTCATCAAGTGTGCATCCAATTAACTTCTTAGTCAATGATCTAATCCGTAAATTTTATGATTAAATGATGGTAACTGGTAAGATTCGACCTAAAAAATTTGTATATTGTAATGGTGACAGACAGCCCAGGAGGACAACCTTGGGCCCAGAGCGGCCCTGCATTGTAGATGGGTCACGTTGTGTCTGGTTCGTTTCAAGATTTCTGGGCACGGTTCATCTTGAAAACGGGACTGGTTTAATTTTTTTTTTTTTTTTAAATTTGTTAAAAATGAATGCGGTGAAAATGAAAAAATGAGACTTTAACATATATAGAGGGAGATCAGAGATGGAATTTATTCGATTTGAAATAAGATGAAAATTATAGATAATTATGAAGACATTGACGATTGAAATAGTTTCATATATCAGATAACTATGAAGACATTGACTATATACAAATTTGAATTGGCCAGTCTAAGTGGTAACAACAAACAACAAATATACAATACAGCGGCAAAGCATACTTGTCTAAAACAAGACTGTTACGCATGTACAGGTATCGATACGCAACCTCTTAAGCGTTCAAGAATGGCTTTTCGGACTACTAGCCCAGAATGGAGAGTAAGAGGGAGTCCTTCCTTGACGCACTCATCGTATTTTTCCAGAGCAGACACAATGTCACTGAAATCTGGCCGCTTAGAGGGGTTTGCTGCCCAACAACGCTTTATAAGGTGTGCGAGGGCAGGTTGACAACTGTCTGGTAATGGAGGTCGCTCGTTCTACAAAAAGATTAAGGAAAGGTAACAAATATCTCACGTATCTTTCAAGAATTTTATCGAACATAGTGTGTTTCAATTCCATAAACAAATGACATTAACTCAACTAGATTACATGTTAATTAGTACAAAGGACCTTCTAGACATGTAATTTCGTTTGATCAAATCCACTGTTACCAGATTTTGCATTCGAGTTGATTTAAGTAGTTCTGCATATTATTCTACTCCTAGTGACAATGTACTTGTGATGCTGATAGATATCAGGAAATTGCCAATAATTGGTGATCAATTGAACTCATAACTCATAGACTCGTGCCTGCATGAACAATCAAACTTCGCATAAATAGTAGGGATGAAGCGCATTTTATGTTCGACTCTCAACTTACCACAATCCTTCTCCTTTATGACGAAAATCGACTATGATAATGCTGATAATTTCGATACCAGTGGATGCATGCACCACTACAAGAGTCCCTAAATAGCCTAATGTTCATAACTTTGAAAGGCAAAAACATGTAAATCTAACCTTATCAGCCACAGCAAATGCAGCTTGCACAGGAGTCATTCCCTGAAAAGGAAGCAAGGCCGTCGTAAGTTCCCACAGCACTATCCCAAAACTATAGACATCAACTTTCCGAGTGCAAAGTTTCTCCTTGATCATCTCGGGTGCCATCCAACGGTAAGTTCCCATGTTTCCTTTGGTTTTCCTGCACTGTGTTTCCAGACAAGAAGTACCAAAATCTGCAACCTTAACACGCATCTCGTCATTTAAAAGCAAGTTGTTCGACTTGAGGTCTCTATGTATCACCCCTTGTGAATGAAGATACTCCATTCCTCGTGAAATATCGAGGGCTAACCTCAGAATAGTCTCGATTGAAAGTGAGTATGGCTCTTTCTTGTTGAGATACATCCTTAAATTTCCTTGTGACATGTACTCGGTGATAATACAGTATACAGGAGGCTTCTTACACGCAGCAATAAACTGCAGAGAAAGAAGTGTCAGGAAAAATAATAATTTGGTAATGATCGATTGACATTGGCTTCTTCGACCCAAATTGAAACAACATATATAACTTGTTGGATAAGGTAAAGAAAATCTAACCTGAACAATGTTGGGATGATATAAACGTGAAAGAAGGGCAACTTCTGACTTGAATTGTTGTTCAAGCAAAGCTTTAGTCTCTTCTTTATGAGTTGGAATTCTCACCATTTTTACAGCAACTGCTCTCTGCTTATAAATCCCTCTATAAATCCTACTGTGTGCACCAGATGCAAATTTATTGCCTACAAATAACTGAGAAAGATCAGCAATCCATTCCTCATGATCCTCAGATTCTTCCCATGTTTCTAAATTTTCTGAATCCAATATCATTGACCATGATTCCAAACTGTCAAATCGCTTTCTCTCCATATTGTTACTTTCTGAAATTAATTGGTTGTTTCTTGAAGTGGAAGGGATTGATGTTGAAGATGAAGTTTTACTCTTCGATTTTCGCAGTCGAAACGGATTAAAACATGAGGTAGCCATTGAAAATCGATGTCTATCAAAACACACAATCAAAAGGTGTAGTTTTCCTGCTCAATGTGTGAATTGATTTCAATAAGTGCATGATCTGATTCAGAAACATGGGTAGTACAGAAAATTGTGGAACACGTTTGGTAAGGTGGATTCAACATGGACGGGATTAAAGAAGAAGAAAAAGCTAAAATCTTGTTCATAGTGTATACGAAACTGGCACAAAACATGTAGTTGTTCATGTTAAGGATGTTAGAGTTTCATGGTGACAAAATATGAAATGAAATCAAGACCAAATCCCTCAAAAATGGAGATTATTCAAGAAAGAGAGTTTGTGGGTGCTTGACTTTTTTCTTATTATTATTAGGTAAAGTAGTTTTTTGTGTAGATGAAGATGAATTCAAAGCAAAGTTCTCAGGGATGTCTCGTGAAATCTTGTTTCAAAAGGAGAGGGGAGTGGGGAAGGGGGGTGGGGGGATGGGGCGGATTCAAACTCTCCATTTTCTTATGCATCAATTAATGCTACAACATGAAAAGTTTAGAGCATTTCCAATCCAACAACGTGGATTATTGTATATGTAGTAAATAAAATATAGACGGGAGAAGAACATCTCTAATAGAGTTGTCATTTGTCAATTGAAAAAATTGTGGTCCATATGCACAAGAGATAGTGATAGATAAATTATTAAAAAAAAATTAAATAAAGTATGATTAACACATATTTCGATATAGATAAATTATAAAAAATTAAATAAAATAGACTTATCACACATTTTGATGGAAATTAATTATAAAAAAAATGAAGGATGTCTAGCACGCCATCCAAATGTGGACGGTGTGCTCATCTTTCATTTTTTTCCTTGCCATGCTTTGGACGGTGTACTAACGTGACACATTTTTTAATACAATCAACAATTGCATTGGAGACGCTCTTTTCAATTTTATAAAACACTCAAAACTTGTTACTTTGATAATTTTTTAAAATGTATTTTCGAAAACAAAGTTAAATTTATAGCACAAAACTCAAAATACATTTATGACATTTTGGGTGTTTTCAATTTTTAGTGAAATACTGAAAACACTCAAAACAAGTAAAAAAAATTATTTAAATAAAAATTATTAAAAAATAAAAATTCTAAAATTCTAAAAAAAAAATTCTAAACAATTAAATACTAAACAAATAATTCAAGCTCTTTATTGGTTATTTAAATAAAAAGTTTTTAAAATTTTATTTAAATGAAAATGGATTAAAATGGATTAAATAGTAAAATACTAAACAAATAATTCAAAAAAAAAAAAATTTATTTCCTAATTTGCCAATATATAATTTATTTACATTTTATTTTTGTAACAAAAAAATATTGTAAGATCCACCAATTTTAAAATGTATATATTATTTGATATTATATTAATATAAAATTGTAATATTTTATTGAATAATCAAATTAATTGAATAAAATGTCATAAAACAATTTTTCAAAATTTCAAACAAAACGAGTTTTCTAGTTTTTTGTTTTTAAAAATAGTTTTTGAAAATTGTTACCACACGATTACGATATGACCGCCACGTCAGCACAGGCCCCCTCTAAGCCCAGTAAGAGCCTAGTTCGCAATCTATCAAGAGCCCTATCTGGGCCCTGCTAGGGCCTTGGAATGGCCCGTCACGCACTTGGGCCTTCGACAGCCAGAAATCCGCGAGTCATGTTGAGGGCATCGGTGCCCCCATGCGAACCATAGGGCCTCGTCAGGCCTCGCATCACTCGTTACCAGCGAGCAACTCGATATGCCGAGGCAACCAGAGAAATAATTAAAGAGAGATCGCGTTGATTTGGCGCACGAATCCTCACAAGAAAACCGGATCGTAATCTCCTAAAATCATGCAGCATGATAAACTTAAAGAAGGAAGATAATCCCGAAGATTGCAGAGATAAGGAAGGATCTTTATTACATAAGGAAGGAGAATCCGATTGAGTATCAAATTGATTGGTCTCCTAAATCAATTAGGTCTCTCGCACTATAAGTATAACACCCCCGGTTGTCCCAAGGTACGCACTTTTACGCTTAAGAATCCCACCCTAAACTCTGCTCAAACCTCTGCCTGCTTGTCTCTTCCACACCCCTATTTGTTTCCCGCCCCCGCGTATTTCTTATATACCGACTGTTGACTTGATCGTCGGAGTGCCAACGATCGCTGGACCTTTTTTCTCCGGAGATCTTGGTGCCTAACGGTCGTCCTAGTGTGCAGGTAACATACGGGCTGGCAGAGGAGTGATTGGAGATCTGTTGGCACGTGGACTGGTGCAGGTTCAGACGTCAATAGATTGCCGCCGTCTGTGGGAACCGAAAAACCTTACACGACCAAGTGCTTTTGGTAAAACGTGTCTTCTACCCGAAAGAGCATGGCACCCGAATATCGACAGAAGCGGGCAGTGAGACAGAGGAATCAGGACCTGGAGTTGGATGACGCCCGGATGGAGGCCGCGCTCAGGCTGCTGGATGATCAGCCTCTCCAACAGGGACCCAAGCGTAGTCATACCCGGATAAGCCCTTCATAGCCTGGTTCACTGGACTATCACCGCTCCCATGACAGGGACGAACTGCAGATAATGGCCATACACTCAGAATCAACGGAAGTTGACGGCGAAGGATTGGATGAAGAGTTGATACTAGACGAAGGTCTAGATCCCCAAATCATAGCCTCGGATTCCCTCGCTTCCCCAGCAGAGGAGCTGGAAACATTTCCGGTAAACCTCTCAGAGCCAACCCAGATGTTGCAGGTGGGAGGAAGGCTCGAGGAGAAGATAAAAGAAGAGCTGAAACAGTTCCTACGAGAGAACGCAGACGTCTTCCCATGGAAACACAGTGACATGGTCGGGATCGACCCGTCGATCGCGTGCCACGTCTTGAATGCAGACCAAAAGTGCGCCCCAGGATTCAAAAAATGAGGCCTCTAAGTGCCGAGAGGTACCAGGCCTTGAAAGAGGAAGTTGACAAGCTACTGACCAGCGGGTTCATCAGAGAAGCGACTTAACCCCAGTGGGTATCTAACCCGGTGTTGGTCCGGAAAAGTACCAAGAAGTGGAGGGTATGCATCGACTTCTCAGATTTAAACCAGGCGTGTCCTAAAGATAGTTTCCCATTACCACGCATCGACCAGCACGTCGACGCAACTGCCGGCCACAAGTTGCTTAGCTTCATGGACGCGTACTCGGGCTATAACCAGATCCCGATGTTCACAGGAGACGAGGATCACACGTCGTTTATCACAGACCGATGGCTATACTGCTATAAGATGATGCTATTCGGCTTGAAGAACGTGGGAGCCACATATCAACGGCTGGTAAATCGTATGTTCGCCGGGCAAATTGGGAACACGATGGAGGTATACGTCGACGACATGCTGGTAAAAAGCGTCAACGCAGAAGACCACATAGATCACCTGAGGGGAATGTTCGAAACCCTTCGCAAATATCGCATGAAGCTTAACCCCTTAAAATGCGCGTTTGGGGTCGCGTCCGGGAAGTTCCTCGGCTACATGGTCAATCAACGAGGGATAGAGGCTAATCCCAAAAATATCAAAGCACTCATTGAGATGCGGTCATCATCCTCCCCCAAGGAAGTCCAAAGTCTAACAGGGAGGTTAGCGGCTCTAAATCGGTTTATATCCAAGGCGACCGATCGTTGCCAACCTTTCTTTCAAACCATAAAAGGGGAGAAACGGTTCGAATGGACCGACGAGTGCGAAAAAGCCTTCCAAGACCTCAAGATCCTCCTCGAAAAATCCCCACTGCTATCCAAACCCAAGAACGGGGAAACGTTACTCATTTACCTCGCCGTCTCAGAAAAGGCAGTTAGCTCGGTGCTCATCCGCGAGGAAGGTCCAGCACAATTCCCAGTCTATTACGTAAGCAAAGCCCTGCAGGACGCGGAAACGAGATATCCAGACATGGAAAAACTCACTCTGTCATTAATCGTCGCCTCCAGGAAGCTTCGACCATACTTCCAGTCCCACAGCATAGACGTTTTGACGAACCTCCCCCTACGGCAGATACTCCAGAAACCAGATACTTCAGGACGATTGATGAAATGGTCGGTAGAACTTAGTCAATTTGACATCAGTTACAAACTACGGCCTTCGATAAAAGGACAAGATTTAGCCGATTTTGTAGCTAAATTCGCTCACATCCCCGATGGTCCGCTTGAAGCCCGACCCTTGGAAGTACCGACATGGAAGTTGTATGTCGATGGATCCTCGGGGGAGGCCGGGGCTGGCGCCGAGATCTTGCTAATCTGCCCAGATGGCCATAATCTCAACTGCGCGCTTCGCCTAGAATTCAAAGCCTCCAACAACGCAGCAGAATACGAGGCCCTGCTGGCGGGCTTGAGGCTAGCGCACGAGATGAAGGCAAGGAAGCTCCAAATCCACAGCGATTCACAGCTTGTCGTAAGTTAGGTTAATGGGACTTTCGCAGCACGTGAACAATCTATGGTGTCCTACTTAACAAAAGCTAAAGAACAGTTGTCCCGCTTTGAAGAATACGAACTCCTCCAGATCCCACGAACAAAAAATGGCTACGCAGACACCCTCTCCAAACTGGCAAGCAGTAGGGACTCCGACCTAATGAAGGCCATCCCGGTTGAGAAGCTTACCCAACCTTCAACCGAGGGCGCTACCGCACCCTCCGTCCTAACCATCCATGATTCCCCGAAATGGATGAAGGAGATTACCGAATATCTAATTAGTCAGGTGGCGCCCGAAGACAAACTAGAGGCACAGAAGCTCCGCAGAAGAGCCGCAAAATTCGTATTACAGGACGGAGTTCTGTATAAAAGGGGATTCAGCCACCCCCTCTTGCGCTTCCTAACACAGGAAGAAGCAGTATACGTGATGAAAGAAATACACGAGGGGATCTGCGGCAATCATTCGGGAGGGATGGCTTTGGCACAGAAAGCCTTGAAACAAGGGTACTATTGGCCGACCATGAAGAAAGATTCCCACAATTTCGCAAAGAGATGCGATAGATGTCAGAAGTTTGCAGCAGTTCCGAAGCTCCCCGCTCAAAACCTTACTCCTGTCACTAGCCCATGGCCCTTCTCCAAATGGAGAATCGACTTCATCGGTCCCCTCCCGACAGGGAGAGGTGGAGTCAAGTTTGCGATTGTAGCAGTAGATTACTTCACCAAGTGGTGTAAGGCCGAGCCTCTGGCCAAAATCACGGAGGAGAATGCCTGGAAATTTGTATGGAAAAATATTGTCTGCTGCTTCGGCATTCTCCATTCTCTCGTCTCTGACAACGGCACGCAATTCGCTGGAATGAAGTTCAACGCAAACTGTGAGAATCTTGGAATCCGAAGGGATTTCTCCACCCCTTACTACCCACAATCCAACGGCCAGGTAGAAGCCGTGAATAAAATCATTAAACACACCTTTAAGTGGAAACTAGAGTCCGCGAAGGGGGGATGGGCCGAAGAATTACCCGAGACCTTGTGGTCCTACCGAACCACCTCTCGCACGGCCACCGGCGAAATCCCGTTCTCCATGGCATATGGGGCAGAGGCTATGATCCCCGTCGAGATAGGAATACTCTCGCCCAGGCACCTGCACTTCAACGAAGTGACCAACGAGGATTTGCAAAGAGCGGGTCTCGACTTACTGGATGAGAAACACACAGAGTCACAGCTTCGTCTCGCGGTTTACCAACGGAAGATGGCCCGATATTATAACTCCAAGGTCAGGGGCAGAAATTTTCGTGTCAATGATTTTGTTCTGAAGAAAATATTCCAAGCTAATAAGGAAGCAGGGGCCAGAACCCTAGGGCCCACCTGGGAAGGGCCTTACAAGGTCATCGAAGAAGTCCGTCCCAGAACTTATAGACTAGAAGATTTCGAGGGACAAGAGACAAGGCATCCTTGGAACATCGCCCACCTGAGGCCATATCACCAGTAATACAGTTTTAATAATTTTCTTCTATTGGTCTCCTTACAATTCTTTGACAGACGTCATGAAACACGGCGCCATTTAAAAATATTCGTCCTTTATGAATTCAAAGTGTTCCACATACAACAAGTACCGACACGGCAGCGAGAGAGTGTGGTTCGCGGCCAACTTTGTTAACTCGCTGGGTAAATATTTTACGCGTAAGAAAGCAATTACAAAGTACACGACAGTGAGGGAGTGTGGTTCGCAGTCAACTCTGTTAACTCGCTGGGTAAATATTTTACGCGTAATAAAGCAAATTACAAACTACACGGCAGTGAGGGAGTGTGGTTCGCGGCCAACTCCGTTAACTCGCTGGATAAATATTTTACGCGTAAGAAAGCAATTACATACTACACGGCAGCGAGGGAGTGTGGTTCGCGGCCAACTCCGGTAACTCGCTGGGTAAATATTTTACTCGTAAAAAAGCAATTACAAACTACACGGCAGCGAGGGAGTGTGGTTCGCGGCCAACTCCGTTAACTCGCTGGATAAATATTTTACGCGTAAGAAAGCAATTACAAAGTATACGGCAGCGAGGGAGTGTGGTTCGCAGCCAACTCCGTTAACTCGCTGGGTAAATATTTTACGCGTAAAAAAGCAATTACAAACTACACGGCAGCGAGGGAGTGTGGTTCGCGGCCAACTCCGTTAACTCGCTGGATAAATATTTTACGCGTAAGCAAGCAATTACAAAGTACTCGGCAGCAGGGGAATTTGGTTCGCGGCCGACCTTATTACCTCGTGGGGTGAGCATTTTACACATAAATCAAATCTTGCAATTCGTTAGACAAACATCCGACGCGCATGTGTGCAGTTGTCCGCATCCAACTCTATTAAACTCGACTGGCAAGGTATCAAGTGCGCAAACATTTGAAACAAACGTAAAGACTTCCACTAAAAACTCATTATTCGATTACACAAAAAATCCATGCAACAGCATGGCTGGGGAAATTTGACCTATGCATGCAACACTACGTTTCGGTATAACCCGGTACCCCCAGTTTTTCCAGGAGGGCTTTAGCCTTCGCTAGTTCGTTTGATACTTCGGTCAGCTCTCTATCTTTGGCTTGTATCATATTCTGGCAAGATTTCAACTGAGACTCGGCCTTCTTCTGGGCAACGATACATGCCTTTTGGATTGTCTGGACTTTCGTAACGTCATATGTGGCACGATTTCGCGCATCTTCCGAAAATGCGAGTCGTGCCCGAAGGCGTTTGACTTCGGCCCTCATCGCCTCGGCATTCTCATCCTCTCCAAGAACAGACTGTATTTCGACAACCCTCATCTCCAACATTTTATACAACTCACAGTTTAAGACATGACTGCGAGAGGTGTACATTTCGGCTAGCTTCATCAACTCCGTCACCTCTGCGGTATCTACCGCCTTCTCAAATGGAGATGTCCAGTATTTGTGGATTGAGGTGGCCGCAAGTGCAACCGCTGGGGACAGCTTCTCAACGACCGACGGATCTAGCTCGTCTTGACGGGCCCCAATGTTGATGTACTCACGCCTGCCGGGAGGGAGAGAAACAGGCGTTCGGGATGCCTGCTCCCCACTCTCGACCTTTGGTCTCTTTTTCGCTGACGACCGGACGTTCCCGGGAGGGGACCCACGACTAGCAGAATCAGGAACGCCTACTCTCATCCCCGGCACAGGGGAAACGGACGGGTGACTCGCCGCCGTTTCCAGATCCTGCAACCCTGTGGGCCCAGAACCAGGCACCCCAGATGACGCCAAATGGGGATGAGGGACATCCTCCATTATTCCCCCACGCCTAATCTTGAATTTAGGGACTTTGGAAAAGTGGAAACCCGACATGGTCGACAATGATCAAGGGTCCAGGTATGACAGCGAAATGACAGAAGAATGAGGATTTAGGGATGCCCTGTCACATTATATAAGCCCAACGGGATACCAATAGTCGGGTGGGCCAACACGTGGCGGAGAATTTAAAACGCATCTGATAAATCCTAAGGAGAATATATCTAAGCGCTTGGGGGCGCGGGGGGCGTGATTACGCGAACGTTAAGGTACGATAAGACTACCGTCGACGCCTGCCCACATCAGATCAAATTCGTTAGACGCTCACCCCAACCCCATCGAAATTCTTACATAGCGACGGAGTATCAATCATGATTTGTGAACCACTCCGCGTCGCCGGGGATGTTGTTCGCCACCTTAGTCTTGTACCAATGACTTCGCAAAGCTAAACATCGACGAGACTCGAAACAAGTAAAGCGTGGGCATCATAAGCACGATAAGGGTACGCACATACAGATATGAAGGTAACTCGGCACCTTTTTTATTACATACGGTACACAATACAAGAGAAGGTATAACTGCAGTATGTTCTAAAAACCCCCGCTGCCTCTCTGGGCCAGCACATAAATGGGGTAACTAGATCTACGAAACCTATCCCCTAGTTTACGCTGGCATCGTCCAGGTTAGGGAACCTGACTCCATTTTGATAGGGGGTCCCCCGAGCCAACCTAAGTTAATTTGGTGGCTAATTAGACCAGGCTGCTCAAAAAAGGCCATTGACGCCTTTCTTGGCAGCAGGAGAACCCCCCCGTATCCCCATCAACCGTTCAGGGGAGGGCCGGACCAAGGCTGCTAAGCCTAGATCCCCACCCCGGACGTTTGGTCCCCTGAATGTTGATTGGCACATCCTTTGGTCCTTTGAATGTTGATTCTCAGATTAACGGGCATCTTGGTTGCCAGCCTCCCAGCCGCACCACCATCACACGTCCTCTATCTCTATCTCGATCGCACGGTAATGACAAGTTGAATACAACACGATAGAAGAATCTTGTTAAGCTTGCATCCTATTTATAAAGGGCTACATTGGAAAGAAGCGTAATGCAATAAATACGGGCATAACCGGGAACCTGGAATGACGCACGGACGTTCTACCTCCCCAAGGCATTGAAGACGCCAACTTTCCGGGTTCCACCAGGTGTCTGCGCCATTAATGATAGGGAAATGATTCCCAAATTTGAAAGCGCCTCCCTCCCCCACGCGCGCACAGAATCGAAACGTCAAAAGATTAGCCTGGCTCCTTTAAGCCCTCACCCGCCATAAATGTTCGACTTCGGACTTGGGGGACTATACTAGGTAGGGTGAATTACTCCCTGCCGAACCACCTTAAGAACACATTTTCTGCGAGACACATTCCTGCGAGGCACACCAACATTCTGTTTATCCTCAAAAGTCCCACACCTATCATAAATAATAGGCTTGGACTTTGGGGACTATTGTTACCACACGATTACGATATGGCCGCCACGTCAGCACAGGCCCCCTCTAAGCCCAGTAAGAGCCTAGTTCGCAATCTATCAAGAGCCCTATCTGGGCCCTGCTAGGGCCTTGGAATGGCCCGTCACGCACTTGGGCCTTCGACAGCCAGAAATCCGCGAGTCATGTTGAGGGCATCGGCGCTCCCATGCGAACCATAGGGCCTCGTCAGGCCTCGCATCACTCGTTACCAGCGAGCAACTCGATATATCGGGGCAACCAGAGAAATAATTAAAGAGAGATCGCGTTGATTTGGCGCACGAATCCTCACAAGAAAACCGGATCGTAATCTCCTAAAATCATGCAGCATGATAAACTCAAAGAAGGAAGATAATTCCGAAGATTGCAGAGATAAGGAAGGATCTTTATCACATAAGGAAGGAGGATCCGATTGAGTATCAAATTGATTAGTCTCCTAAATCAATTAGGTCTCTCGCGCTATAAGTACAACACCCCCGGTTGTCCCAAGGTACGCACTTTTACGCTTAAGAATCCCACCCTAAACTCTGCTCAAACATCTGCCTGCTTGTCTCTCTCACACCTCTATTTTGTTCCCGCCCCCGCGTATTTCTTATATACCGGTTGTTGACTTGATCGTCGGAGTGCCAACGATCGCCGGACCCTTTTTCTTCGGAGATCTTGGTGCCTAACGATCGTCCTAGTGTGTAGGTAACATACGGGCTGGCAGAAGAGTGATTGGAGATCTGTTGGCACGTGGACTGGTGCAGGTTCAGACGTCAACAAAAATGACAAACCAAACACATTTTCAACAATTTTAAAATAAACTCTTGAAACATAAAACTTAAAATAAATTCAAAACTCAAAATTGAAACACATGGAGAACACTGCTTTATGTTTTGGAAGTCATATTGCACATGGAATATCCAACACAACTTAATGTAATTAATCTTCTTTATTTTTTATTTTATCTATAGTCGAACAATAATATTGGTAAAAAAAAAATCAATTCCATGTTAGATTAAATTAACCTCGAGTCAAATTAAGTTGAAACAACTCCTACAAGGATAATACAAAGAAATTAATCTATAAATACATAAAACATAGTATATTAGAACAACATATATAATTAAAGAGAGAATTTGATATATATTTTCGAGTTGGGAATAACACCGTGATGTTAAATAATGCTCATTTGCACTCTATCTACAAACATGACCAAACGTGGCAATTTTCTGAATTTAAATTTGACAATATTAATTTCTTCCATACACTTTGACAAGGTGGCTAGAAGGAGACTAACATCAATAGATGTAACACATTGGTTCGATGGATAAAGTTTGTAATGAATCCAATTTAGAACACTTTGTCCCAATTTCAAGTCTAAGTCGTGTTTAATAAAACATCATTCCATTAGAAAGATTTTTAATTATATATAAACATAAAAGTAGCATTTTTAGTTATTTTTCTCGACAATATGACAGTTGTTTTTCTTTTCAATAGAAGCGGTAACAACTAGACCTGTCACTTTTAAGCACGACCAAACATAATATAAATCTCGTTATTAAAAAAATTAGAATGTAGCATTCTTTTCTACCAATTAATTTAAATCATTTCTATATTAACTAAAATTTTAAAGGGAAATTGGCACAAATAATTCATAACATTAGCCTTCATTGTAAAATGGTTCTCAATATTTTTTTTTTGGCACAGAAGTTTTTAACATATGTGCTTTGGTGCATAATTGGTCCTTATTTGATGAAAAAGATAAATAAGCTCTTAGTTTTAATTAGAAAAAATCTCAATCGGATTTCTAACATTTGCAAAAAGTGCAAATGAGTCTGATATTTTTATTTTTTTATAAAAAATTAAAAGAAACTAACGAAATTTTTTTTAACTGACACTTTATTAACCAAATTGATAATATACTAAATTGGTTTGTATATTTTACAAACTATTATAAAATAACTAAAATTTAAACTCATAATTATTAACAAACATGTTAAATAAAATTATTATTTTATTATTAAGTAATTATATTATTTAAAATTTAAACTTTTATTTTATCGTTACAATATAAAAAGAAAAGTATATTTGTCACAAACTTGATGCTACGTTACATTCGTACACCTGCCATTCATGTGTAATTTGTAAACTATAAATTAGGTTGATAATACCTATGAAAATAGAGTTACTGAAAGATGAATTTCGAAGACCAGAGGCGTGAATTCAATGCACCAATAACCTGAAAAAGAGGCGATGAACTCTCACCCGTTGTTCTTCTAATGTGAGAATTAGCTCATTTTTAGATAGAAAAAAATCACAAGTATATAAGTTAGTAAATGAATAGTAATCACTTAACTCCAATACCTTTGATCATCAGTCATCACCTCATATAGGAGGTGGTCTAAAGGATGTGGCGCAAGGATCTCGAGACACATGTTGCGATCTCCAAAGTTGGATCTAGGATTGGACTTCACTAGTACCATAGCATCACGATCTCATGACATGTGTCCAATCTTGGAAAGTTGGATTTAGAGTTGTCTTGCATCGATATAAAGTTAGTAAACATCCACACAAAAAAGTCAAAAATATCTCCAAGCGTGAGTAGTAGGATGAAAATCTGGCCACCAAGCCTTTCGTGGCCTGTTATGATTTCTACACGGCCTGAAAGCCCTTGGAGGACGGATAGCAAGCTACCCGATCATTAATGCCTTGGGGCCAAGTAGCATCCCTCGAAGCTGGGTAGCAAGCTACCCATCCCATATGCATTGGGGTGGGTAGCTTCTTGCCCGGCCTTAAGGCCCTTGGATTCCTGTCCTCGAGGCTGGGAATCTACCCAGCCATATAGGCTTTAGGGTAGAATAGGGTGCTATTCGATCAGAAGTATTTCGCAACGGTCAGGTGTTACTCAGCCGTTGACGATGTTGGCGGCCTTTCTTTTTATTTGAATTTCGCAATTTTTTTTGTTTCGATAACATCATTGGCCATTGAATATAGGTTCTTGAAGGCTATCAATTCCTACTTCTCCCATATTTCTTCTCCCTCTCGCATTGATTTCATTCTGGTGGACTGGGACGGAGGGATTCCCATTTTAATTGAAAGACAAGTTACATGATCTAATCTAGTGAAGAGCCTGGGGACATGGAGACCTCGATCCACAAACTGACGCATGGGACTCACCCCTTACATGGAAATAGATAGGGGAAATATAGCATGTCACAAAAGCGGGGTAAGGTTTGGAACCCTGCGGGAGGGACGCTTCACGAGCCGGGCTTTTAGAGATGGGGCCCACCACTTTTAGAAAAACAATTATATTTCATTAAATCTTTAATCTTCAAAAACGAATACTATTAATCTTCTAGATAAAGCCAGAAATTAATCCATTAAGGAATGCTATTTGGGACGTAACTGATCACAGTATGAAAGATAATAAGACAATGAAGACACATTACATGGTAATTAGAGCTAGCACATGGGCTGGGTTAGGTCAGCCCAATCCGTCAGAGTAGGGCCACACATGAAACTGGACTGGGCTGGCCCAACCCAGTTTTGTATAGGCCAGAAATATGCTAGCCCAATCCAACCCATTGGCTCAACTTGGTCTTAATTTTCTTTTTTTTCTAAATAATTTTTTTATACAATCTAATACATTACATCAAATACAATCTTAGATAACTTTAGACTATATATTTTGAGATTTTTAAAGAGATTAATTTATAAAATTGGAGTTCTCATATATTAGTAAATAGATAAATGTTAATTTTCTTTCAAAATAACATTTTTTTTTGTTAATTGTAAACTATTTGTAGACACTTTAAAAAAAAAAAAACAAATATTAAAATCATTCTAGTTTTATTGCTTTGAGATATAAGCATGTTTGGCTTAAATTAAAAAATTTACTTATAAGTAAATTTAAAATAAATAATTAACTTGTCAAACCAAATATATTTTGGATTGAAATTTAAATTAAACTAAATTTTAATTAAATCTAAACAATTTTATGTTGGATCTTGGAATTTTTGGACTAATGTTTATTGGTGACTTAGGATTAGATCATTTTAGATTGATATTATTTGAATTATGTATTGGAGTTATTCACAAAATGAGTTATTAGTATTAAGGGGCCCAAAAAAAAAAAAAAATTCAAAATCGGGCCAACCCAACTAGCCCGCATGTTAGATAGGCCGAGCCATATTGGCCCAATTTTATTTAGGTCAGGGCCAGCCCAACCTAAGAAGGCGGGTTATATGGGCCGGCCTGCGGGTTGGGCCAATTTTACCACCTCTATTGATAATGGTGGAGGGTTGCCGATATGGAAGGGAAGGGTAAATAAAAGGATTTTCTATTGGATTATACATATTATTTTCAAGAGAATAAAAAAGAATCAGTAATTTTCGAAATTAGATAGAAAAGAAAGTATGCATGTAATTTCCACATTTTGATTTAGTAGTTCAAAGCTCATTTTTATAAAAAAAAAATAGATAAAATAAATAAGAATCACAATTATTGTGTGAGCTTCACAATTTTTTTTTATTTTGAATTAAAAGTAGTACGCTTCTATACTTACAAACACTTATAAGTACACCCAAACATGTACTAAGCAAGTAGGTTTTTGATTTTTTTTCTTTTGGTCAACCACTGTAGATAGGACTATAGTACGAGCAGGGTCCAAAGTTTTTGTTCAAAGCCCACCACAAATTGCAAAAATTGTATGTGGGTCTTGTTATCTCGGAAGCAATGGCAGATTTACAATATGGTGAGATCCCGCGTCCGTTCGTGCTAGAATTTTCCAAAAAAATGGTCACTGAATTTTTAGAAATAAAAGAAAAATAGAGAGTGGATGACTGAATGTGCTTTCTGCGTGTAAGTATATGTGTATATATTATATGTGTGAGTGTATATATATATATATATATCCTTACAATAATATAAGAGCCTTAAACTTTTTACTGTTCACATTTTCGTCTTACACGCCGTCGTTTTACAACTTCTTTTTACAACTTTAATTTATTTTATTTTCGACTACTTTTGAGGCTTAGCAGACTTTTATTGACTATTGGAATTAGAATTCAAATTCAGGTTCAGATACTGGATACTGGAGTTCCGTCCTTTTACAACTTTAATTTTAATTTGTTTTATTCTCTATTACTCTTCAAGCTTTTGAGCAGATTTTATTCACCATTAGAATTAGAATTCTAGAATTCAGAGTGGAGCTGAGTTTTGAAAGATTGGATCCTACAGTTAAGAGTTAAGATTTTTAGACACTGTAAGTATTATTACAACAGTTAGAGATTCATTTGCCAACACCAGTTTACAAAATGAGTGCGCATTCACGTATGGAATACTTCATTTGAGTACAATTTATCTATTGCTTTTAATAAGAGAAAAAACGAAAAAAAAAATTTTTTTTACCAATTCTAGGCAACCAAGTTGGTTGCCAAGGTTGCTTGGCAACCAAAACTGGTTGCCGAGCAATCTCGGCAACCAACTTGGTTGCCGAGTAATATATCAACACAGCCAGATATCAAAATCAGATAACTAACATAATTAGGCACTACATTTAAACCAAAAGAGGCCCTCAACATTTTAATAAACAACGTCAAACCCACATAAAGATCCCTCCTTTTAACATACCCAGATATCTTCTGTCCAACAGAACATCGGCATAATTCATTAAATTAACAGAACCCATGTAAAAACTCACAAGACTGTTCAATATATTCACATTACAATCCATGCCAAGCTTCACAGCATAACAGTGTATTGGCTTACCCTCAACAAAAGCCTGAACGTTGTTACAAGCTTTAATCAAAGAAGCATAAATAAAAGGATCATTGTGAAATTGTAAATGGGATTTCTCATTGGAATTTTTTGCACGGGTTAATAGCATTTCTTGGAATAAAGATAGTGCCTTTAACGGGTTGGTATTTGAGGTGTGTCTAATCATGTGATTCCATTTGAGAGAGTCTTTTTGATCTTGTAAAATACCATTTGATTTACTATAGAGGTTACCCTTGTAAAATAATTTGAAATTCTTTCTTGTTCTTGCATTTCAAGTGTCTTAAACTCAAACAGCAAGGACTGTAATGGTACATTTTTTCACATTTTCTTTTCCTTGATGCATTGTTTGTAAAATGTCTTAAGCTTGCTTTGAAGTTTATGCACACTATTTTTTCAATTGCATGTTAAACATAAAAAATAATTTAAAAAAAAAAAAAAAAATACAGTGCTCAGAATTTGATTGCCGAGCCATCTCGGCAATCAAATTGATTGCCGAGATGGCTCGGCAATCGTTTTGGTTGCCGAGCAATCTCGGCAACCAAATTTGGTTGCCGAATAATGTTGCCGAGTAATATATCAACACAGCCAGATATCAAAATCAGATAACTAACATAATTAGGCACTACATTCAAACCAAAAGAGGCCCTCAACATTTTAATAAACAACGTCAAACCCACATCAAGATCCCTCCTTTTAACATACCCAGATATCTTCTATCCAACAGAACATCGGCATAATTCATTAAATTAACAGAACCCATGTAAAAACTCACAAGACTGTTCAATATATTCACATTACAATCCATGCCAAGCTTCACAGCATAACAGTGTATTGACTTACCCTCAACAAAAGCCTGAGCGTTGTTACAAGCTTTAATCAAAGAAGCATAAATAAAAAGATCATTGTGAAATTGTAAATGGGATTTCTCATTGGAATTTTTTGCACGGGTTAATAGCATTTCTTGGAATAAAGATAGTGCCTTTAACGGGTTGGTATTTGAGGTGTGTCTGATCATGTGATTCCATTTGAGAGTCTTTTTGATCTTGTAAAATACCATTTGATTTACTATAGAGGTTACCCTTGTAAAATAATTTGAAATTCTTTCTTGTTCTTGCATTTCAAGTGTCTTTGACTGTAATGGTACATTTTTTCACATTTTCTTTTCCTTGATGCATTGTTTGTAAAATGTCTTAAGCTTGCTTTGAAGTTTATGCACACTAATTTTTCAATTGCATGTTAAACATAAAAAAGAATTTAAAAAAAAAAAAAAAAATTACAGTGCTCAGAATTTGATTGCCGAGCCATCTCGGCAATCAAGCATTTAACATTTTTTTATTTTTTATTTTTAAAGGAATAATTGCACAAAAGGTCCCTATTGTTTTAAAATCGTTGGGATATGCCAACAACTTTAAAAAAAAAAATCTTTAATTTCTTTTTCTTATTTTTTTTTTCTTTTACACTTAATTTTCCTTCAATTTTTTACTAATCTTGTTTTTTTATTTGACCTTTTCCAAATTATTCTAAATAAATGCTAAAAAATGCCATTCAACAATTTCAAAATTGTGAAATCTTGGTGGCAAATTGAATGTTTTTATTTTTTTTACACCTTTTCATTCAATTTTTTTATTAATATTTTTTTTTTTATCTTAAGCAAATAAGCAAATTGAATGTTTTTTTTTTTTGCTATCCCTTTTTTAATTTTTTTAACTTTTGATTAAAATTTTGGGTGTTTAATTTTTTGAATTCTGATTTAAATATTGTATTTTACTGTTCTTAAGGTTTTTTTTTTTTAAATCATTTTTCTTTGACACATTTTAAAAAAAAAATTATATTTAATAGTTGCCGAGCCATCTCGGCAATTGATTGCCGAGCCATCTCGGCAATCAATTGGCAAATTGATTGCCGAGCTCGGCAATCAATTTGCCAGGGCAATCAATTGATTGCCCACATGGGCAATCAATTGATTGCCATGTAAATTATTTTTTTTTTTTTTTTTTTTTTATAAATAAGGAATAATTGCACAAAAGTCCCTATTGTGTCATAAACATGCACCATAAATTGTTTACATCTTAAACCAGTGAATAGAACTCCTCACTTCTATGGTCTATAAGTATAATGATTCTCAGATATATTGTATTAGATGCATTTCTAATAACTTGCATTATAGTTACACATCTTTCATTTAATGGAACACTTGGTGCCCAACATTTGCTTATCAAAATCTCGACAATCAATTGATTGCCGAGATGGCACAATTAAAAAAAAAAAAGAAAAAAAAAAATAAGTGCCTGGCTCGGCAATCAAATTGATTGCCGAGATGGCTCGGCAATCAATTGATTGCCAATTGGGCTCAATTTGAGCCCAATTGGCAATCAATTGATTGCCAAATGATATATATATATATATATATATATATATATATATATATATATATATATATATATATATATATATATATATATATATATTTTAAAAGAATAATTGCACAAAAGGTCTCTATTGTTTTAAAATAGTTGGAATATGCCATCAAGCATGCAAGTGTTTCATTTTTTAATTTTCCTTTTGAGCAAGCTACTTACATTAAAATAAATAACTAGATTTTAATATAAATAATTTGATAATAAACATGCATGTTACTTATTTTGTTTACATGTTTAATGATTTCCATATATTATCCTAAATGTATGTTCACCAAATTACGCTTAATTAGAGAAACATTATTGTGCAGTATGAGCAATGCCATATTATATATATTCAATGAAATTGGAATACATTTTTATTAATTGAATAATATAGCATAGACCTAATAGTAATATAAACTACTTATCACTTTAAGTACTATTATTGAGATTAACACACACGTTTCAAAAATATGAGGCATATTAATTAAAGTAATTAATTTTCTCAACTAAATCATCAATAAAATTTATCTCTCCAATAATATCTACAAAACATTTTAATAATACAGTCTTTTTTCTTGTCCTTTCATGCAGTATCCACTTAACCTAATGAGTACCTTTTTAAATCCATTTTCTTTGACACAATTTACAAAAAAAAAAAAAATATGTGCCTAGCTCGGCAATCAAATTGATTGCCGAGCCATCTCAGCAATTGATTGCCGAGATGGCTCGGCAATCAATTGATTGCCAATTGGGCTCAATTTGAGCCCAATTGGCAATCAATTGATTGCCAAAATGAATAATTATTATTATTTTTTTTTATTTTTTTTTGGTTTTGGTTTTTAAAAGAATAATTGCACAAAGGTCTCTATTGTTTTAAAATAGTTGGAATATGCCATCAAGCATGCAAGTGTTTCATTTTAAAATTTTACTTTTGAGCAAGCTACTTATATAAAAGTTCATATCGTTTCAACCTAAAACTTTTCACTACATTTTTTACAAACGTGCAACGCATATATATATATATATATATTTTTTTTTTTTTTTAAATTTGTTGAGTTACTCGACAAAAAAATAAAAATAAAAAAATTTTTTTTTTTAAATTTGTCGAGTTACTAGCCAAAAAAAAATAAAAACATTTTTTTTTTTTAAATTTTGTAGAGTTACTCGAATTTTTAAAAAAAAAAAAATATATATATATATATATATTTTAAATCTTGTCAAGTTACTTGAATTTAAAAAAACAAAAAAAAAAAAAAAATTTTTTTAAATTATGTCGAGTTACTCGAATTTAAAATAAAAATTTTTAAAAATTTTTATTGAGTTACTCGAATTTTAAAAAAAAAAAAATTTGTTTTTAAATGTTGTCGAGTTACTCGAATTTAAAAAAAAAATAATTTTTTTTAACTTTTGTCAAGTTACTCGAATTTTTAAAAAAATAAAAAAATATATATATTTTTTAACTTTGGTCGAGTTACTCGAATTTAAAAAAAAAAAATAAAAAAAAAAAATTTTCTTAACTTGTGTCGAGTTAATCGAATTTAAAAATATATATATATATATATATATATATATATATATATATATATATATATATATATATATATATATATATATATATATATATATATTTTTAACTTTTGTCGAGTAACTAGAATTTTGAAAAAAACAAAAAAAAAAAAAAAATTTTTTTTAACTTTTGTGGAGTACCTCGAATTTAAAAAAAAAAAAACAAAAAAAAAAAAAGAAAATTTTAACTTTTGTCGAATTACTCAAATTTAAAAAAAAAAAAAAAAAAATTTTTACTTTTGTCGAGTAACTCGAATTTTAAAGGAAAAAAAAAAAATTTTTTTTTCACTTTTGTAGAGTAACTCGATTTTAAAAAAAAAAATAAATAAAAAAATTTTTTTTTTTTTTTACTTTTGTCGAGTAACTCGATTTTTAAAAAAAAAAAAATTTTTTTTTTTTTTTTACTTTTGTCGAGTAACTCGATTTTAAAAAAAAAAAAAAAATTTTTTTTTTTTTTTTTTTTACTTTTGTCGAGTTACTCCACTTTTAAAAAAAAAAAAAAAAAAATTTTTTTTTTTTTTTACTTTTGTCGAGTTACTCGACTTTTAAAAAAAAAAAAAAAAAAAAATTTTCTTTTGTCGAGTAACTCGATTTTTAAAAAAAAAAAAATTTTTTTTTTTTTACTTTTGTCGAGTTACTCGACTTTTAAAAAAAAAAAAAAAAAAAATTTTTTTTTTTTTTTACTTTTGTCGAGTTACTCGACTTTTTAAAAAAAAAAAAAAAAAAAAAATTTCTTTTATCGAGTAACTCGATTTTTTAAAAAAAAAAAAAAAAATTTTTTTTTTTTTTTACTTTTGTCGAGTTACTCGACTTTTTTAAAAAAAATATATATTTTTTGTCGAGTAACTCGACAAAAATTTTAATAAATTTTTTTTTTTTTTTTAAATTCGAAAAAGTTTGTCGAGTTACTATTCAACTCGACAAACTTTTTCGGGATGAATAGTAATTCGAAAAAGTTATTGTTCATGAAATTTTTTTTTTTTTTTTTTTTTTAAAAAAATTCGAAAAAGTTTGTCGAAAAAGTTACTGTTCATGGAAAAAAAATTTTTTTTTTTTTTTTTTTTGAAAAAAAATTCGAAAAAGTTTGTCGAGTTACTATTCAACTCGACAAACTTTTTCGGGGTGAATAGTAACTCGAAAAAAGTTACTGTTCATGGTAAAAAAATTTTTTTTTTTTTTTTTTTTTTAAAAATTCGAAAAAGTTTGTCGAGTTACTATTCAACTCGACAAAGTTTTTCGGGGTGAATAGTAACTCTAAAAAGTTACCGTTCATGGAAAAAAAAAAATTTTTTTTTTTGTTTTTTTTTTAAATTCGAAAAAGTTTGTCGAGTTACTATTCAACTCGACAAACTTTTTCGAGGTGAATAGTAACTCGAAAAAGTTACTATTCATGAAAAAAAAAAATTTTTTTTTTTTTTTTTTTAAATTCGAAAAAGTTTGTCGAGTTACTATTCAACTCGACAAACTTTTACGAGGTGAATAGTAACTCGAAAAAGTTACTGTTCATGAATTTTTTTTTTTTTTTTTTTTAATGGCGAGCTTTTACATTTGTAATTTTTTTTTTCAATGAAAAAAATCAACAACATATTTTATTTTTTGTAACTATTAATTATAACATTTTTACCAATAATGTTACAAATATTTTTTTATACTAATTGCTAAAATAAAATATATTGTATTAATTGATTATGATATATATTCTATTTTACTATATTCTAATAAATGAAACATTAAATAAAATTTTGTATATGTTTTATTTATCAAGTTACTTGACAAATCCAAATTTAAGACTCACGAGTTTCTTGAAAAATAACAGCACTAAATAAGAATAAAAAATTATTTAAATGTATGACATCATTTAAATAAAAAAAGGAAACAAAATAATGAAAATTTTAAATTTCGTTCGTTCATCAAGTAACTCCGACAACTTGATTTTCAGTTTGTCGAGCTACTTGAGCTATTGAATAGATTGATTTCGTATCACATTTTTAATCGAGTAACTCGACAAACTTTATTTTGGGTTTATCGAGTTACTCGAGTAACTTCAACAATGTATATTGTTCATTTTTTAGTTTAGTTTTTTTATTTAAATTATGTACTACACTTAAATTTTTTTATTTTTTAGTTTTTTCATGTTATTTTTAAACCAACTCATGAATCTCAAATTTGGATTTGTCAAGTTACTAGATAAATTAGTCATAATAAAAGAATATATAATATATTGTATTAATTGATTATGATATATATTAAATTTATATGATATATATTTTATTTTGATATCTCCTAATAAATAATCAATTACATACAAATATGAATGTCCTTCATTTATCAAATAAGTTAACAAATCCAAATTTCATGTCAACACGTTCCTTGAATAATAATATTACAACATTCAAATTAAACAAAATAGTCAATGTATTAAATAATTTCAATAAAAAAAGATCACAAAAATGAAAATTATGCATTTTATTATTGGCTTGAGTAACTCGGGAAACTCGATTTTAACTTTGTCGAGTTATACTCTACAATGAATAATCAGTTCTTTTATATCAATAATATTTCATATTCTATAACTTAATATAATATGTTATAATAAAATAGCTATTATAAAATAAAATAAAATATAAATCATAACCTTGCATTTCATTATATTTATTACCTATCCTACTACATTCTAAATTATCAACTCGCTCCAATAACTCCTCTCTTGTTTTAGCAATCACATAATCATTCTTACCCAACTGTTTGTCAAGATAACATTGCTGCTCAACAAAAACTGAATTGAGATACTCATTATTAGCAAAATTATATCCTTCAGAAATAATTCTCTCACCAAAACAATCTATATTACTTAAAACATCTTGTGTATAACAATTACTTGTGGGCAATTCATTTGATGTATAAGGGGACCAATATTGATGAACAACATTCTCAACAATATCATCTTTTCCTTCACTACTAAAATCCCCCTTATCCAATTCCTCTCCAGTTTCCACAAACCTTTCATTTCCAGCATTCATACCTGTACAAAACAAATTTTCCCTAATAAAGAACAAAAAACTAATATATCAATTACATAAAAAACATACAAAAAAACATAATAATAACAAACTATGAAAATATCATACTCCATCCAATAAAATTCACAACATATATATTAAACAAAAAAAAAAAAAATTTAAAACACCAAAAAAACCTCTTCATTCTTCATTCATTCTGTAATATTTTTACAAATTTTGAACAACAATTTATTATTAATCATTAACCACATATTAAATTAATTCATCTCTAATAAAACAAGAAAAAATCAAAATACACATACCTGATAGATTAGTTAAACTGCAAGATCAAGATAAAGATGAAGAAAACATACATTTACAACAATATCTACCAAACGTAATAAATATAGGATGAATAGTGAGGTAGGTGAAGAAAATATAACTTTGGAGTTTTAAGAGTTAGGTGAACAAGTAGTAGGTAAATGTATACAATAAATGTTATTTATTCAAATAAAAACATCTTTCTTAAACAAACTAAAATCAACCTCAACTCTTTTTTTTTTTTTTTTTTTCCTTTTTTAATAAGGTTTTTTTCAATTGCATACAAAGTTCTACATAAAAAAGTTCAAACTCAATTTCAATAGACTGACAATAAGTTACAAATTAGTTGAATTTTTATTTCAAGCTATTCTTAAATTCTATTACATCCAATTATTGCATCAGTTTGATGAAATTTCCAACCTCCTTATAAATATATACACAACTCATATACTTTACAATGTATTCAAAAAGACAAAAATCTAATGATAACCTACTTTGTTTTTATTTTACAAATAGTGCTATAAAACGTTCATATCAACCTACAACTTTTCACTACATTTTTCACAAACGTGCAACGCACGGGCCAAAACTAGTATATATATATATATATATATATATATATATATATATATATATATAACTTACTCAAAGTGATTGAGTGAAGGGGAAAGAGAAATAAAAATGATATTTTAAATTCAAAATTTTACTTATGGTCCCTAAATTTTGAAAAATTAAAACGTAAATCCTCAAGTAAGGATTTATTAGTTTTTCTTAAAGTGGATTAAAATTGAATAATACAGAAAGTAGTTTTAGAATTTTTACTCTCGATTTTTTATATTTATCATCAATTGGAGTTGTACTAAACATTTTTTTAGCATTATTACGGCTTGTATCGAATTATATTTCACTATTATATGATTTTCTTGTTGCTTGATAAGTTACGTATTTATTAAAAATATTTTCATATTATTTTTTCACAAGCATCGACCGTTGACTGGTCAACGGTCAATATTTGACTGTTGACCAGTCAACGTCCGCCATAGCTGAACTTCAACTCTAGATCCGCCACTGCTCGGAGGCCTACTTAATTATGTGAAAATTAGGTAGTCTACTTTTCCTTTTTTTTTTTTTTTTGTCCTTTTTAAGATTTTGAATTTTACTAGATTATTAATTTTATTATACATCATATTTTTTTACTAGATAGTTTTAAAATAATTAATTTTATTTATTCATTTATGTCACTGTTCTAAAAAGCCCGCCTAAGCGAAGTCTAGGCTTGAATCTCGGCCTCCACGTCTAGCCACGTATCACGCATCGCCCTCACCTTACCTTTATATCGCTCTCGCCTAAGACTCGCCTAGGCCCGAAATGCTTGAAACTCGGCCTTCACGCCTAGCCACGCTTTACGCTTTTTAGAACATTGATTTATATATAAATATATTAATTATTTTACAACTTGTGGTTGTTATTAAGTTAATTATAGATTTAAAATATCATTAAAAAAATTCTATAATTAAGTGCTTAATTAAAGTTACACTATATATCACGTTGCTTCATTTCAGACTCTCTCCTCCATTATCTCATAACTCTCTCACCTCCATTACCAATTTTTATCTGTTAATGAGAAATAAATTATTGTCTGAGAATCATTCTACTCGAAAAAATATGTTTTTTTATTTTTTTGTCAAAATCTAGTAATGAATGAACTTCTTAATAGATCTAAAGAAGTAAGTGTCCGTCTTTCTACTTCTGTAAAAACTAGACAAACTGTTATTTTCTTAATTTTTGTTGTGCTTTTCAAATCAGTTAGTTTGCTACATCTGAGAACGACATTCTCCATACCAAACGTTTTGACAAGATGTCTAATATTTACAAAACTATTTGTTTTAATTAATTAATTATTTTTTTCTTCATACTGACATATTAGCAATAGTAAAAAATTGTGCATTTGTAATTACCACTAAATGTTAATGTTAACTCGTCAATGATATTTTACAACACTTTATCAAATGTTAAAATTTTATGTATATACAAACTGCTTGCAATATAAAAAAACTCGTAGTTTTAATTGTCGAACAACTTATGTCCCAATAATTGTGTCTGTATTGTGTTACAAATCAAATATAATTGTCTCATAATGAGTACTTACCTTGTTATTTATCATTATTACTATATGTGTTATTGCAGGGGCAACGATGGTAATGCTTGTTACTGCAATTTGTTATTGCAATGCCAGTGATGCAGATGATGTTGAATAATCATTGTTACTATTAGGATTGGGCAAAAAACCCGCCAAACCGACGACCCGAACCGACCTGAGTCGGTTCGGGTCGGTTTTTGGGCCCGTTCGGGTCGGTTTCGGGTTGGGTAAACCCAACCCGAAACCGACTCGGTTTATTAAAAAAAAAAAAAAAAAAAAAATTTTTTTTTTATTTTATTTTATTCTTCAAACCGGCCCAAACCGAAAACCCGAACCGACCCGAGTCGGTTCGGGTCGGTTTCGGGCCCGTTTTTTCCAAATTTTTTGTGGTTTCGGTTTGGTTTTCACCAAACCGATTTTTGATCGGTTCGGGTCGGTTTAGGCCGAAAACCGACCCGAACCGACCCACGCCCACCCCTAGTTACTATCGTTAGTGTACATAGTTACTGAAATTGAAAATAATTTTTAAGTTACACTTGTTACTATAATTTATTAGTATTCATTGTTTAAACAACAAAGTGTCTTGTTTTTTGAAACCTTAATTGCTGCCATGTTTTGTTACTGCATATTGGTAGAATTTTGCAATATTTTTTTCCTTACTATATAGAGATTTTGATTGTGCAATTTTGAATTTTGATTAAATTAATATGGTATAATGTGGAGATAGAAAGTTGTTTACAGGAGAGAAAAATGTTATAGAAATGATAGAGAATCTATTTAAATAAAGTGTGGTTTTTGTTTCTTATTTTATTTTAACTTAAATTAATTATGATTAATAAATGATTAGCAGTATTTTTTAACAAGATATTATGATTCACGAGTACTTTTCAATTAATATATAAAATTCAGTATTTTTCAATTTCTATTTAATTTCTAGTGTATATATGTAAATTGCCCTTCAATTATCGTGTGCTATGCATTGATAGCCGTGATAACTTTTTCTTTTTTCTTTTTTCTTACTTCCATAGTTATTATTCCTATTATTAAGTTAGTCGACATCATTAAAAAAGAAAAACGTAAATATTTCGATTTTTCTAATTTAACATGTCAAACTCTCGTGCACACATATAGTCAATTTTATGTTGAAGTCCATTGATTAAAGGCTCAATTGATTGATACCAATACTTAGAGCACATAACGACTAGAGGTGTCAAGACGGGCGGGCCGATCGAACCGACATCGGCCCACCCGCCTCGACCCGGAACCGCGGGCCGGCCCGTGAACCGAGCGGGCTGTTCACGGGCCGAGAAGGCCAACCCGCGGGCCGTTCACGGGTCGAAGAGGCCAACCCGCGGGCCGGCCCGTGAACCGCTTTGATTTTAAAAAAAAAAAAATGGGCAGAAAATTCAAACTTTTATATTTGAAATGATATTTAAAAAAAAAAATACAAATGGCAGAAAGCCGTTTAAAGTGAAATATGTGATAGATGCATTCACGTTTTAGTCTTTAAATATATAAATAAAAAATAGAAATTGAATTAAAAAATTAACAAATGTGAATTTATCATTGTTATTTATTTTTTATTTAGTAATTTAACACATTTTTTGTTATATATGTAAATATTTTTTTTTTAATTACAATAAGTAACTAAAATTTTTTAGTAATTTTTAAAAAATTAATTTTTTATTCATACGGGTCGAATCGGATCGAACCGTGACCCATATGGGCTCAACCCGTATGGGCCAATGGGTGGGCCGGGTTTTTGAAAAAATTTCGTGGGCTGGGCCGACCCGGCCCGCAACCCGCAGTGGCGCGGGCTTTTTCGAACGCGGGCCGTTACCGGGCCTCATCAGAGGCGGGCCGGGTATTGACACCACTAATAACGACATTGCATAGTTATTTATTCTTTTTTTTTTTTAATCACTGCACTTATCTCTTTTATAATAATTTGTTTTTTTTTAGACAAAATCAAAATTTAATATAGTAGTTAAATAGATTAAAGACTTGTCTATCGTCACTATCAATTTACAAAAATTATACTTGTTTCGACCAGTATATAAATAAATATTTTTCAATCTACTGACTTAAATTTTTAAACAAGTGAAAGTTTAGTTAAGTGCACAACTTGTATAAACGAGTGCACATTAATATATATCTATCAATATTGAAAATAATCGAGTGTTAAGTATGACTTTTCTTAGAAATTGGAATCAAACATCAAATGATAAAATAAGTCTTTTTCCTAACATTGATTCTTCCTTAGGTAGACCCGACTAATTATTTAATTAGTCCAATTGAAAATATTATTTAACCAGTCTAGATAATTATTGGTTACAAATTCAAAATCTGCCTATCATTTGTTTCCCATGTCAAAGGTGGTGGATACAAATTAATTAGTGAAATGACATTTCACAATATACTATGTTGGAGAGTCTTATATGAAGCCAAAATTCAATTATTGTGCGTGATTAGTTTAAGAAAGCAAAAGATCACCCACCTTTCTTGTACGTAAGATTTGAAAGTGGAGGGAATAACTTAGGATTCAAGAGAGTAACAAATAAAGCAAGAGTTAAAAGTAATCCAAATTGATTTGTCGGTAGAGGTGACAAAATAATTTGGTTTTTTAGGTCAATATGGCCCAAATAAAATTGGGTCAATATGGCCCGACCCAACTAGCCTCGTGGGCTAATTGAGCAGGCTCGATTTTGATTTTTTATTTTTTTTGCTTTTGCTCTTTAATACTAATCACTCATTTTGTGAATAACCCCAATACATAATCCAAATAATAAAAATCTAAAATAATCTAAGTCTAAAACTCTAAGTCACCAATAAACATTAGTCCAAAAATCTCAAGATCCAATATAAAATTGTTTAGATTTAATTAAAATTTAGTTTAATTTAAGTTTCAATCCAAAATATTTGGTATGACAAGTAAATTATTTATTTTAAATTTACTTATAAGTAAGCTTTTTAATTTAAGTTAAACTTGCTTATATCTCAAAGCAATAAGACTAGCATGCTTTTAATAATTGTATTTTTTTTATAAAAAAATTGTCTCCAAATAGTTTTCAATTAACAAAAAAATTATTATTTTGAAAGAAAATTGACGTTTATCTATCGACTAATACATGAGAGCCCCAATTTTATAAATTAATCTCTTTAAAAATCTCAAAATATATAGTCTAAATTTATCTAAAATTGTATAAAAAAATTATTTAAAAAAAAAGAAAATTAAGACCAAGTTGGGCCAATGGGCTGGACTGGACTGGATTAGCTTATTTCTGGCCTATACAAAACTGGGCTGGGCTAGCCCAGTCCAGTTTTATGTGTGGTCCTGCTCTGACGCTAACCCAGTCCAGTTTTATGTGTGATCCTGTTCTGACGGACTGGGCTGGGTTGGTAATATTTGCCAACTCTAGTTGTCGGTAATATGTTTTATATATGAAATTTTTTTCTGTTATAATGTACGACATGACGTATCAATCATGTTATGCAAATTTTTAAGTCTTATTGTGAACATAAATTGAAATTTTTATCGAAAGTAGAGATAATTTGAGCAATTTATTAGACTGAGTCGTTAAGAGGATATTTTCAGAAACTATAGTACAATAAAGCACCACACACTTAATAAGTTATAGATTATATAAAATATGTAGATAATAAGTGAATTGTAAATTGTGGATCATACGAAATGTGTTGTTAAAAAAAATATTTAACCAACTAAAATTATAATTTAAATTTGAACAAATATGCATTATAGATTATTGGATACATGTGAGAAAATGACATATCAATCCATTGGCAAGGACTTTCACCACGTCGAAGTCCCATTGGTCAACCATGTAATGGGCCAACTACCCAAAGGCTTGGCATGTCGCACTTCGCCTAGGGAAGCAATGGGGTAGGTCACGAAACGGGATGGGGCGGCCCGCCAACCGCCCCGATTATTTTTTATTTTCTTTTTTTTAATAAACTGAAAAAATAATTAAAAAAATTTTTTTTTTTTATATATTTATACCAAACCAAACAAAAAAATTATAAGATTGAGATTATGGTGTAGTGGTTAAGATTGGTAATTTACAAGTTTCAACCCGGGTTCGAATCTTCTTTAGTCTATTTGTAGTGAAAACTATAATTTCTATTCTATTTTATGATTTTTCAAAAAATTAAAAAAATTTAGGGGTGGGTCAGGGCTGCCCGAACCCGCGGCGGGGCAGAATTTTCTGCTCCTAACCTGCCCCTATTATCCGGCGGTGCTTGGCGGGGCAGGGCGGGTCGTGGGTTGAGGGTTTTTTTGCCATCTCTAACCTCACCTTCAAGGACCGATTGACAGTCTATTCGCGCGTTACCATATTAAAAAAAACTTAAAATATATTTGATTTTTAATAAATAAAAGTTATTTGTGAATTTATTGACTCCTTTGAATTATATCGAAAGTTTGAATTTCTAGAACTAAATTTTATTTTCTTTCATTTATTGATCGCAAGAATAATCAAAATAGCTAAAACTAAGGGTTCTATAACAACCTTCCAAAACCTCGGCAGTGGACGTGGAGATTATTTAATTATTGATTCTGTTTTGAGCATATTTAATGGTGTTGAAATTATTTTTTAAGTACTTTTAAATTGTAAATTTTATAAAATGTGTGGATAAAAAATAAATAGTAAATTGCGAATTCTACGACTTGTGTGAATAAAAAATATATTTAAATAAAATAAATTATAATTTAAACATAAGCAAACAACGTCCCAAATTTGGAACCGTATATTTCATTTGACCTTGGATCCATTGTGCACTGATGTGAAAGCTCAAGGTTTCAATAAGGATTTTATGGTTAAATACCTCAAATGTCACTATACTTTGTCAAATGTTCTTAGAATATCACTATACTTTCAAACATTCATAAAATGCCATTGAACTTTCAAAAGTGAGTGGGATATAGAATATGAGATTCACTTTTGAAAATTCAATGGCATTCCATAAATATTTTAAAATATAGTAGTATTCTAAAAATATTTGACAAAGTATAATAATATTGAAGGTATTTAACTCGCCAAACATACAAGTTTTATGACTAGGACAAAGGAAGAGAGTCTCCTCACAATTATGGGTACCCCACACTAGCCTTAGAGGGCCGATCCAGACACAAAATCATTGAAGCTCTAAAAGAGATGTAAAAAATGAAAAAATAATTAAATTGTCAAGACTGGTCGCCTGTTTTATTTTTAATTTTTAATCACAAAATCTACATGTAAGTGTTTGGTTTTGATAAGTGTATTTTATACGTTTATTTATACTTTTAAACTTATTATATATTCACTATATGAACAGATTTCTATTTAAATGAGTTTAATTATTGTATACGTAGGTACAAAACTCAATTTGGATGAGTTTGGAATGAAAAAGAAGAATTTGAACTTAATTAACGCTTATTGTGGTGAATTCAAAAGTTTCATGAGCAAAAATCAGGTTTCTAAAAGTTTGAGGACTAATTTACACAATTTTAAATAGTTAGAAGGCCACTTTGGAAGACTTTAGAAGGGTGAGGACCAATTAAAATGCATTAGAAAGCTTTTGGATTGAATTGAGAAGATTTAAAGAATAAAGGATCAAAACTGTACATCAGAAGTCAAATCGGGAACCAAATTGTAAGTTTTCAAAACTTATGTCACACCTGGGTAGTGAGACATATGTGCGACCTAGGTGCGGTAATGAAAAATTGCTGGAGGTCGCACCTAGGTAGCAAAATGCATTATGCGACCTATACGCGACCTAAGTACGACCTAGGCGCGACCTACGCTGAAAGAGAAGTATAAAAGCAAAATAATAGACATATCGCGGGAGACGAATTTTTGGAACAAGATACAAAGGAATAATCGAAGAACGAGATTGAAGATTCTTGAGCCGGGATCAAGGGTTTTATTAATTTATTTTTCTTCTTCTTTCTCCGGAACATGATGAATTCAATAATTGTATTATTTTACGAAATCATATCCGACTAAATTACTTATTTGCTAGGATGAACGATGAAACATCGTGCTTTTAATTAATTAGAAGTTTTCCGTTTTAGTAATTAATTACTTTTGAGTTGATTATTCTTTATTCATTATTTCTATTATTTTAATACTTGATCACCATTAGAATATATTGTGATCTATATTGAAGTCGAGAGATTCAATATAGATTAAGCACATAGTATTGAATAACATAAGGTCCAGTAATAGATATAGATTACTATTATGCTTTATGAAATTCGGTTAGGTATTTTTGAGATTTTAATGCATATTCTTATGTTCGAAACTTAATTAGAGATAATTAGATTCGCATATCGATATAGAATTGATTGACCATCAAGATATGCTTTTGATTATATTAGGAACACCGATTTTCAATCCAAGGTAATTATAGGCTAAATCGATTAAATGGATAATTGATTATAAAACGTGTAGGTGGAATCGTGAATCCTAGTGTTAGTAAAACTTGAATTCGTTCTCACACATTTACTTTGATTATTTGATAATTTAGATTTAATTAAATATAATTAGAATATTTTTAGAATCACAAATCTTTAACAAATCTGTGTCATTTTATTGTTAAAGCTCGAATTATAAATTAATTGATTAAATTGATAACTAGTCCTCGTGGGCTCGACACTCTATACATTACTATATTACTTGTTAACGATCCGTCCACTTGCGGGATTAAAATCATACAACAAGTTTTTTGCGCCGTTGCCGGGGACTAGTTTTATTAATTACTGCGTTAATTGATAATTTAGTTTTAACAATTTTTCTATTACTATTTTTTTATTTTATTTTTATTTTTATTTTTATTATTATTATTTTAGTTGATCTACTTGATTTTCTTGGTTTCAATGCTACCAGGGAACAAAGATGAGTTAGGAGATCAAGCATAACATAAGATGGCAGACTTTGAGATTGATGAGGGTGATTTGCTATTGGAAGATTTATTGAAACCACCAGTTAAACAAAATTTTTGTCCCTACTCCTACACTTACAATCAGGATTGACAAAATCACTCAAATTACTCTTGGTACAACAACCAAGGTCAAACAGGAATGCACGGGGTGGACATCAATTCGTTCATACTAGCGAAGATTGATTCATTAACAAAGCAGATGGAAACACTGAAATACTCTCAGTCGGCCAATATGGTTCAAATGTCCCTACCAATATGTGCAACTTGCAGTGCAAACCATCAATAATCAGAGTGCCATTTAGCTATTCCTAAAGCATCATTACCTGAACAAGCTGCATATGCTCCAAATTTCTAGCTACAGCAGAATAATCCATACTCGCAGACTTATAATCCTGGATAGAGAAATCATCAAAATTTCTCATATGACAATACCCAAAATATTCAAAATACGCCAAATCATGGGAGACCACAAGAGAGTAAAGAAGAGTGGAAAGAGACACTTGATCAGAGCATCAAGGCAACTGAAAAGCGCATAGAGAATAAAAGTAAGCAGATGATAAAGATGCTGACAGAGAGTCCAAAAGGCAGATTTCCAAGTGACACTAAAGCCACCCCGATGGAAGACATGTTAAATATTACAACAATGAGTGAGGAACAACTACCTGAAATTTTAGAAAATAGACTGGTTGTCTAAATTGAGAAAGCACCAACTAAAGAAGAAGAGTATATGGAGAATGAGAAGTTGATCATACATAAGCAGAATAAAAAAGTGGCGTTTAATGATGCTGCACTAATCAAGCAATTCTCTAACTCCCATCTTTCTTGTAAAACTAATTTTGTGATCAAGGCCATTGAAGAAGTTGAAATTTTCATTGTTAAGTTCGAGTAGGGTGATAAAATTAAATCATATTTTTATGAGAAGGACAATGTTAAATATTGGAGAATAAAAGAAAAATGGTACAAAGTCAATCGATGCAAACAAAATAAGTCATCAAAAGTCCTATTCAAAGTGTCATGAATGATCACTGGGACAAAGTCGAGCTAAAGACTGTAAACAAGCGCTCAATGGGAGGCAACCCATTTTTCTACCATTTTATTTCAATTTCCGTATTATTTAAATTTTAGAATTTCATTTGACATTTTGCATGCTTTTATGCTTTTAGGACTTAAAGTAGGATTTACCAATTTTTAAGGTAACGAGGAAAAATAATCATCATAACCCATTTCTAGACTTTCTTGGACATCATAAAGTTTATGGTGTAATAATTGGAGATCGTTTGTTCCAAATTCCACATGAACCTTCACCACATTCGGATGATTCGTGATCAGAAAGCAGTCAAAGTGAACCACACCTCTACAGGAAATATAGTAAACTTTTCTCTTTTATTTTTTTTTTATTTACATTGAGACAATGTAGTGTCTAAGTTGGAGGGTATACTCTGTTTTTGTGTGTTGCTTTTATTTTCTATTTCTGTGTGTTGCTTTTATTTTGAATGATTGTGAGTGGTATGATGTTATATGCTTATTAAGTCTTTTAAATTTAATCTATTTGGAGTCTATTGTTATTTTTTAAAAAAAAAAATTTATTAGTGCATGATTGTGTGACGTTAGATAGCTTTGTTGGCTTTTGATGATGAGATTTATATTGAAATGTGTCAATTCATGACTGGTGATTAAGTGATGCTACATATGCTTATATTATGTAATTACTTATCTATGTGAGACTTAAATATTTTTGAGTACTATAGTCACAATAATCGTTATGCAAGCAAGCTATATTTGTGTAATTGTGAGAGTTAGTTTGCAAAGTTATAAATATATCATATACCATATAAATCAAAAATATCATAAGACCATGTGTGAGACCTGTTTGGCAATGGTAGAGCTTGTGAGAGTAATTATTTGAAGATATGTTGATTCCATGCATGTTAAATATTGGTGTGGAGTGTTGTGGCTAACAAAATAAAGTTAGGTGATGATCGGATGTTAGAAATCTAGACCTCACATATAAACTCTTGCATGCAAAGGACTTGGCACTAGCTCTATCTTATACCTTTGTTCGTAGCATTTTTGACTCGAGTGATAAAGTCCGTAGGGGTTCTAAAAACTCGGTGCTCTAAGATTTGTAAAATATGGGAGCCATCGACATAAAACTTATTACAATGGGTCATCTAAAAAGCTTAAGGGACTGATGTTTACACATAAACTTGGCACTGGTTCTATCTTATACTGTTGTTCGTAGCCTTTTTGACCTGAGTGATAAAGTCCGTAGGGGTTCTAAAAATCTGGTGCCCTAAAGTTTGTAAAATCTGGGAGCTATCAGCCTAAAGTTCGTTACAAGGGTCATCTAAAAAGCTTAAGAGACTAAGGTTTACACATAAGATCGTAAATAAATAAATAAATAAAATTGCAAAGAAAAAAAAAGGGTCGTTTGCAGAGTTAACATGAGGATTTAGATAACTAACGAGTTTGAATTGCCTAATGGAAACTTGAAGGTCGGAGCACTTAAATCTAAGGAGAATCACAATAGATCTAAGTAATTACTTTTATTGGTTAGACCCAACCAAACTTAAGCAGAAAAATAATGAGTGAGTTGAGAGCAACCTTAGAATTCACACCTCGCGTTAGAGTTTTTTAAAAAAAAAAAAAAAATCAAGTTTTAAGATGCATCTCACGAGAGAAAAGAAAATATTTGATCATTCAGGGATGGGAAGGAACCAACTTAGAGTTTCATGACATTGGGTATGACTATACACACACACACCGATCAAACATTGAATAAGTTAAAAATTAGTTTGGGTTGCATTATTTAAAAGCTTTTCATGAATTGATGAACAGTTTCAAAACCTGAGGCGAATACATCATGCTATCTAACGAATCTAGTTTTTATTTCTTATTTTATTTTATTTTGTGTGTTTTGAGTGGATAATCTTGTTCGGGACGAACAAGAGTTTAAGTTTGAGAGTGTTTGATAAGTGTATTTTATACGCTTATTCATACTTGTTAACTTATTATATATTTATTATATGAGCGGATTTCTATTTAAATGAGTTTAATTATTGTACACGTACGTACAAAATCCAATTTGGATGAGTTTGGAATGAAAAAGAAGAGTTTGAAGCTTAATTGACGCTTATTGTGGTAAATTCAAAAGTTTTAAGAGCAAAAATCAGATTTATAAAAGTTCGAGGACTAATTTGCACAATTTCAAATAGTTGGAAGGCCACTTTGGAAGACTTTAGAAGGTGAGGACCAATTAGAATGTATTTGGAAGCTTTTGGATTGAATTGAGAAGATTTAAAGAATAAAGGACCAAAACCGTACATCAGAAGCCAAATCGGAGACCAAATTGTAAGTTTTTAAAACTTATGTCACACCTGGGTAGTGTGACCTAGGTGCGGTAGTAAAAACTTACTGGAAGTCGCACCTAGGTAGCAAAATGCATTGTGTGACATATGCGCGACCTAAATGCGACCTATGGGCGACCTACGCCGACCTAAGCTAAAGGAGCAGTATAAAAATAAAATAATATGCATATCGCGAGAGACAAATTTTGAGAACAAGATACAAAGGAAGAATCAAAGATCGAAGAACGAGATTGAAGATTTTTTAGCCGGGATCACAGATTTTATTAATTTATCTTTCTTCTTCTTTCTCCGGAATATGATAAATTCAATAATTGTATTATTTTACAAAATCATGTCCGGTTAATTTACTTATTTGTTAGGATGGACGATGAAATCTCATGCTTTTAATTAATTATAATTTGTCTGTTTTAGTAATTATTTGCTTTTGTGTTTATTATTCTTTATTCATTATTTCTATTATTTTAACGTTTGATCACCATTAGAATATATTGTGATCTATATTGAAGTCGAGAGATTTAATATAGATTAAGCACATGGTATTGAATAATATAGGGTCCAATAATAGATAGAGATTACTATTATGCTTTATGAAATTCGGTTAGACGTTCTTGAGATTTTAATGCATATTCTTATGTTCGAAACTTAATTAGAGATAATTAGGTTTGCATATCGATATAGAATTGATTGACTATCGAGAGAAGCTTTTATTTATATTAGGAACACCGATTTTCAATCCAAGGTAATTATAGGCTAAAACGATTAAATAGATAATTGATTATAAAACATGTAGGTGGAATTGTGAATCCTAATGTTAGTAAAACTTGAATTTGTTCTCACACATTTACTTTGATTGTTTGATAATTTAGATTTAAATATAACTAGAATAATTTTAGAATCACAAATCTTTAATGAATCTATGTCCTTTTATTATTAAAGCTCGAATTATAAATTAGTTGATTAAATTGATAACTAGTCCTCGTGGGTTCGACACTCTACACATTACTATATTACTTGTTAACGATCCGTCTACTTGCAGGATTAAAATCACACAACAGTAAACAAAAGTAATTTAGAGTTCGTTTGGTTTCAATTAAAATTTTAATAAAAAGCTGAAGTCAAAATTAATAATTAATTTTAACCACACATTTTATAGGACTCATAACTTTTTACAACTTTTCAACCACACATTTCATCAAATTTTACGAAAAAAAATCTGATTTCAATCAAAATTAGACACACACGTATTGATGTGCATGTATACATTTAATAAAATAGACATTGATAGTAATGATGTTATAATATTATTAAGAAAATTACAATTTTCATCCCCGACTTTTTCAATATGTTATTAATCTTTCTCCAAATTAATTTTTATAGTACCAGACATCCTTAATCTTTCAAATAACTATCAATCACTTCCCTAACGACATATATTGATGAATTTGCCCTACTCTTTCAATAAATAAAAAAAGAAAAGAAAAAATTGCAAAAAAGTCCCATAATTTTCAAAAAGTACAAAATATCTACTTTCCTACCCCCATCCTACCCCCACCCACCATAGCCACCACCAACACCCTACGAACCCCTTAAGCTGTCATTAATGATATATTTAAGATAGAACAAATTTCGTCTCCTTAAACATAACTTTAAATAATCATTGCACCATAAATTCATCAAGTTTAGAATCGAATATATTTTCACTGCAACTAGAAATGGTGAGGTTGGTTTCTTACATTTTCATTTTAATCCAATATCTATATAAAGATAAACACTGATTCCTATTTTTGCATTGTGATTTTTCAAAATCTTCAATAATTTTCTTTTTTCCTCTTAATGGTTGTTGTTGTGGAGTGTGATTCTGCATCCAGTTCTTTGATTAAATTCAAGGATTCAAAAAAAAAATGTGAAAAATAGGTTAATGGTTTCATGTGTTTATTCATCTTCTGCTATGAGTGAACCATGAAATGCTCTTAAGATTCGTCATGATCCTTCTGAATCTGAAGTCAAGAAAGCATACTCTTCAGATTAATTACTTGAAAGATTCTTATGAAAATTTTTATTTTTCTCAATGCATGTTTCTAAAATTTTTCAAACTACGAATCTTGAAATACTGTTGTTCTTTATTATCCTATCCAATTGGGAGGGGTGGGGTGGAAGATACTTTGTACTTTTTAAAAAGTTATGAGATTTTTTTTTACAATTTTTGCTTATTTTTTGTTGTTTTTAGTTTTCTTTTCTTTTTATTTATTTAAATAAGAGGGTAAATATGTTATTATTTATCAATATGAGTGTGATTTGCAATTAATTGAAAAAGTTGATGGAGTCTGGTGCTATAAAATTGGTTAGGGATAGATTAGTAATAGATTGAAAATATTGGGAATGAAAATTACAAATTTCTCTTATTATTATCATTAGTAGTGTTGTGAAATTTATTTTTATGCAATAGTATTAAATATTTTTCTAAAACAATATATTCAATATAGCTATTTTAAAATGAAAAATCTTAATATCTATTAAATCTCAAATTTTATGAAATTATAAAATAAAAGCATATATATTGTAGAAAAAGAATCAATTTATTTAATTAAAGTTAAAACTGATATTTTGATTATAGATAATTGAAGAAGCTGAAACTAGAATTTGAGAAACTACAAATTTGCTTTTTTTTCCAAATTTGATATCATATGGTACAAATTCTTTTATAATAAGTTTTTAATAAATTACCAAACACTTAAAACAACTTCTAATAGTGTAAAATAAATCTCAAACATAACCTATGTTAGATTAAAAGTTGGGATAATTTCATAAATACACTAAAAAAACAAATTGTTTCGAAAAATTTTGTTTAATTTTTTTATTATAAAAATAATGTTTACATTTTTAATAACAGTTCTTTTTAACACATGTAAACTGTGTTACGTTGCCGTTGCCGTTGATGTCATTATATAATATGTGACACTTGTACATACAGTGTTATGCTATTGCTGCCGCCACTGTCGACATCTATCCCGACAGTAACCACCTTCACCATCGCATCTTGCCTCCACTACCGACAGTAACCACCAACACCATTTCCTTCCACCACCGTCATCACCGCGTGCAACCGTTCCCACCATTACCTTTCCCTGCCAACAACCCTTTAGATTGTGAAAATTTCACTACCGCCATTGTCATCTTCCTCTGCGGCAGAAATCCGATATTATGCCGACAAACACCAGTCACGCATTGTGCTTTTACATATCGAAACTATCATCATCGTCTCTCTGTTCTTTTACCATCGCCACCACCATCAGAACCATCACCACTAGCAAGTCGCAAAACCAAGTCACCTTGATCTGAAAATTTCATATTTAGGTCAAATATGAAATTTCAACTTGCCAAAAATTCCTTCATTCACTGTTTCTGCATAACATCGTCAAAAGATGTTTTGGATTGAAACATGACTCTCTCATCTCCGCATCAGACCAATCATTGATGAAATTTTAAACAGTCAAAATCTCATTCACCTCCCTTAACCACCACTCATATGAAAGAAAACTTAAAAAATATGTAGATACCACCTCCAGCATGAAAAGGCAATTCCAAAATTTTCTTCCACATCCGAAACCTATTTTTTTTTTGCACCCTTTTAAACAATAATAAATGTCAAATTGTCGGGTGGTAGTGATAGTAGTAGCTGTCACCACTGTTATATTGATATAAGCGGTGAAATCGCGGTAAATATTAATGCGATTTTACTGCAGTGGAAGTAGAACGAGGAGAGGGTAGTGGTTGGCGACATGTGTGTTGGTGTGGTGAATTGTGGAATTAATACACAATTTTTTAAAAAAAAGATAAGTTATTGATTTTGAAATAAAAAAGAAGAAACAATAGATATGAAATTTGAAAACTATACAAAGAAGTTACTATTAAATAATTTCTATTTTTCAACGTTTTACCTACTTTAAAATAAAAATAAAAAACCCAAACGTGTTGTGACTGACAATTTGACAAACTATCAAGAAATCTCCAAAAAAATAATTAAATTGTGAGGACAGCGTCACCTATTTTTTTTTTTTTTTCTTATTATTCCATTTTTCTAGAAATGTTAAACATAGACTATGTTTGGCAGTAAAACCTACTTTTAAGTAATTTATATTTTTGAATATTTTTACTTTTAAAAAAAAAAAATTATTTTGAAAAATCTTGTGTTAAAATAAGCAACCAACATATTTACAATCAAGAGTAAAAAGATAAAAACTTATTTAATTACATATATACACATTTCCTCATATATAAAACTTTTTAAGCTTAGCCAAACAAGTTCTTATTATTATTTGGGTAAATTGTAGCTAGTGTTCCCAATCTTTAACTTCATTTACACTTATATTTTCAATATTTAATTCTTGGCATCCATCACCCCAATTTTTTATATGATTCGCAGCCAATACCCTCATGTCTTTATATAATTAGCAGCCAATACCCTCATGTGAGGGCATTGACTGCTAATTATATAAAAGATTGGGGTGATGGATGACCAGATTTAATACTGAGAATACAAGTGCAAATGAAGTCAAAATTGAGGACACTAGCTACAATTTATCCTTATTATTTTGTTAAAGTTTGCATTAACTTATTTGGTTAAAGTTTGCAAGTAACTGCAGTTTTTTTTTCTTTCTATAAATAGTTTCAAGATTGACTATGTCAACATATACCATGTTTGATAATGTTGAAATTATTTTTTAAGTGTTTATAAATTATGTATTATATAAAATGTATGAATAATAAGTAGATAGTAAATTGTAAATCTTATAAAATGTGTAGATAACAAATATAATTAATCAATTTGATTAATTAAAATTAAAATTTAAGTTTAACCAAACATGCACTAAAAACTAATTTTCATGTTTCAAGAACGGAATCTCCGACAGACCAGCAAAATTGAGAATGTGTCCAAAACTCAATTGGTTATATGTGGAAAAACCAAAAACATGACAACTGTTCAAAGAAGTTCGGAATTTGTCTGTTTACTCCAAAAACTAAAAATTAGTTCTAGCGGTTCATTTTCTAAATAAAAGGAATTATTTATTTTTTAAATAAAAAGTCTTTTTTTTTTTTTGCCCTTTTTAACCACAATTTCAATTCTTAGACTTGATTTCTACTTTTTAAGGTGAATCAATTTTTAAACATTAAGGATCCGTTTGGTTTGCTTTTCAATTTTAGTTTTGAGTTTTTTAATTCATTTTCAAATTTTTGCTTTGGGCATCTGTTTCAAGATTGTTAAAAGTATATTTGATTTGAAATTTTGAGAAATTATTTTATGATATTTTATTCAATGAATTTGATTATTTAGTAAAATAAAAACCTTTTATGATAATATATATATATATATATATATATATATATATATATATTAAAATTGATGAATCTTACAATTTTTTTCTACTAAAAAAATAAAATACAAAGAAATAATAATTTGACTTATTTAGAAAAAAAATAGGAAATAAAAAAATAAAAATTAATGATGTGAGCTAAGAATTTTTATCTGTTTTCATTTAAATATTAGAATTTTAAAGTAATTAACCAATAAGAGCTTGAACTATTTTTATTATTTTAAGATTTTAGTTTTTTTATAATTTTTAGTTAAATAAAATTTTATTTAAACATTTATTTCTCGTGTTTTTGGTGTTTTCAATGAAAACACTGAAAATATCAAAAATATGTTCTGAGTTTTATTTTATAAGTTTAATTTTGTTAATAAAAATAAATGCATTTTAAGTAACCTCTAGGTAAATTTTAGATGAATTGATGCAGGAAATTGGCTGAGCAAGGGGGTGGATAGGGGGCGAATCGGCCTGATCCGTATCAGCCCTGCAATAATTGTAGGAGATCCAAATCTGTGGATTGATCTGCTATTTTTTGGGGCAGATCGGATACGGATCGGGACAGATCAGAACCCTGATCGTATATTGATTTGTTTTTTTTTTTGGAAGAATTTTTTTTGTTAAGTGCAGATACTTTTAAATTGTAATTTAAGCTCCAAATTTTTTATCTATTTATTATTTAATCCTATTTGTTTTTCAAACGGAACGGATCGGATCGGATCGGATTACACATGATCCGATTCGCCCCAATCCGCCTACTGATCTGCGAATTGGAAATTTTTCACTCATTCGGATCAGGTTCTATTGAGTTCGAGACGGATCAAATATTTTTACCATCCCTACATATCGTCAATTTTGACGGATATGGATGCACACTCATTGATGATGGAACCTAAATAAAGTAGTTTGATTGCACTAAATTAAAGTTTAGTAATCTATTTGCAAGTATAGTGAAAGTTGAGTGACCTATGGGGTGCAATATACTCCCTTTTCTAGTCGTTTTTGTCCCCAACCCCATTACCTCCACTCCCACCCAACTACACTCTTCGCTCGCTGCATACCTTCCCTCTATCTGCTAACTCCACTCACTTCAGTTTCTCACTCTAGAAACAACCAGAAAAATGAGCGCCCGAACCGGGTCGCACCAGCTGAGCAATGGACTATACGTGTCGGGTCGGCCCGAAGATCAGCTCAAGGAACGCCAGCCGACAATGGCTTCACGTGCCATCCCTTACACCGGCGGCGACGTCAAGAAATCTGGCGAGCTAGGCAAAATGTATGGCATCGGGTTTTCAAGTGGAGATCAACCGGGTCCGCCTAAGCCCCCCTCCCGCCCCGGATCCCAGCCCAACAGTGGATCTGCTAGATCCGGCCCCAAGTCCAACTCCGGGCCCATGAACAAGAAATCCTCATCCTCCTCGTTCTCCGGGCCCATAACGCCAATTCAGCCGACGGGCCTGATCACTTCTGGTCCACTGGGCTCCGCCAGCACTAACCGCCGCTCCGGCCAGCTTGACGCGCCGTCCGGGAACACCTCATTCAACAAAGCTCTGCACGGCTCGGCAGTGACTAACTTGGGAGATAAGGTGAAATTGGGGTTCAGGGTTTCGAGGGTGGCAATGTGGACATTGGTGGTGGTGGTGGTCTTGGACTTGGTGGCAGGGGCGTTCCTTATGGTGGCGGTAAAAAAGCCGATGATTTTGGTGGCTGTGGGCGCCGTCTTAGTCCCGGCCGTGGTGGTTATAGTATGGAATTACGTTTATAAAAAGAGTGGGGTTTTAGGGTTTTTGAGGAAATACCCCGATGCTGAGCTGAGAGAGGCCATTGATGGACAGTTCGTCAAGGTCACTGGGGTAATTTCACAATCTCCTCCCATACTTATAATTTTGTATTTGATTCAATAAATAATGTTGCATCCTCTGTGTTAGGTGATGTTAATGGTTTCAATTATTTAGTGCTTTTTACTAATATGTAAGATACTTATCACTAAAAAACTTCGAGCAATGTTCATGCCATAGTCGTGCGTGCTGGGTGACTCGATCTGGCCTGTGGAGAGGTTTTTCTTTGTCCTAAATTCTAATAACCGCAAAACAGAAGCCAGTCAGTCTACTCAGCTGCCGGCAGGGGTTGATGTCAAGTTCGACTCCAATGGACAAGTCGAACCGTGGCCTTTATGGAATAGAGTGTATAAAATAATGCAGCTCAATTTTTTTCAGTGTGTGCTTACATATTTATAGAGAGAGAAGAGTCCTCAACCTCTTTGAAGTGAATGTCATTTTGTAGAGGGAGAGAAGATATGTATCCTCTAGTGGTTGGTTGATTGGTAATGTTATCTTAGAAATCGCAGCAGATGTCCCATTTTCCTCAAGACTCGTTACTGTGTCAAACTGAGCTTGAGTGTCTAACATGCTATTGTCTTGTCAAAATTGTAAAGTACACGAGTGCCGAGCTGACCTTTTGGGCCGTGCTACTTTGTTGTTATGTTGCACTCTATTTGTTTCTGGTTTGGCATTGTTTTGCTCCCGTTTACTTGTTTAAGTAAACAAAAGTTTCGACCCTATAAAGAATTATAAGGACTTATTGCTTATGCCTTTGGGTAATTGGCCAGGCCAATTCAATGGTGCTCATACGGATCTCGAGGTGAGCTCTCATCAAAGACCTCACAAGCTCGAGGCATGAAGTCTTAATTCTAAATTATAAATAACTTTGAGAGTATAGAGCAGGCAAAATCTTGACCTTTTCAATGTCTCCTCTGTTATGACCTGATTGAAAAACCCATGAGTTAAAATGGATGTAATTGTATCCTCTAAATAATTTACCTGAAGTAGAGCTATTGGAACCTGAGTTCTAAATTTCAGTTCGTTACTCCTAGTTTTCCTCTTTAACAAGCAATGCAGATGAGAAATATGGATAGCCCCACCCCCACCCCCATCCCCATCCCCATCCCCATCCCCATCCCCAATTTCCACGAGCATGTGCATGTGGATTGCAAGTTTGCAGCAATCAATGCAGCTTAGTGTTGTGGTTGCATTAAAATCCTAGGATTCTCTATTACTTGTTTTTATTTAATGGTTAGCATATTTTCCACAGGTCGTCACTTGTGGCAGTATACCTCTTGAATCTTCGTTCCAGAGGGAAACGAGATGTGTATATGTTTCCACAGAATTGTATGAATACAGAGGATGTGGCGGAAAACCAGGAAATGCTAAACACCGCTTATTTTCTTGGGGATGCAGACTCTCAGAGGTCAGTTTGTCGAATTCATTGAGGAATCAGATTCGAATTTTATTTCGGCATGTGTTGCTTCATCTGAATTATAAAATCGTTAGTGGCATCACCTGAACATGCATTCTGACCAACTCCAAGCATATAAATAATTTCTGATTTTTAGTATTAACATTTTCAAAAGAGTGACCGCTAGACTCCATTTTGGATTTTTCAGTGGTCAAACTCAACGGTGATTCCCTGGTAGCCCACATTTGACAAAATGTAATGGTTAATTCCAGTTGGTTTCACTTTGTTAATGTTGCATCTTTAATGGTTTTCCAACCTCAGAATCAGAACTTATCCCAACACACGCTAGAATGTAAAATTCCTTGGTGATTTTTGATGTCAAATAATTATTGTTGGAGCCATAAAGTATTTGTTTCCCCAATTCCACATTTTCCCTCAACTTTGATGTAAAGATCTTTGAGTAGCTTGGCATTGAAATGGATATTAAGAGGCAGTATCTTGATGGGCTCGCATCAAGGTTCTGTGTAGGTTTTGAATCATTTTTAAGAATAAACTACTCCACTGTTGTCATCTATTCTTTGTTTGCCTCTATTAACAGAACTATGTAGCGGACTTCTATATATCGGACTCTCAGTCTGGTTTAAGAGCTTTAGTTAAAGCAGGCTATGGTGCTAAAGTTACACCATTTGTCAAACCAACTACAGTAGCTGATGTAACGAAGGATAACAAAGAGATGTCTCCAAACTTTCTAAGCTGGCTGGCAAGTCGAGGTTTGTCAAGTGAAGACTGTATAATGCGCCTTAAAGAAGGGTATGATACTGCTTATTGATCAAATTAATTTCATGCAAATTTCGACATCTATAGACTTCTATGACATCATTTTGGGTGCAAGTCACATATTGAATTTACTGAATCATGGAAATATATTGAAAATGAAGAATAGAAATTCTTTATCCTGGGTGTTTCGTCCAAACCTTAGAATCCAGATCATTCAGGAAATTTGGTTCAGGTTGAAATGATATATTGTAACAAATTCTTGCATGACACTGTGACCAGAATCTGAAAAATTAGCTACACATTATCTGCATTCTGCACACTAAAACCATGAAATTTCGATTTTCGTTAACATATACATGTTATGGATTGGGATTTTAAAGTTGGACAGTAATGCATGGTATTAAAGTGGACAAAGAAGTTAAAATCTTATCCGTTGTACTGTCTAATCACAAAACCTTTCTGAAGCACAATTGATTTCATGGTCTCTTTGTGCTGCAGTTATATCAAAGAAGGAAGTACCATTAGTGTGATGGGTGTTGTCCGGCGCCATGATAATTTGATTATGATTGTCCCCCCTTCAGAGCCCATGTCAACTGGCTGTCGCTGGCTCTGTTGCCTGCTCCCCACTTATATTGAAGGCCTTATTTTGACATGTGAAGAAAATCAGAATGGCGACGCGATTCCTGTATAGGTACATGAATGTTTACTTTGTTTTGCAAGTCACAAGTACATGGTGGATAGATGGAAGAAGGATCCCGCCACACCTTCCAAGTGTACGATGGCCTAGACAATGAAAAGCAGAAGGCTGAAAACCACGTCGTATTTTACAAGACTCGTTTTGAAACACACATGAGCCACTGATATTTGGAGGGGTTGAAGGGAGCTTGTTACGAGCAGTTGAGCACCTATTTATTGAGCCAGTTTCATTCGTGATTTTTTTTATGAATGCTATGACATATGTACATAAAGTAATTAAAGCGCCCTTTCTATTCCAATACATATGTATCAATGGGCGTTTTCTTTGGAGAGAGACTGAATATCAAACATGAAATCAAATATCATCCTGCTATCATAATACACCGGTTTTGCAGAAGATAAATTTAGAGTCTGGAAGGCATTCCACGGCAACTACCAAAGTTTCTCCGGTTGCACATGGCATCTTCTGAAGCCAGATAGACGGTTGCTGCAGCCATATTCCTTGTGGTTCCAAGCATGTTGAGTAATGTCTTCTCCTTGAGGTTCCTCCTCTCAAAACAAAACCAAGATGTTGTATAAGCTCATGAGAAACAGAGTCATATGAATCTTTAGAACTAATGAAGATTAGCTTCAAATGGCTATGGAAACCTTACAATGTTTCCATTGCTTATAAGAAATGAGGCGAAGTGCGTGTGCACAAAACTCGGGGCAACACAATTTACACTAGTATTAGGGGACATCTCAGCTGCGAGTGCCTAAAAACAAGCAAAACTCAAATAAGCATTTTGGAAAATGGTGGTGTGTTTAGATAAGAACTTTAAATGTTGAAATAATTTGTAAAATCTCAAATGCTTATTTAAAACTGAACCCGTCAATTAAATTTTAGGCACGCTTAAACATTATCATATGAGCTAACAACGTATGTTTTTCGAATTTAAATACGTGCTACATTTTTTGTTTATCTGTTTTAAAAATTTTCACAAATTTCTGAAAAAAATTGACATTTCTACTTTTATCATCGCCACAAATATAAAAATATTACATTTTGTACTTATGCACTACCTAAATAGGTCAAATTATGTGAGGTTATTATAGAATTTGAACTACAACACATACTATGCACGTGACAACACTAGTATTATATATATGGGTGGAGGGATAGGGAGAACATATATCGAAGTTAGACTTTTAAAAAGAAAACTTCTAGTTAGAATTCTGAACCTCTTATTTGTAGCACTGTGGGTGGTAAATCTACTAAGCATATGCGAAAAAAGGTCAATTTGACTGTTAAAAGGTTAATTTTGTTTGAAAAATGACAAAAACACACTTTTCATAGGTTAGGGACTTGGAGTATCATAAATGAAAGTTCGAAATTTTATCGTCACAAGGTTCAAAGGTACATAACTAAAACTTTCCCTATTTAAAATTTTTTGAAGTTATACATAAATTTTTGAACATATACATAATACATAATTTTTTTTAAAACATATACATAATACATATATATTCTTCCCCCTCCCCTACATCACATAAAACAAACATAGTTTTTTGTTATGGATTAAACTGATAATTTGGATTATCGAGAGCAATTAATAATGTGAAATAGGAAAAATGAAAGAAAGAAAAACATACAATCTAAGGTGCTTCACTTTTAATGGAGAGCTACTACGTGCACTTGGTGCTGCAAAATTGCACTTATCGAAAAAGATAATTACAATGTGTTTTGAATTTACACTTTTCTTTATTTTTTGTCTACTATAACGCATAGAATGGAGTCTTGCCTTTAACATCCTACATTAGGGCGACTTAGCACATACGAATTTCCTAAAATACTCCTGTAACACTTACAAAAATTTGACAAAAAAAAAAAAAAAGGGTATACAATACATTACACTCCACATAACCAACATTTTTCGCCTCCCCCCACCCCCTATGTGAAAATCCTAGTTCCACTAAAGATTGTATAATATACCCACTAGGGGTAATGGAGTGAAAATGTGTATTATTCTGAAAAATAGTTCTTGGATATTTTTTTATTATTACTAAAAAGTACTTTCAAGAATATTAATTCATTACACTAAAATAAAATAAAAAGATTATTAATTCATTGGAAAGAACTATCTGTCATACAATCTAAACAACTGTTTAGGATTCTTATCTCCGAACCAATGATGGGTTTATATCTTGAAACTAGTTTTGACACGCACGTTTAATAGTTGTAATTTGATTCATAACATTTTTGTAATGTTTAGAAATAAAAATTAGTTTTTAATTCAATTAAAAAGTGTCCACAAGACAGTGCAATCTATGCTTTGGAAAATATTATAGAAAACTTAAACGTTGATAGCGCCAAGTTTGTAAATCAAAAACAGAAAGTTCATAAATCAAATCGATATCCAATATCGTTTATTGAATCAAGTACGATAATAAACTACTAGTATTGAATCATATGTTGTTGTTGCTCTTCAAAACAGGCAGCAACATTTCTGCACATCAATAAAAGGATGGAAATTAGATCAAGTATGAAATTCTCTCTCTCAAAAAAGAGTCATCCAACAAAGAAAAATCACGATGAAATTGCTTTTTTTTTTAATCTTTTTCTCTGTTTTGTGAGCTTAAATGGTCCATACGGTTGGTGAAGTTTCATTAAAGGCATACCTTTGATCTAGTGTTCATGTTTGGACTGGTTGGATAATTGTTGGCAGTCTGTAAGGGCGCGGGAGGGAATTTGGCAGCCGCTAGTTGTTTTTCCTCCTTCACTTTGTTGAAGATGACAGTGAAACCATCTCCGGAATTAGGATCTTTTTCGTCCCATTCACCAAATTTTGGAACAGACGCTGATCCATAAGACTGCCCCAGGAGTTTTCCATTGTCAGATTAAAATGTCAATTCTCGCTAACAGAAAGTTTTCTGGAAATTAAGTTGGAATTTCAATTTTTGAGATATATTTGTTTTGTTAGATGTAAAAAGTGCAAGTTGCAACAATTGGATGCCAATGTAGGATAAATTACTTACAAAATCATCAGGGTGATTCATTCTATTAGGCCCTGCTGATGGCGGGATGCTGCTGTCAGTCAAAGATTTATTTCGCTCAGATCTTCTACGATGGTGTTTTGGCTTATGGAGTGAATGATCCGATGTGCTTTTATCGCTGCCTGATTCTGAAGCCATGGTCTTACTGCTAGAACTCTTTTGCTGACCAGAAGCGTTCCTTTGACGACCATACTGCTGGAAATTTTCTGCTGCCACCGGCTTATCAGGACTGATACGAATAGATGCTGAAGCAGCATGAGAATGACTACTATTTCCATGCTGCAATCCTCCAAAGTTGAAGGCCTCTGGATTCTCCTCCGGATCATTAGGATTTATCATCAAACCACCTGTTTTCTCTTTGCGAGCCTTCTCGAAGTAAACTGTGTAGGGCACATTATCACCGTCCCAGTTCCCGAATTTAGGAACGTGAGATCGCTGCTGCTGCAGCCACATCATTTGAAAGATCCAGATGCATCAGAAGAGTTGTCTTCATTTGGTAAATTACAATACATTCACAGAAGAATCTGAGATATGAATAGAAAATTTCATCCTAGCTCGGACAAATCATTTTCCCAGCAACAGTATAATTCTTTTCAGCCTAAGATTAATAGAATGCTAGGAAATTATGTTTACTTTGCAGGAGTTATGCTTTGATACTCATAAGATCCGATATGCAATTTAGCCAGGACGAGTAAAATGGGGCTCGTATCCTAGTGACATATAGGATATTATCATATAGAAACTACTAATTAGGTTTGGTATTTTTCTTCTCACACAAGGTGCATTTGGCATGGTTTTAGACACTCTTTGATGTACCAAAACCTTACAAAATCAAGAATATGACTTTCCATCACAAAAAAATTAAAATAAGTATCCGATGTTTAGGAAGAACATCCATTTGGAATATAAATTTTGATGATACCCCATAGGAGCAAAATGGGCAGGGCAGCACAACCTTTATTTTATGGCAAATCGAGTTGGGTCAGCTAAATCTATAAAAATGAGAACCGGCATGGCTCCTGACCCAGCAGGGCGGCATGTGGCAGAGAGTCCAAGGCTATTTGGCACAAGAGCAAATGGTCTTGTTCACATGTGGTGGCTCACTTTCATGCAGGGGTGTTAACCGGGCGACATGGTTAGTTTTTCTGGTGTGTCCGGCATCTTGATGACCGGCATGCCCCAAACCAGTCCTGAACCTAAAAGATTTCAATTTCTTCTCTTTATTTACTTCGAGAAAAAAATAATTTTCTCAGACTCTACGAGGGCCAATTTGACTTTGAACTCAGCATCAATCTTGGATTTTGTCCCCCTTATTGGCAAAAAAAAAAAAAAAAAAAGCAAAATTTTTAATTGTGGCCAAAAGTAAATGTTGAATTGAAAATAGGGTAAATAGCACAAAACGTCCCTACCTATTGAGGGTATTGTGGAAAACGTCCCTACCTTCAAAATTTTGGCATTTTCACCCTTACCTACTGGATTTCTTGCGCAAAACGTCCTTACCTTCAAAATTTTGGCATTTTCACCCTTACTTACTGGATTTCTTGCGCAAAACGTCATTCAGTCCAAAAATCAGCCATTAACTTAAGGGTAAATTAGTCCAACTACTTTTTTCACATATATATTACTTCTTTTAAAATTGGGGGGCTTTCCATGCAATTTCTAAAATTGCACTGCAGGCCCCCGTCCCCAAAGTCCTTGGAGAATATCCGGGAAGAATCAGACCACGTCATGGGACGAAACCAAGACCTACCGAACTTGGAGCAACTAAAAAAATGCCCTATTTACAAGCAGCAGTTTACGAAAGTATGAGGCTATTTCCACCAGTTCAATTTGATTCAAAATTCTGTCAAGAAAATGATGTTCTCCCTGATGGGACATTTGTTGCAAAAGGGACTGGGGTTACCTACCACCCATATGCAATGGGCAGAAATCAAAGAATTTGAGATTCAGATTGTCTTGAATTTAAGCCCCAAAGATGGTTACAAAATGGGATTTTCAAGCAGGCGAATCCTTTTAAGTACCCAGTTTTTCAGGCCGGACTAAGAATCTGTTTAGGTAAAGAAATGGCACTTGTGGAGATGAAATGTGTTGCTTTGTCTTTGTTTAGACAGTTTGATTTCCAAGTGGCAATGCCGTGTCAGCAGCCGAAGTTTATGCCAGGGCTCACTGCTACAGTACGAGGTGGTCTACAAGTTCTAATTCAACAAAGAGAGCAACAGTCAGATACGAGTTAAAGAAATCTTCTCAAGATCAAGATCAGATGGATCATGACTTCCTCACGAAAAGAGACCCATGGGCACTGCCATTTCAAGGTTCGAATAGCTGATATGAGGGACATTTGTGCATAGATTAATATTGCACTCGCCGTAATTGTTTTGGCAGATTTGGGGACGGGGGCCTGCCGTGCAATTTTTGAAATTGTATGGGAAGTCCTCTAATTTTAAAAGAACTAATATATATGTGAAAAAAGTGGTTGGACTAATTTACCCCTAAGTTAATGGCTGATTTTTGGACTGAAGGACGTTTTGCGCAGGAAATCCAGTAGGTAAGGGTGAAAATGTCAAAATTTTGAAGGTAATGACGTTTTGCACAGGAAATCCAGTAGGTAAAGGTGAAAATGCCAAAATTTTGAAAGTAGAGACGTTTTCCACAATACCCTCAATAGGTAGGGACGTTTTGTGCTATTTACCCATTGAAAATATGACCAGCTTTTAATACCATTTGTAAATGTGGTCATTTTTACTTACAAATATCATATATAACATTTTGCAAAAATGACCATTTTTGCATTTTTGCGTGTGGTTAAGATTTTAAGGTATTTGAGAATCACGGTTTCACAGTATTTGACCACTTTTTTCTATGTGGTTAAGGGCTTGTTCGGTAGAGATTTTTTTGGGAAAAATGGGTTTTTTTTGTTACTTTTTGACTTTTCAAAGTTTTTTGTAGTGTAAAAAGAGTTGAAAAGTCAAAAATTGTAAGAAAAAAAATGGATTTTTTGTGAAAAAAACTCTACCGAACATGCTCTAAGATTTGACTGTGTTTGAAACTCATACAATAGTTTCTAAAACTCACAAAGTGGATCTTGCAATAATCACACAACATAATACAATTACACACAAAATAATGGGAATTAACTCATAATCAAAAGATATATTTCAATTTTATACTACTTTTTGATGATTAAACTAAAACACAAAGCAAAAATCCAATTATTGCGAGGCAAAATAAATTGACAGTTTTTCCCGTGGACAAAGCTCAATTGAGTTGAATTCAACATGAAATGCTATGAACATAAATGAAATGATTTTCAAATAAAACCCCAACATAAAAACCAAGCATATGTTAGATTAACAGATTATTAACATTCAGTTATGAACAAATTAATCATAAAACGAAATGAATATTTGGAATTGATTCAAATACTTACAGCCATCAATCAGCAATTTCGTTATTCCTCTTTTCTCTCGATTCCTGCGACAAATGATCTTAATTCCCCACAGATAAACTAGCAGAAGAAGAAGAAGAAGAAGAAGATAAAACACGAATCCAAGTGGAGTTTGCGCGTGGGTCCCTTTCAAATTGACGTTCAACACCATCGGAGATCTCAATGAACCCATCGGACGATTCTTCGATGATTACAAACAAAATTTTCTCTACTAAGCACAAGAATTACGTCTTCATAGCTCTGATCTTGACTGCTTATTTGTCACTTACTTTCACGACGGTATCGATTGAGTGGCTTGAAAGAGATAAACCGTTTGATGGGGCAACGGATGATTGTCAACTTTTTTATTCACTACTAGTGACTAGCGACTTGTGACTGTCTATTTAATGGTGCAGAAAAGAAATGTAAATTCAATAAAAAATGAAAAATAATGGACAAAGCGTAAAGATGTAAAAAGTTGAAAAACATTCAATGAAATTTTTGGAAGACTTAACTGAAAAATAATTAAAAATTTAGATACTAAAGTGTAAAAATATAAAAGATTAAGAACCTAAGATATAATTTTTTAAGAACTTAATTGAAATATAAGGACTAAATTGAATATTATATAAAGTATATGGATTACTATACAATAAATAAATACCACATCATCATGCCACATCACTCTTTTAAATTAGAAATTTAATGGAGTGACCATTAGTAAAAGAATTTCTAATTTTAGTGACTACTACTGAAACTTTTGAACTTCAGTGATTATTTTGTAATTTGAAGGCAACTTTAGTGACCGTTGATGAAATTAGCCTATATTTTTTCTATAGAATAATCACTGTAAATTGATTTAAAATTATATTAAAAAGTTTATACAAAAATTAATATTCCTCAATGATGTCGGAATTAATGATAGTTTTATGTTTGAAGCCCATTAAAAATTATATGTATTGAACTCAATTAGAACTCATTGACTCATTTAAAATCAAGTCAATTATAGCTAAATTTTAGACTTGTTTTGATTTTATTTATTATTTTGTAAAGATTTGTAAGAGCCTAGTTAGCACAGTGAATTTGCTTCAATTTCCAGGTGGGTAGTGAAAGGGTTTTTATTACGTACTGTGATTTGAGGCTACCGTTAGACATTATTAGAGATGGTAAAAATATTCGATTCGTCCCGAACTCGATGGATACCCAATTCGAATAGAGCGAAAAATACCTGATCCGCAGATCGACGGGACGGATCGGGATAGATATCCGTAATCCGCCACGGATCTCGGGGGCGGATTGGATCGGGGCCGCCCCGCCCCGCCCCGCCTCGCCCCGAAAAAAAAAAGATTTAATTTTGGAGTATTTAATTTTTAATTAAGTAATTGATGTCGTTTTTTTCTTTTGGACATTTAATTAAGTAGTTAATGTATTTTAGAATTTTGTTTAAACTCTATAGTATAGTAGTAAAGCTTGTTTCAATATATTTTAATTTTTTTGAATGCCAGAAAAAAGAAAAAAAAAACGAATCAGTATACAGATCAGGGCTCTGATCCGTCCCGATCCGTATCCGATCTGCCCCAAAAAATGACGGATCGTGGGGCGGATTTGGATCTCCTACATTTATTGCAGGACAGATTTGAATCAGGCCGATCTGCCCCATTGCCATCACTAGATATTATGTCTAGAATTCAAATACTTTTGAATAAAAGAAGAAGGTATTCCTTGGATTGTTGTACGTGGATTTACAAACAAAATATCCTAAGATCATAGCTTGCGTATGAGAAGGTGTGCCTAGAATTTGATTTGTGTAATTCGATATTAAGTATAAACAATTGTGTAAATATTTTATTATTGTCTTGTACTTGTGTGAATAGCTGCGTATCAACAAATTATGACATGACTAACTTAAAATTTTAACGTTTATTATATTCTTTAAATCGCCTAATTATGAATTTTGTAGTTATTTCTTCGTAATTGTTGACGATTGGGGTAACAGTGTGTGAGGAATTGCCTTTAAGACATTGTAGTTATATTTTCGTGACTGTCTTGCTCCAATATGTGCTTCCTAAGTTAAACGAATTCCAATATCGGCAGAAATTGAACTTGGTCTTATATAGTTTGTTCGTGCATCAATTAAAATTATGTATACCTCTAAGGTAATGGTCCAAAATAATCATATTATCAGTTTCAACGATATTGGTAGATAAGCTAAATAGAGGGTGACCTTGAGTTTGCTCGACGCAAAGTTTATAGAAAAAGAGATCTAGCTAGCCAAATATAAACATTATGAAGTTTTTTTTCTATAAATTCAAATCAGTAGTGATGGCAATGGAGTGGATTCAAATCGGATCGGCCTATCTGTATTCGCCCAGGATTAATTTTAGAAAATTCAAATCCGCGGATTGATCCGCCATTTCTCGGGACGGATCGGATCTATGTAATTTTATTATTTTTTTGTCAGTTGTTATTCAAAATATTAAACAAACATTAAACAAAATTTACTACTTTACTACTTTTTACTATCTTTATTTTTCAAATGGGGGGAATCAGATCGGAAATTTTCATTCCATTCGGATCGGGTATCCATAGAATTTGAGGCAGATTAGATATTTTTGCCATCCCTATATATCAGTCTATCATAAAAAAAAATGGCCAATTCATCTATCGTCTAAGTAGCCATCTATTAGTACATGAATATAAAGTCAAAAATTGTTTTGATCCATGGCAAAAATAGGTATTGGGTCTGCGAATTACCTGCCAATCACAATCAATTGTAACTCTCGGCAACCCCGATTTATACCACTAAACATTGAATTATTCACTAATAAAATATTTCTTTATATTTACAATCTACAATAAGTCGTAGTTTGAAACTTCTACAATGAGCAACAAGAACTTCTGAAATTTTATCTGCTATCCATTTATTTAAGATGTTACATAACACAAACGTAAAATTCACTCAAGAGAATTTCTTTGTGAGCCTGTGGCTTAGGAACACCATCCCGTATTTTGAGAAGAGTGGACGTAGAATGACATCTGCTTTCACTATCACTACAAATAACTCTGGTAAAATTGTAATGATCCGCTTCATTTGTTCTTCATATTTTGTTTCCAATATCCTATTAGCTTCATCAATCACGAGACACTGCAATTGCCAAAAATGAGTTGGAAATTTTAGGAAGAACATAATGTTTTTGGATGTTTTAGAGACTTTCTTCCCCATTTCTACTGATTCTTTGTTGTAGTTAAGTTGTTTGGGGACAATCATCAACTACAGCGTTTTGGGTGTTTATTGGCGGTGGTAGTCCTTCCTTTTCCCTATCAGATTTTAGATGGAGCATTGAATAGTGGTGAAGCTATTTCCAAATTTCCTCAAGTAAAAAGGCTATAATTGCAGCACTAATGATAGTTTAGAAAGTTGGCCAGGGATGAAGCATTTGTTTTTTTCTCTACAATAGGCTTATGCACAGAGGTGGTAGTCGTGGTGTGTTTTACATGGCACTGTTCTTCTGCAATTATGGATCGAATGGTTTGAATAGCTGCTGATGAGGGGAAGTGGGCGTGAGAGGGGTGCAGGGGCTTATGGGGGGACGTTCAACCCGACCATTAAAATTAATGTTTTTCCAGCACGTTGACATACAGATTCCAAAAACGGAACTTCATTAATAGCATAGTTATTAAATCCGAACTGGACCGGGCGGTCGGACATGAAAACCGGCGACTCGGTGGTCCAACCGGTCCGATTCTCTTAATTGGATCGCTAAGCAATTGAACCGGATACGATTTGAAAAAACCACCGGTTTTTTTAGTAAACCGGTGACCCGGCCGGGTTGTTACATAATGAAAAATTTCAAATTTTTTAGTCTTTTTTTTTGTCTTTTTTTTAGTCTATTTTTTTTCATTACAATAATTTATGCTATTTTTTACAATAATTAGTTGATGATACTAGTAGTCTCATAGTTATTTTGCTAAATAAATTTTTGATAGTGATGATTTAACAAAAATAGACTTATCGGTTTATCATGAATTGATCTACCGGTTCAACCACTGGATCACCGGTTGAACCAGAAACCCGATGACCCGTCTCTTTGTCCGAGTCGATGTCTGGGCCGAGTCTGATAACTATGATTAATAGATTCAAACTTCCCCTACATCAGCAACATCACAAACATGAATAAGTAAAAACTTGCGTCATTTAAATCAACCAATCAATAAACACACTTGTTATATTAATTAAAAAAAAGTCAAAGAACTAGAAATTTTAGAGCTAAAACCTCACCTTGAATAACAAAAATAAATTCTTTAGCAATTAAAGTGGAGAGTAACGCTCCGAATTTTCTCAACCCGCAGAATCATTAAAATAATCTTTAAAATATATTTGACGATTCCAAATAATACTTTGCGTGCCTTTGAAGGATTTTAAAAATATAACTTTTGCGAAAAATAACAAGCGCACTAGGAAAAAAAGATTTTTCTTTAAATTTTCATGGTTTTGCCTATACCGTGAAAGGTATCGCCACAATTTATTTGACCATTCAAACGAACTCTAAAAATTCAAAATTTTTTTACTATAGATACTCTACAGCTGGGTGTGGTTCCTTCAGTCGCGGTCCAAACAGTAATTCCTTGCAGTTTGGTTCTCAACTTTTAATCTTATGCACTTTGGTCCTTATATTTCCTATTTTATTTCAATTTCATCCTCTTTTATTTGCAATTCAAGTCCTTCAACTTTTATGATGTTACATGTAGGTTCCCATTTTCAAATCTTCGTGCACTTTCAGTCATTATTCGCCTATTTTACTTTATTTTTTTCCAATTTCATCTGAACTCGGGTTTTGACCTAAAATAATCAAATTAACACATAATTAAGTAGAAATTTATTTAAGAATACTTACAATCGTCCATTTTTTATGGTCCAGATAAGTGTAAAACCACACTTATCAATTATGAACAATGCGCCTCCATGTCTCTTATAATATAGTTTAGACATATCAACATGTATTCAAAATAAAGTATTAGGAACTTAAAAACCTAGAAAAAATTTTGATTGGCACTCGTGATAGGAAGCGTAGTGCGCTTGTTTGTTAATGCTTAAATTACAATTTAAATTGGTTAAATTGATCAAATATATACTTTTATCTACGTATTTTGTAACACTCACAACTTAATATTCACTTATTATCCATTTTATAAGACTCACAAATTATAAACACTTAAAAAATAATTTCTTCACCACCGAACATGCACAAGCTACATATGTGATGTCGGATAATTAACACTACAAGAAATTTTACTTTTAACAATATTAAATTTTGTCGTAGAAATTTATTTTTAGATTGTTTCGTCGAAAAATGATCGTTGTGAGATTTTATAAAACCAAAATTTTTATTGTTAAAAGTAAAATTTCTTGTATTAGTAGCATGTTATATCTTCTAGAGTTCAGCATTTATCATAATAGTATCTTCAATGCTACACTTTTTAAAAAAATCTATGTGGCAAGAGAGAGAAGAAAAGAGGAGAGAGAGTGTGGAAAGAGAAGAAAAAATAGATAATAGAGATAGACATAATTTAATAAAAAAATAGGTAAAATGTATCTAACAGAATGTGTAAAACTAGACAGCCTGTTAAATGACATTCTACAATAAATATTGTCACATCAATTTTGTCTCTTCTATCTCATCGTCACATCAACAGAACATTCCCACATTGGAAATACTTCAACTTACTTGTAATTGTAATAGGTTTTACAAACTCTTACGATATGGTCGGCCAATTGGCCACAAACTAACGTGATTGGTTGTTATTGAAGATGGTCAGACTCCAAGACGTAGTTCAAAAATATCGGGCCAAAACATCGTACACGTCCTATGTTGGCACGAAATCGATGGCCATCAAAGTAATTAATGAGTGGACATGTAATCTTGTCGCATGCAACTTGAAAGCACAATATTACTTGCAATTGTGCCACGTCGAACCATAAGTACTAGGCCTCCTGTGGATATTAGAATTCAAGAAGTTAATTATAAATTTTATTTATTTATTTTGGTAGTATAATAAAAATGCTTTTAATATATATAATTTTTTTTTTATTTAAATGTAAGAACAATTTACTTTTAAACTTAATTAATCATGCTATGTAATAAGTATTTACTTTTTCTGCTTTACAGTCAATAAACCAAACTAGGAAGAGTAGAAGAATATCTGATTTTTATTTACTTATTAAATAATCAAGTAACTTAATCAACAGTAATTTCCCAAATTCATGTACTGATTTTAAAAGTTCAATTTAATCTATATGTGATGAGCAGTAATTCTAGAAAGAGTAATGATATTCATAATTGTTCACTATCGATAGTTATATTACGTGTTATTATTCAATTAGATGAATTATTCATAATTAATGACTATAAATATATTAGAGTAAATAATTCATCAAATTGAGTAATGACACGTAGGATGACAATCGTTAGTGAGCGATCTAACAACCATTTCTCTTTTACCTCATGTGAACAAAAAAATCCTCCCTACCATATTTATTTTTCACTCTTTCCATGGAGCCCAACTTCTGTCATTATGTATTACCCACAGAAATTAAGACTTCATGCACAAATATAAACCCATGAAAAAGATTTATTACATGTCGAAGGAAACGAGTAAGAATGGTAATTTGATTTATTTTTTGTCTGACATTCCCATTTTTTCCTTTTTAAAGTGGTGGTGTGTTTGATTATTTCAAGAAGTAGAAGGTTGTGATTATTTTATTTGGTACGATCCACAAATATATGAGAGATCGAAGCAAATCATTCCCGGTTTGCTGAGAATGGCAGTGGCTTATAGCAAGACATCAAAATTTTTGTGGATCAAATCAAGAATTTGGAGATACAAATACAGACTTTGGAGTTGCAAAAATAGAATTGTGACATGCGAAAACAAAATTTAGAGATTCGGATTAAAAGAATTTGAGCTCAAAAAAATGATTTGGAGATTTGTATGTGGCCCTTAATTTTTCCTTAATTTTGTTTTCTCCTTTAGTTTAATGATATTTGAGTCATGCTGGACAGTTTTATCTTTCAAAAATTCATCACGTGTGGTGCACGTGTTCACTTAACAGTGATTTTAACATTTCCCGTCCAAAAAAGACCCCTGGGGGCCTGGTGCGTAGTTTTGAAAGGTTAATGACTCCGACTGCTAGTAAATAAAAATTTAAGACTCTATTGTCACAACGTTCAAATGTTCGAGACTCCTGATGCTATTTACCCTTAAAAATTGGGTCAAATACTAATCCATTTAACCCATATTTCAACTTTCAAACAAGCCCAAGTGACTTCAATTTTTCCCCTCACAAAATCTTCTTTTTATTACTGAGCTTTTCAATTTATCTTCCTTATTCACACCTTCTCAATTCATCTCCCTGAATCGATTATTTTCTTCCATCAATCATCTTTAAAATCTGTTAACTGCTTTATTCTATTATTAAAATAGAGCATACAGTTGAATTCTATAGCAATAGTCGAATCGCACCACAAGGTAGCAATATAGTAATTTAAAGGACACGCTATCAGCCCATTGGAGAAGGCCCAATCTAGGGATGGCAAAAAAATTCGTCACTCCAGACCCGCCCCGTCAAGTGCTGCCCCGTCCTGTTTATTCGGATAATAGGGACGGGGCTGCCCCGCCACTCCTGGACCCACTCCTTGAATTTTTTTTAAAAATTATAAAATAGAGTAGAAATTATAATTTTCATTAAAAGTAGGCTAAAGAAAAATCGAATTCAGGTTGAAACGTATAAACTACCAATTTTAACCACTACACAACAATTTCAATCTTATAATTTTTTTTTTATTTGGTACAAATATTTAAAAAAATTGTATTTTTTATTTTTATTTTTTCAGTTTAACAAAATAAAAAAAAATAAAAAAAATCAATCAGAACAATTGACGACTAAAAGACCCCACCCACACGAATTTGCGAGTACTGAGCGGGGCGGTCGGGGCATTGCCATCCCTAGCCCAATCAGCCTAAATCCGACAAAGAATATGCGTCAGTGTTAACCGCGGTATCTACTCCGTCCAAAACAGACAAAAGGGTTGATATTTTGCCAGCAGTCTTTAAATTTTCCAAAACTAAACCCCAATTCTTGGCATTCAATTAATGAGGAACTGACCCTTCTGAAATTCAATTCCAATTCATACTTTTCCTTACTTAAATGGGCAAGTATTAGGTGTTGGTATTGAGACAAGGAGGGAAAAGTATGGCGATTTATGTGTCTTCTTCTGTGGTTTCTCGGACTTTAATTTCATCGCCGTCCTCTTTTATAAAAGCAAAGGAATTGGGATATTCATCAGTTTTGTTCACTTCTGTAAACCCTTTCCGATTAAATTATTTGTCTAAACCTCACACTTCTGCTGCTGCTCATCATCCCCGGCCTTCCAGGTACTTTTTGTATATCATTTTTATTTTTTCACTAGTAATTGAAGGGAGATATTGGGTTTTTCTGGGTTTTGGATTTTTAGATTGAAAATCTGCTTTGGTCGTTTGTATTGCTGAAATGAGAAAAATATTTGAAAACTATGAAATGTCATTTAGCTCTCTCAAGTGTTAATTTTGGATTGATATGTGTGTGTTCAGATTTCCCAATCAATGGTATAAAGGCTACACGAGCACACGCACAAACACAAATTCTGTACTGCATCTATGTTTCAGCTGTCAGTAAAGAAATTAAAGATTTGAAAAGTGCAGTTTAAGTATTTGTTTTAATTATTAGTCAGATTAAGATTTTATCATCCAAGAGAAGTCCGGATTTGGTGAGATTATTATACTTCAACGGTGTAAACCAGTACTCTATCGATTTTTTCTGGATTAGCGAGTGGAAATTTCCCTCAACTACTTGCTTATTGTTAATTTTCTGCCTTTCCTGTACCACGTGTTTATTTAGTTATTTGTTTTTATTTTTTTATGATTTGAAAGTAGAAAGCTGTTCGAAGTTCGAGCCACTGTGTTGCAAGAGAACGAAGATAAAGTGGTTGTGGAGGAGTCATTCAATCCGAAGAGTTTTCCCGAGAAGGAAGGAAAAGGAAGCCCAGAGCCGCCTGAAGATTCATCCTCCAGTGGTTTAGAGAAGTGGATTATAAAGTTGGAGCAATCTATAAATATCTTTCTCACGGTATATATCCCATTAATTCAAACTCTTCAGTCTTCAGCTTGTAATTTTCACTATAAGCAATAAATACTCACTGTTATGGGGTTGATGGTCTTTGTTTAACATTCCATCTATCATTGCATATGATTACCATCTACCCTTGATACCACCGAAAAGATGTTTGGGGGATATTAAAACAACATTTCTAATTCAAAGATGGTCTGAATCTGTGTTCTCTCGATCTCAATTTTATGCTTCAATTGTATATGGAAGGATTTAGTATGGTGAAAATTGTAATGCTCACACATTTTTATTATGTCTTCTGTCAATTTTGCTGATGCAGCCTAGGGGGAAAAATGTGTATTCATAACAATAACATATTAAGTTGACAACTATAGACATTTGTTTTGAATCATATTATCTTATTAATGAATTCTTTTCCCAATTTTCTGGACTTCTTTTTTTCATGTTTGACAGATTCATAAAATTTGGATGTATTCTTCCTCATGTTATTGCATTATTATCGTAGGAAATGTTGTCATATTACTGTCTTTGCACTATCATAATATGCTGTATTTGATTGTAATTAAGTTTCATGTACCATTTCAGGACTCAGTGATAAAGATACTTGACACCTTGTACCACGACCGAGATTATGCAAGGTTTTTTGTTCTGGAAACTATTGCAAGAGTTCCTTATTTTGGTAACTACTGGAGTTTTATATTGCCTATGGTTGTTTTATTTTGTAGAAATTTGTAGTTGTTAGAAGTCAGGAACCTCTTTTTGCGCACATTTCCACGGTAGCCCTTAAAATATGTCAACAATCTATACGTCAAATCCCAAAGGCACGCGTGGTCTATATTTTAGTGTTGTTCCAAACATGCTGCCTTAATAAAGTTTTGAATGAAGAACAGTCATCTTTAATAACTGGCAGTTAAACACTATACCTTCATTACTCTATAAAACAGAAAGCATTGAGAAGTTAATGTGTGGAGTGATTTGATAATGATATTGAGTTCCTATGTATTCAAATGTTATGGTTTTGAGGGGAACCAAAAAAAAAAAAAAAAAAAAAAATGACCTTGTCAATATTGCAGAATATTGTAATTTAAGCTGCTTGAACATTTCTTATATAAGAACTGGTGGCTCTAATTTGATGTGTGCCAGCCTTCATGTCTGTGCTGCACATGTATGAGAGCTTTGGATGGTGGCGAAGATCGGACTATCTGAAAGTTCATTTTGCTGAGAGCTGGAATGAGATGCACCACTTGCTTATTATGGAAGTAATACTTTTCTCTGAGCCTCTTTGTCTCTCCTCTACAAATACTTGATAGGCTTTTGTTTTGTGCTAATTCTACAACAAGCTTCATCAACAAAAAATGCATTCAGTTATATTGTGGAAATAGAGTCGTTACATATTTATATTTTAGACAGTAAAAGATTTGCTAGATCACATTGGTGAAGGATATATAGTTAGATGATATGCTCAAAGGAGCTCCGACATAATGCTACATTTTCGGCAAACACGGAGATAGGAATTTTAAGAAGGCGTCATCAAAGGTTTAATGGATTTTAGAAATCTATATAATTCTAAGTGTCCCCAACTTAGATTTTAATAGATTCATTAAAACATTGGATTCTAATAGATTCTTTATAATTCTAGGTGTTCGATTAACTCATGGGTTATTAAGGATTTTAATAGATTTAAGGCCAATAAATATAAATACCAAACTTTTTAGAAATTCCATCCTGATCCCTCATATTTTTATAGATTTTAATGGATTGCTAGGTCATTACTTGTTTTATGTTTTATTTTTTTCAAAAATTCATATTCAATTTGTGCACAATTGAGTGATCAAATTAAAAAGACCACAAATAAATGTTACGAACTCCATAAAAATAAATAATTAGATTTATATTTATGATATAACAATATTTTCTAAAACATAATTTATAACGTCAAGAATTTGAAGATACGATTGTAGTTTGGACATCAAATTGCAAAAAACTAATTAAAAAATTAAATATTCTCTTTCAGATATATTGGAAGATACTACATGTTAAATAACTTGTTTAATTTCAAATAAAAAACACATTATATTAATATAAATTTAATAAGTTAAGACGTATAAAAAAAAAAGTTAGTTCTAATATTTCAAATCCATAGAACATTTCAAATCTATGAGAATCTATAAAAATATATAGTATAGATTATTGAATTCTATTATAATCTTATGAATTATGTGGAATTTTGTTCAAATCGATGAGAATTCTTAAATCTTAAAATTCTATTAAAGTCTGAGTTGAGGACACTCCCGTTGGTATTAGAATTTTGTGATTTATGGGGAGGGGAATTCTTATCAAAATGTCAAAAAGAAACAAAGAAAAAATAAATAAAATGAATAGGATGCATTCTATAGTGAATTTTTGCAGTCCAGAAAGAAAGTAAAAGTAGGAATATATAGAGCACGAAAGGAATCATATTTCTTCTTGCACTTTAAGCCAACAAAAATTCTGATGAGTTGCACTGGCCTTTTCTATCATATACACATAAATTATATATTCTCTCATTTGGCTTGATATCAACTGTCCCAATTTTGATGGTATTGCAGGAATTGGGGGGAAATGCTTGGTGGTTTGATCGGTTTCTTGCTCAACATATTGCAATATTTTACTATTTTATGACCGCTTTTATGTATGCTTTGAGCCCAAGAATGGCATGTAAGTATGATTTATGAATGCAGTTTGCTATTAAGGCTATATATTTAAGCTTTAATATATCACTTGCTTTCTTTTATTCACATGTTTGAAGTATAGGATTTTCTATGCAATTTATGGCCCTGTGTCAAAGAATCCGTTATAATAGAAAAAGCGCACTTGTCACAATTGTACGTACTTTAACAAAATGTTGCTTCTCCTCTCTGCAAGTGGACTATTAAAGTGGAAATGTTTAGATCTTCAAATCAAAATGTAGTATCACATCTTAATTAAATTCTAGCAACCTTCACTCTGTCACCACTTGCACCAAGTATAAGTGGACTACCTTGTCTTCATTTTCTCTTGGATGGAAAAAGTTCCAGTCCTGTTTGTTGTCAATGAATTGAAAAATTAGATAATAGAACTTTGCATTTTTCTCCCGTTCCTCTGTTGTATCAAGCTTCTAAGTTTGTTATATCTTTCCTAACAGTGAATTGGTGTCTTTTTCATTTAGAAAGGCACTAGAGGATTATGTACTTTTAAGTGATTTTTGACATATTGGCTTTCTTCCATTCTGCAGATCATTTCTCTGAATGTGTGGAGGGTCATGCGTTCGAAACTTATGACAAGTTTATCAAGGCTCAAGGAGGTAGTCCCAAATACTCCATTTGAATATGCTCTTAGCTTTGTGGTATTCTGCATGTATACTCTATCAACTGGAAGATAGCATCATTAACTTGCATCTCTATCAATTGCTTTGACATTTATAAGATCATTTATCTCTTATGGTCCCCAAAGAATTGTGTAAAAATGGAGGAACAGTTGAAAATAAAAACTTTCTGATATAGAGAGAATGGTTCAATGTACCTCATTTTTCTTCCGACAAAAAAACCAAACAAAAGAAAGAAGCTTCTCTTTATTATCATGCTGCTAAGGGGTGGTAATATGCTGTTCTTTTGTCCCACCTGTAGAGGAGTTGAAGAAATTGCCTGCACCTACAGTAGCAATTAAATATTACACTGAAGGTGATTTGTACTTGTTTGGTAAGTTTTGGTTTTATTGTCTATGTACTCTTTTACATAAAATTTCGGCCAATCAAGGTTTAACAATTTCAAGTCGCTTCACCATTTCAGATGAATTCCAAACAGCAAGGCCTCCCAATTCTCGACGGCCAAAAATTGGTAAGCATAAAATATCCTGAATATTTAAAGCATTTTAATGTTAAGATATCGTGGGTCATGTAAGGAAACCTAGAGTAAGTTTGTCCAAAATGTTTCAGTTTTCTATCTTCTAGTCCCCTTCTTCACAACATGAGCAGTGTAAATGTGCAAATGTGAATTTAAATTTCCAAAAAGGAAAATGTGGTCGTGTCCTCGCCGATAGAAGTTTATCTGTACCATAGGATATGCATATGGACTGAGGCAATGCTGAAAAAAATATTCCCTTCGTCTAAAAAAGATAGACATGTTTTCATTTTTCATCCGTTCCAAATTATATGCCACTTTCCTTGTTGAGAGTGCAGTTGATTTCTTAGTTCCCTAATATGCTCATATTTAATGTGTCTTGTTATGAACTAGTTATAATAGATTAATGATATTAATATAGGAGTATATTAGAAAAAACGTTAGTAAAATTTATTTTTCTTAATCTGTGTGAAAATAGAAACAAGTCTATCTTTTTTAGACCGAGGGAGTCTGATTTTATAAAACTCTACTGTCTAAAATTTGAAGGGAGTGTGATATGTCTTCTTTGATTATTCTTGTTTTCTCTTCCTTTGTTGTTTTGAGTGCAAAGTCAAACTTAGGCAGCCAATCTACTTAATTATTTTGCGTAATAATAAATTTTGGCGGGGTTCCAAAAAAGTTCATTCTATAAATATGTATGACATTCAACAAGTACTTTGATATCTAAGTCATACCGTCGTAGACTCGTAGTACAATTATGCAGTTATAATTTCAGTTTTACATGGTTGCATATTGCGAGCATGCTAATCAAGTTATCATCGTCCTCGTCTGATCGTTTTCTTTTCCAGAGAATTTGTATGATGTCTTTATGAACATTAGAGATGATGAAGCAGAGCATTGTAAGACAATGAAAGCCTGTCAGTCTCATGGTAGCATTCGCTCTCCTCACTCGTATCCGGAGAATGAACGGGATGATGAATCTGGGTGTATCGTGCCTGAGGCAGACTGTCAAGGCATTGTAGATTGTATAAAGAAATCTGTTAAGGACCCTGGCGCCTTGAAAAACTGATACATAAGAAGCAAAGAGAAGAGATGAAAATTTACATTTTTCCACAGAAAATAAAATTGCATCTGTTGGTGCATGTATAGCCTAAGAAATACTCTATATTTAGCACCTTATTTTCTTGGCCTTCTATAAGAAAATGTCATTCTTCTGAATTGTATTTTCTTAGAGGATTACATTTTAGCATTTGGTAGTGTTAAAATTATTTTTAAATATTTATAAATTATGAATTTTACTGAATGTGTAAATAATATATTATGAGTTCTAAAAAATATATAAATAAAAAAAATTAATTAGCTGAAATTATAATAATTTAAGAAATGACAAACAAGCTCTTAACTAATTTTATGCTTAAAATTAGTAATTAATTTTGATTACGAACTTAAATATTTTATTAACTATTTAACTTGATATTTTATTAAAATTTTATGAAATTTTACTAAAAAGTTATACCAAACAAGCATAAGTATGAGAATTCATTAAATTATCATTGGCATTAGCCATGAAGTTAGAAAATTTTCTCAATTTAGCGTCCATGATGATTTATTTACTTCAACCGGTCTGGCTGTATACCTCGTTTCATTGTCCATGTCCATCGAGTGAACATACTCATTCATTATTGGATTGCGCCATTGATCTGGCTTCTTCTTAACAAAAATTCCAAAAGTTCCCTTAAGTGCCTTTAAGTCAGTTACACAGTTCCAGCACATTTGTTAGGTGATGAAACATCATTTTTTTTCTACATATTCCATAAAACCTATTGCTTATAATTCGAGTTGGCTTATTTTGTGAAGAGAATTGGATAGAAAAGCCAAATAAGTTAAATTTCCAGAGAATGTGGAACTTTAGAATGAATAACTCAACACCACCACCACCACACAAGTTAATTAATTTTGAGTAAATTTTTATTTCAAACACAGAGGTATATGGCTGAAACTCAAAAATTACTTTTATGAAAGTAAACAAAATATTACTCAATATTTATTTTCTAAATAGTTTTATTCAGTCTAAGCGAAATTAATTAAGAAATGAAGGTCAAATATATGGTAAATACAATATTATTTTCCACATATGCAAAAATTCAGAATGAATTTTGATGCCAAGTGTGCGGATACAAAAAATAAAAAAATAAATAGAAATATAAAAATCATTCAGCATAAAGAGAACGAAATGTAGACGAGCAACAATCGAATCGTCAATCGGTGGAAATGACGACTGAAACGATATCTCGCCATCATCGCTATACCTTCTGTTCTCCGATATGACAAGACGAACTAATTATCGTCCCTCATTTTCACGAATATCGAACAGAGGCATATATATGAAATAAATCGATATCTCGAAATCATAAAGGATATATATTATCCATCGCCGAGTGCAAGTATGTGTGGGGGGTGGGGAGGAGGGGGAAGCCGCGGCTGAGGGGAACGGTTAGGGCGGGAGAAGGGTGTCGACGGGCTAATAAACCTAGCGCTTTGAAACGAATGTACGCAGATACAGCTTTATATACAGACTGGCGGATGAAGGGTTACAAAACCCTAGAAAGCAATTTATTGAGATACCCTAAACTATCCAATATTGCACCTCAGCCCTCGTTTAAGTGTTTTTTTTAAGCCAGCCTCGTTTTACTTGTAATTAGTTAATTTCCTCGTTGGATCGGAACGGGAATTGCATCCACGTGTAGTGTAGTCGAGTTCAAAATTCATTTTTTGGTAAAATTTATTTACAATTAAATAATATTGTGTATGTTTTTTTTTTCTTAAAGTAAAAATAAAATCCAATTATCAGTGGATACTTTGCAGATTTACTATAGTAGAATTTAAAATTAAAAGAAAGAAGGGCTTTGATGAGATGGAGCTTGTTTATCATCCACCTTGGATTCATTGTTCTTATTGCATTGTTAAATCAATTGGTTGATGCGGATGGTATGAATGGATTACCATATATCTTCCCTCTCTTGAGTGCCCTAATAAGGAAATAAAGGAAATTGCATGTTTGGAACTCACGATATGAGACTTTGCATGAAAAAGAGAGAAGATATCGGTGGTACTGACTTGAAATCAAGAGTAATGTTATTTATTATCAATGTTAATCATTATTTAGTATATGTGTCAACAGAGTCCACTACAATTGATTAGTTTGAAGAGACTATACAATTATCTAGTATAATACAGTGAACTTAGCTACTATATAGATTGGTGATGATCATCCGTAATAATAAATAGCATTATTCTAAGACCAAAGGGCACTAAATATTCTTCCTACTGCATTTGAATTGTTGAACGAGTGTTATGGAAATTTTTTGAATCCCACGTGAAATCTTATAAATTCTTATCCTTACACCTTGCTAAGGCAAATTTTTTGATTTGACAAATTTGTTATGGGTAGAAAATTTAGTTGCTTATGGGCAAATATGAAATTCTTTTTCATAAAGTGTTCTTTTTTTAACTACACCTAGTTTACACGTATTCACGTTCCTTAAGATATACAAGGTAATTTTGCCTAACCTACATATATCTTTACAATAATATAAGAGTCTTAAATTTTTGACTGTAGATTTTTTCGTCCAATACGCTACCGTTTTACCAATGAAGACAGCTGCAATTTTTTTTTTTTTTACTTTGTACAGCATTTCACCCCCAAAAAAAAATTGTCTCTCTCATCAAAAAAGGCCATAAGCACAGCTCAACCTTGGTTTCTGTTTTTGGTCCTCTATGTTTGTCGCCATTTTTGGTGTTAATTTCTTTTTCCTTGAACATAAACTACTGAGTTGCCATTGTTTTCTGTTTCGAAAAAAGCTTCAACACTAAAATTGTTTGTTTTTTATTTGATTGTAGAAGATTTAAAATTCTCGCAGATCTTTTTAACCTTTCAATTTCTTGCCCGTTCTGTTGAATTGGGGATATTTTTAGACTTAATGGAAGCTGATGTATAAATCAATGGAAATAGAAACTTGAGATTCAATCCCATTAGTTTAGCTAATCTCTCTCCATAAAGCATCAAAATACATTTGATTAGTCAAAAATATTGAAGGAAAAGTTAAAAATAAGAATATGAAATCAGACCATTTGGATAGTTCATGCAATACAATTTGATGGTTAATACGACAGCATTATCATTTGAAATGGCAAACCCATTTATTTTATGGGCTATATAGTACAACTAGGAAGAAATCAAACAAAACAACGAAACTTCACTAAATGCGGATCAAGATAGTTGATGATTAATACCATGTCAAGTTTGCTAGTAACAAAGGCAAAGCTCCTCTTCCATCCATGCAATGGCCAGAGGCTGATGATTTCATTAAAGACCACCAAGAAATCATTTGTGTGTGTTGTAGCATAGTTTCCGGAGATATTTACCACATGTAGAATAGTTTGTGAATCCACTTTAAGGAGCCGGGTGAAGAACAATTTAAGAACATAAAGAAATACAGAAAGAGTTTATAAGATTACTAATGGCCACGGTTTTCAAGTTCACTCGGCAACCGTGCTGGTTGCCGAGTAGCTCGACAACCATGTTGGTTGTCTAGCCAACTTGGCAACCAACTTCATATTCTAAAAAATCAAAAGAAAAAATAATTATCCCAAAATTCATTTCCCAAACAAGAACAAAAATAAAAAGATCAATTTAAATTTCTTACCTTCAGATGGAGAACTGCTTTTTTGCTGAGAAAATGACATTTCCATGATTAAAGCGCCTGACCTTTAACTCCTCAATCAAAGCTCATATAATGGAGAATGGCTAATATATATAACAAAATACAATATACACCTTCATACACTCCTTTATGTGTAAGCTGAATTCTACCTCATTACACAGTATTAACAACACTAATTACTACAAATGAAAAAAGAAAAAAGAAAAAACCAACTTATATATTGAAAGAAATTATTGAAAGGTTAAGAGATATTCGGGCATACACAGAAAAAAAAAAATTTGCTTGGCAACCGTGCTGGTTGTCGAGTAACTCGGCAACCAAGTTGGTTGCCGAGCCAACTCCATAACCTAAAAAATCAAAAGAAAAAAGAATTATCCCAAAAGTCATATCCCAAACAAGAACAAAAATAAAAAGATCAATTTAAATTTTTTACCTTCAGATGGAGAACTGCTTTTCTGCTGAGAAAATGGCATTTCCATGATTAAAGCACATCTTGTTTTGATTAAAAAATTGACCTTTAACTCATCAATCAAAGCTCATATAATGGAGAATGGCTAATATATATAACACAATACAATATACACTTTCCTACATGTGTAAGTAGGGGTGGGCATGGGTTGGTTTGGTTCGATTTTGGGCCCAAATCGAAATTGAACCGACTAATTCGATTTGGCCATTATCTGAAACCGAACCAAACCGCCGCGTTGGATGAAACCGATCCAAACCGAACCGACCAATCTTGATTCGGTTTGGGCGGTTTGGGCTTTAATGTTTTGGGTTTGTATACACAAAAAAAAATTAATTTTATAATTCCCATTTCAAATTTTTTTTACAACATGCAACCTGTTATTAACAAAAATTTACAAAAAATTTAAATATAACTCCTATTTATAAAATAACTTATTATTTACAACCTGTTTTTTGATATGTTATTTATAAAAATAACTCCTATTTCTCGGTTCCGTTTATTTGGCAGTTTGGTTCGGGTTTTTTGTCTAAACCGAAACCAAACCAAACCAAACCGAATATATTTTTTAAATTAGTAAACCAAACCAAACCAAACCGCCAGGGTGTGAAAAACCGAACCAAACCGACCCGATTCGGTTCGGTTCAGTCGGTTTGAACGGTTTGGATGCCCACCCCTATGTGTAAGCTGAATTCTACCTCATTACACAGTATTAATAGCACTAATTACTACAAATGAAAAAAGAAAAAAGAAAAAACCAACTTATATATTGAAAAAAATTATTGAAAGGTTAAGAGATATTCAGACATACAAAAAAAAAAAACAAAAAAAAAAAAATTGCTCGACAACCAACTCCATATCCTAAAAAATCAAAAGAAAAAAGAATTATTCCAAAATTCATTTACCAAACAAGAACAAAAATAAAAAGATCAATTTAAATTTCTTACCTTCAGATGGAGAACTACTTTTCTGCTGAGAAAATGATCTTTCCATAATTAAAGCACTTTTTGTTTTGATTAAAAAACTGAACATTTAACTCCTCAATAAAGCTCATATAATAAAAAATGGCTAATATATATAACACAATACAATATACATCTTCCAACAGGCATTCCAAATACTCCTGAAGTCCACCTTTCCGCTTCAGCACCTCTTTAAACTTGATTTTCTCAACAAGACCAACTGCACGAGCTTTTAGCCCAGCCGACACAGTTGCTATCTTTCCATTTTCAGTCTCTATAATTGTCGATGCCAAATCAAACTTTTCTCTTGCTTTAGATGCTTGTCACCATCTACAACCTGATGGCTAACAAGAAAACCTTGTTCGTGCATCAAAATCTCCCAATCTGCATCACCCTCATAAGCCATGTCCCTGTGCCTATGTTTTTTAGCATTGCGAGCAGTACGCTGGCCAACTGATAGCCCATTATCTTTAATTTCAGGATCAGCCAAGGATCCTATATCTTCTACATCTTGATCCAGTAAATTGGATAGCGAAGAGATCCCATGATTTGAGTTAGCCACGGTTGTCGAGTAGCTCGGCAACCGTGTTGGTTGTCGAGCCAACTCGACAACCCACTTGGTTTTTTATTTTTTTTATTTTCCAGGTATATTGTGATTTTGGACCAAATAAAGGACCCAATTTATTCCCCTTCTTTCTGCTTGTCGAAACCTCATAATCATCATAGTTATTACTTGGAGTTGATGTCTTGCATAGTTATTCTGGGTGCAATTCCATTTCCATTTTTTATTGAGATGGGCTGGTAATATCTTCCCATCACGTTTTTACTTTTCATAGTATAGTATATGTGTGCATTCAAGATATTCTAAGTTTCAAGATGTCAGAAAATATCAATTTGCTTTTTCCAGTCAATTTCTCCTCCCTTTTTGTTCAATTGTTTAGTTTTCCATTTAATCCAGATAATAATCTTTCTATAACTTGAATTTTGAACACACGAAGTTTATTTTTTTATTTTGGATTTTGATTTCTGTTGAAAAAAGAAAATTAATTTTTTCAAAGTATTTTAAAAATTGTAGAATCTATAGCATTTTAGTTAATGAAAGTATATATATATATAGACATGTGGTTATGAGTTTGAGTTTAATGCTAAGAGCACAAATAACTTTGTTTGAATATTAGCAGTCAATGTTTCTTTGGGGGGGATGGGGGTAAAAAATGGCCTATATTTTTTTATTTATTTGGATGAAAATTCAGTATAAAGAATTCCATCATACCTCAAGTTGACAATTAACAGAATATTACTCTATTGGATTTTCTTCATAACTTGTATACTTCAACAATATAGCACAAGTTTTAGCTGATCAGACTCTATGTGTAGGTTAATTTACTCTTAAATTTCGTGAATGCAGTCATGAACTTCGGTCCCTTCTTTCTTCCTTTTATTACTTTCTTTCTTCTTTACTTAAGTTTGGTTTTGTTTCAATGGCATGGAATAGGTCATTTCAATTGTTGTTATATTATATAAGACATTGCCGACATAAATATTTGAGAATTTAATGGTCGGTGTATATACGTCCCATTTTCATAGTCGCAAAAATCTGTACCTCTACAATTTTTTTTTGTTGGCGGATTTCTGTAAAAAGTGACTCCAAAGCAATCAATCAAACCGAAAATGTAAAGGATGAATAAACCGAGGCAAGAGTTGAACTATTTGTCCTTAAGTCAATATTGCCCTGCAAATGTGCTTTCGGTCTTTGGCAATTGACTCCCAAGATACAACGGTTTTGCTTGAGTTTTGTAGCACTTCAAAAACTCAAGTACAGCGAACCAAAATAGTTTTGTACTCTAACGGATGAAATGAAAATGAAAAACCAGATTTTTGTGCAACTTAATGCAAGAAACTTGGTTCAAAAGGTGAAATGTATGAGTGCTAATGTTTGCAAATCGTTTTTGTATCAATCCTCTCTAAAAATATGAACGTCCACAGCCCTTTTTTAACGTTGGAGATTCGGTTAAAAACGAAAAGGAATGAACCAAATCGTGCAATCCTTCAAAAGGACATATCTGTTCGCGCAAACCTATGCGATCGCATGGTTTTACCAAGCTGCGATCGCATGGTACAAAAAATAGAACAAGACTTCATCCAGATTAACCATGCGATCGCAAGGCTTTGCCTCCTGCGATCGCATGGAAGGACAAAATACATTCTGCTAAAAATTTAAGCAAGTTGCGATCGCAGTGTAAATTAACCATGCGATCGTATGGTCAAACTTTGAACCGATTTTGTCCTTTTTCGTAATTTCTCATTCATTCGATATTGGTTTCGAGATGCCAAATATACCCTTTAAACATGCAGATAAATCTGAATTTTCTTTCCGGGGGTGTTGCCCCCAAACCCCCACGAGGAGCGCTACCCCCACGACCTGACCGGGCAGGTCGATCCCCGTTCCGGGGGCGTTGCCCCCGAAGCGTCGAAGTGGCAAACTAATTTGCCTAAACGGATTGGATCGGGTCTTGTATATTTGGCCAAATTGACACGGAGTCACTTACGTTATTGAAAGTTCTAAAACCTAGATTAATTAAATTAAACACGAATTTTAATTTTAATTAAACAAGCAGTGGACGGAATGTGGTCAGAACTGGCAGGATATAGATATAACAGTTCTGACTCGCACAACAGTGTTCGTTTCCTAATCTTGTTTAGTGCGGAAATTAAAGGATTCAATACGAACACAAGATGTAACGTGGTAAACCCCTAAGGAAAACATCCACGGGCCCCCATGCCATGGGTAAAAACAATCCACTAATAATCTTGTTCAAAAATACAATAGTATCGGTTTTTGTAATTTCGCAAAATTAACAAAATAACAATTAAAAGAAAACAGATCAACTCCCTGTGATACTTCTTCTTCTGACTTGTTGATGAAGTGGAATCAAACCCACCGGTCTTGACTTTATCACCACTTCCCTATTGTACTTGACCGCAACCACCACTTGGATTAAGAACCCCCGTTCTTAACTTCACGCCAAGTAGCTTGAGCAAGATATGGAATTGTTCGTTGAGTACCAATTAGTTCTTGATTCTTCAATGAGTTTGAAGAAGACTTTTGTGCTTTGAAAGTTGTATCAATGAGGCGCCATGTCTTGTTCTCCTTGAATGGATTCGGCTAGGTTGAAGTTTATGGAACAAGAACACAAAAAATATTTTTCAAAGCCTTTATTCTTCAATGTCTTGAAGAACTCGCTGCCTTTGAACAACTTAATCAATGAAGCATCGGGTCTTGATTTCCACCAATAAATTCAGCCGGTTTTGCTTAGAGAATACAAGACCAAAAGTTATATTTCAAAAGCCCTAATTCCTTATTGATTTCCACTCTTACTTATAGTTAAAGTAGAAACCAATTTAGGAATTATTTCTTACCTAAGAATATGCAACAGAGATGGTAAGAGAATAAGTAGGAAAGAATATAGAAAGATTTTCTTAGATTTGTAGTAGGAAAGAATTTAGGAAACTAAATATTTCCTTCCTAAACAAATCTAAAAGAATACGAAAAAATTCTTTAACCTACAAAAGGAGCTGTCATTAATATTCATGAAATCAGAATATATCAAATATAGGAACAGAATAAAATCGCAGCTTTTGCTGATCTGGAAAACTGATTCGCCTATCAAGCCAGTCAGTCAGAACTGGCGTTTAATCAGACCAGTCAGAAACACAAATGTTGACCTGCTCTTTTGACATTAAAAATCAGTTATATTTATTAAGATAGCCAAGATATAAAAAGTGAAAAATATGACACATATTTTTCCAACAATCTCCCCCTTTGGCGTTGCTTAATTACAAACACATAACTATCAGATTTTTAATGTAAATGTAATGTGTGTGAATAATGTAAATAACCCATGAGCATCAACATACAAGGATTATGGCTCCCCCTTAGTGTGTAAACCAAGAACTCCTGCAAAGAATTTAAAAACATATGCAAATACCACACACAATAGCCATAAAATTTAATATTGCTCCCCCTTAGCAAGATATCATCTAAGTGTAGTGATCAAACTATCATAAACCTAAAAATACTACTATTAAAGATTAACCAACATAGTGTCATCATAGTGTCCAAAGCAAAAACAACAAACAATTAAAAATTACTACTATTCTCCCTTTTGGAAGAGGAACGCCAAAGGAAGAAATCAAACAAAAGTAGAGCTGTGTGTGAAGCAAAATAAAGCAGAATTTAAGTGTTTAAAACAGTAATCCATCGCCAAATAGTTAGAGGGTTAAGAGTTAGAACGGGGAGAAGTTAGTGCCGGGAGGATTTGGACTTCTTTGTACCAGATGCAGAAGCATTGGTAACCCTCTTGCGAGTAGGAGTATCTGAGGGAGCAGCAGCTGGAGCATCCGCAGCCATAGGAGCAGAGGCTGGGGCAGCAGGTTGATCACCAACGGGTTCAGAAGTCGGTATCTCCATTGGATCTCCAGGATGTGCAGAGAATTCCGGAGTAACAATCCGGAATGCAGATTTTATGTGCTCATCGCCCAGAAATTCTATTTTGCCCAACACCCTACGCATGAAAGTAATATCATCAGAAAAACCTTTGGTAAGGGCAAAAATTTGATCTACCTGTGTTCGAACCAGTCCCAACTGAGTTTCTAGGGCATCCAGACGTTCAGACTGGTCTAGCGAGGATAGAAAATGCTTGGGAACTCTAGGAGTGGGATGCGGTGTGCTACCCAAATTGGTAAACTCATGTACACCCAGTGATGGAATGTCCTCAGAGAGGCGATCTGAATCCATAGCAGGCACTTCTTGATGAACAAGAAAGTGATGAATCAGAGCTGGATGCGGTAGTCTGTACTGCTTGGCCCTCCTCGGTCCTTCATAAACAATTCTATCGAAAATTAGTTTAACCCAGTCAACTGGCATCCTCATCCCTAACTTGTATAGCATAACGGCCCTGTCCCCCGAAATGTCCGATCGATGAGTTAACGGATCGATATTGTTGATGAGAATCCGATGCAGAATTTTGTATTTGGGCAATAGCCAAGAAGCAGTCAGTTCTCCTGATTCCGGCCTGGTGGAGCCAGTCATTTCTTGTGCAATGATGTCCTTGGTCAATTCTTCGTCACTTGTGACAGCCATAGTGGTTACTCCAAGCCAGTCCCTGAGGGAGTTAGGACTGAAGGTAACATGTCTTCCCCGAACATAAACCTTCCACCTGAACTCATTGCCAGCCTTTCCCAGATTCTTTGGAACATTTGCCATAAACTCCTTGACCAGAGTTTCATTGAACGGTCCAGAAAAACTTAGCAGATTATGCAAATTGTGGAAATCAACAATTTCAACCAAACCAAATGAACTAAATTCGGCAATTGCAACCTTGTACTCAACGATGAATTTACGGTAGACAGTAAATGACATAAACAAACTTTCAGCATTCTCCGCTAGAAAACAGTAATTGAGGGGGTTAACAGAGTGTCTACCTCTAGTTAATGTGTCAAGTCTGAACATTTGGGGGTCAGAACTAGGAGTAGGCAGTACTCTGTAGGCACCCCCTAAGGCAGTGACAGGTCTGTTCTGACCAGCAGGCGTGGGCTTCTCAGCAACATCAGCCATTTTACCTTTCCCTTTCTCAGCCCTGGTGGCCCTTTTCGTTGGAGGAGGTGTCGGAGTAGATTCTGAAGATTCATCAAGGGCAACATCAAAATCAGAATCAGATTTTTGAGAGGGGGGCTTACTTGAACCTTCTACGAATGGGGGAGGCTGTTCAGACTCCTCATCACCAGCCCCTTCATCCTCACGGACCTCCTCCTCAATTTCGGCATTTTCAGACCCACTGTCACCCGTTGCATTGTCTGACCCACTGTCACTTGCAGATTCATCATCCTCATCTCCTTCTTCATCTGGGTCTTGAGCACCCAATGTGACTTTCTTGCTCAGATAGGTGATTGGGTCGTTAGGTTTTGGACGGGACTGACTTTTGGAATGACTGACCGGCGCTTGATATTCAACAATGTCCGTTGATAGGTCAGCCTGGGATGCGACTGCCGCTGGAGAAGTGTCCGGGTCTGAACTGGAGGGTTCCCGTCTTCTTGTACTTCGTCGGAGAGTCTTTGCCGGCGACATTTGTGGCCCAATCGCAGTTTCAGCAGTGGACGCTGGAGCAACAGTGTCCTTGGATGAATTTCCCGGTTGTTTCTTCGATTTTGGCATTTTAGTCTTCACCATTGTTTGAATCTGAAAAGAAAAACTCAAAAACACCTTCGAGATCAAGAATGAGGGGCTTCGGAGTTAGGAAGGTGAAGAAGAAAGCCCTAGATCACGGTTTTAAAAAGGGGAAATTTTTCAATTTATTCAAAATTGCACAAGAAGGGAGCAGTTTATTAAGGACGTGTAGAAGGCAGTTACCAAAAATAAACTGACAAATGGCAGTTAATGACCACGAAACCTTCCTTAATCAGATAAGTCAAATTTGAAACAAAAACGCCTAATCCGCTATTTTATGGAAAACAGAATTTTTAAATTAGAACCAAATTGGATTCCAAGAATTCGTCCAGATTTTTCTCAATTAAAACTGATTGTGCTGCCAAAAATAGACTGTTGATTGAAATTTCTACGAGAAGGCCCATACAAGATACTTACACACAAATAATGAGAAAAATTTTATGAGGTAAGATTGAATGGTTTATTTATGAGCAAACTTCATAGTTCTACAAATTATACGATCAGTCCAAGAATATCAAAATCAACCAGAATTTTCCAATCAGATATATGCGCATAATTAGATTCAATTAATTTGTCAGATTTAAAACGTGAGTGTGTGATAGGACATACTGAATTAATCAATCATAACCTGTCCCACTACGCCAAATTGAACCTAGTCAAGAAGATCAATACTGAGATGTATTTCAAACCAGTCATCATCTGAACATATCTCTTTTAATAAATAAATATGAGCGTGCCAGACATGAGTACCATAGCAATTTTTTTTCTTTTTGAGTACTCAGAGTGTTGACTTTATTTGCATATATATATATATATATATATTTGATTTGTCAAAGCACTGAATTTTTAAGATCATGGAGTTGACTTTCTCACAGCCATAAAGGTAGCCCTTTTCTACATGATTTATGTTCATTATCAAGGACGGCTGCACACATTTATGGTGGTAGCCCTCTCCTCCATGAAATTGTCTGTTTAACACAACAACATACTATGGTGTCGAGAGACATAGATACTGACCATAGGTCACAATAAAGTCTGAAACTACTTTATAGATAACAATCTAGTTAGTAGTAAGGTACAATCAACTAAGACAATATGTCCTCAGAGTGTGCTTATCTGACCATATTTACCTTAAGTATAATGAGCATACCAAACTGATTGGTTAATCCAAGTAAATCTCAAAATTCATAGACCAATCCTACAATTATATCATATGCTATTTGCAAATGCAAGAAAAACCATTCTTCTCCCCCTCCTCTTTTTTTTTTTTTTTTGTTAAATAAAGAAAAATAAGCAAATGCAAACAAACACACATGATTTTTTTTTTTTTTTTAAATAAAAACTAATGCATCAAGCAAATGCCCACGGCCTTCCGTAGAGTTTCAAATCTAGCAGAGTCTAAGGCTTTGGTAAACAAGTCAGCCAACTGATACTCAGTCTGAATATGTTCCAAGGTAATAACTTTTTCTTCGACCAAATTCCTAATAAAATGATGTCTAATATCAATATGTTTGGTCCTAGAGTGCTGAACAGGATTTTTAGAAATATTAATAGCACTAGTGTTATCACAGAATACAGTAACAGAGTCTTGATTAATACCATAATCACAGAGCATTTGTTTCATCCATAGTAGCTGAGTGCAACAACTACCCGCTGCAATATATTCAGCTTCTGCAGTAGATAAGGAAATAGAGTTTTGTTTCTTACTTAACCATGCAATGAGATTGTTACCAATGTAGAAACATCCTCCACTCGTGCTTTTCCTATCATCCATGTTTCCAGCCCAGTCGGCATCAGTGTATCCTGCAAGATGAGAATTTGTATCATTAGTATACCATAAACCATAATCAGAAGTACAGTTAATATAGCGAATAATTCGCTTCACTGCTGCAAGATGTGATTCTTTTGGATTAGCTTGATAACGTGCACAAACTCCAACACTGAAAGATATGTCAGGACGACTTGTAGTCAGGTACAGCAGACTGCCTATCATGCTTCTGTACAAGCTGGAGTCAACATCCTTTCCCTGGTCATCTCTGGAAATTTTTAAGGACGTGGCCATGGGAGTTCTGACTGACTTGGTCTGTTCAAGACCGAACTTCTTCACAAGATTTTTAGCATACTTGGCCTGGGAGATAAAAATCCCTGATCCAACCTGTTTGATCTGCAAACCTAAAAAGAAATTTAGTTCACCAACCATACTCATTTCGAATTCATTTTGCATGAGAGTAGCAAATTCTTTGGATTTTGTTTCTAGTGAAGAACCAAATACAATGTCATCGACGTAGATTTGTGCAACAATTAATCCAGTTTTAAAATGTTTGATGAATAACGTTTTGTCAGCCCCTCCTCGCTTGTATCCCTGTTCCAACAAGAACATGGTTAATCGTTCATACCAAGCTCTTGGGGCTTGCTTTAGTCCGTACAGAGCCTTTTTGAGTCTAAACACATGGTCGGGAGAATAAGGATCAACAAATCCCTTAGGCTGCTCAACATAGACTTCTTCATTAAGAATTCTATTCAGAAAGGCACTTTTGACATCCATTTGGTACAGCTTGAATCTCATTTGACATGCCACTGATAGTAAGAGTCTAATGGATTCAAGCCGGGCCACAGGTGCAAAAGTTTCATCAAAATCCACTCCTTCTAGTTGAGTGTAACCCTGTGCAACCAAGCGTGCCTTGTTTCTGACTATGTTGCCATGTTCATCCGATTTATTTTTGAATATCCACTTTGTCCTGATTACATTTGTGTCTTTTGGCCGAGGTACAAGATCCCACACTTCATTTCTATCAAACTGAGCTAGCTCTTCATGCATGGCTAGAACCCAATTTTCATCAATGATGGCTTCATTTATATTTTTGGGTTCAATTTGTGAAGTGTAGCAAACATTTCCAAGTTCATTTGCAAGCCTCCTCCGAGTCATCATGCCGTCTCTGGAATTTGAGAGAACGTTGTCCAGTGGATGTGCTTTCTGAATCCAAGAAGGAGGCTGCCTTTTCATTTCCTGTTCGTTATTTGTAAATGGTACGTCAGAACTTCCAGGAGCAGGGGTAGAGACATCAGAACTTGATGCTGGATGTTCCTTCTGTAAATCACTGTCTGGAGCAGGTACATGATGGTCTTGAGTAGGTTGACGTCCAGCAACCTGTTCTTCCAAAGTCTGAATATTAGGCTCCTGTGAGTAAGATGAAAAGTCATCAGTATCATCAATTTTTACATTGATTGATTCAATGATAGTCTGAGTACGCATGTTATAAACTCTGTAAGCACGGCTGTTCTCAGAATAACCAATAAACACTCCTTCATCACTTTTTGAATCGAATTTACCCAAGAATTCCCGATCATTTAACACATAGCATTTGCTACCAAAGGTATGGAAATATTTGAGATTCGGTTTTCTACCTTTCCAGATTTCATAAGGAGTTTGAGTGGTTCCAGTTCTCAAAGACACACGATTCAAAATATAACAAGCAGTATTAATAGCTTCAGCCCATAATTTAACAGGGAGCTTCTTACTATTTAGCATAACTCTAGCCATCTCTTGGAGAGACCTATTTTTTCTTTCCACAACACCGTTTTGTTCAGGAGTTTTGGGAGCAGAGAATTCATGAAAAATACCATTTTGATCACAAAAAGTAGAGAAAGTAGCATTTTCAAACTCTCTCCCATGATCACTCCTAATCCTTAGTATTTTTATTCCCTCAAAAGTTTTTTCTGTTGTTAATTTTAGGTGCAGAAATTTGAATCTTTCAAACACATCAGATTTTTCTCTTAAGAAATCAACCCAAGTATATCTAGAAAAATCATCCACGCAAACAAAAATATATTTCTTGCCCCCAATACTTTCAGTTTGAATAGGTCCCATCAAATCCATGTGAAGTAATTCTAAAACATGAGCTGTAGTAAGAAATGTACCTTGCTTGTGAGTGCTTTTGGTTTGCTTACCTTTTAGGCACGAACCACACAATCCTTCAGATTTTTCAGTAAGCTTAGGAACACCTCGTACTGCATTCAACTTTGTCAGTCTCAACAGATCACTATAGTTTAAATGTCCCAATCGTTTGTGCCACAACTCGGTTGAGTCAGTCTTTGAAATATGACAAGTAATTTTGGTGTCAAGAAGATAATATTTATCATTGGATCTAGTACCATGTAGAATACAACTACCATCATAATTCAAGACTTTACAGGAATTTTTTGAGAACATAACCAAGTGTTTATCATCACAGAGTTGACCTATACTAATTAGGTTAGCTTTTAAACCTACAACAAAAAGAACGTCTTTTAACGGGGAGAAGCCATCAATTAGAATAGTGCCTACACCTTCAATTTTACCGTGAGCTCCATCACCAAAAGTAACCAGACCACCTTCATGACTTTTGTAGTTAGTTAGATAAGATCGATTACCAGTCATATGTCTAGAACAACCACTGTCAAAATACCAAGAGTTAGGAATAAAGGATCTATATGCAACATTAACCATATAACAATTTAATTCACCCTTTTTAACCCAAATCTGTCTTACTTTAGTGTTGCTAAGGTGTCTCATTTGTCTATTAGCCAGGTTTTTACTAAACAAACAATGAAAAGAGTCGTGTCCTAAATTACCACAGATGCAACATTTTACAAAGTACTTTGATTTACCTCTCTGTATTGATTGTATACCTGATGGTCGTGACTGTTTTTGAGTCTTGGCATTGGTCAGAACTTGCACAGGTAGGTCAGCCTTAGTTCTGACGGTGATGGGAGCAGTTTTGTATGAAAATACAGCAGACTTTGTTTCTTTGATGAAGTTGATCTGATTCCCAGCTTTTCTTTCACCTTTTTCAACATATCTCAAACCTTCTTTGACGTTTGGAGTTCTTCCATAGCTCAGGATTTCGCTTAAGCGAGAGGCTCCAATTGTTAATTGCTTGATCCTTTCTTTTGAGACTTTTAATTCATCTAGGAGATTAACAATTTGATCATCCTTCTCTTTTAAGATGTTGGTAAGAGTATTATTTTGAGAATCGATTTCAGCCTTGTCATCTTCCAAAAATTCCATCAAGACTTGAGTGGACAAGTTTTTCTCCTGTTCATCTTGTAATTTTTTATTCAGGCTGCTGCAGTTGTGACAGACACGGACTGGTTCTTCAGAGGTTGTTGCTGAGAAGTCAGAACCTGCAATCAAGTTTTGCACGTAATCAGTATGGGAGGTTAAGTTCACAGTTAAGGACGTTACCTGATCATCAGTGGTTCTGTCATCCTCGTCCTCATTTGAGTCTTTTTCATCATCTTCACTCCAAGTGATATTCATGGCCTTCTTGATATGAGATTTCTTTAAAGTATTTGCACATTCAGAGGCTATGTGACCAAAACCCTCACACTCATGGCATTGAATTCGATTGTCAGATCTATTCATAGAGGTAGTGGGATTTTGTTTAGTGTTAGTCAGAAATCTCTTCTTTTGTTGGAGAGAGGTATTCAAGTGCTTTCCCTTTTGATTTCCTTTTAGAAATTTTTTGAATTGTTTGGTGAGCATGGCCATGTTTTCATGTGTTTCGCTCTCCTCACAATTAACCTCGTCTTCATGGTTGTTAATTTTGAAGGCAATACTAGATCCCTTTTCTTTCTTTCTCCTTTGTAGATGTAGCTCATATGTCATCAATGATCCCACCAATTCTTCAACCTTCATATTCTCAATCTCCTTACTTTCTTCAATTGCAGTTACTTTAGAATGAAAACGATCAGGCAAGGATCTGAGAATTTTCTTTACAATTTTGCTATACGAATATTTCTTTCCCAAGGTATAAGCAGTATTGGTGATGTCACTGAGTTTTGCATAGAAGTCCTTGAATTGTTCATCGTCTCTCATGGTTAGTTGTTCAAACTCTAGAGTAAGAATTTGAAGCTTGGATGACTTGACCATATTGGTTCCTTCATGAGCAATTCGTAAGATGTCCCAAACATCTTTTGCAACCTGACAAGTAGAGATTAAACGAAATTGATTAGAGTCTACAAAAGAAAATATGGCATTTAAAGCTTTGGAATTCCAATTAGTATAATTGTAATCAGTTGTAACCCATTCGTCTGCCTTTTTCTCTCTTTCTACACTATTTTCAGTAATGGTAGGAGTTTTATATCCTTGGATGATTGAGTGCCACGCTTTTTCATCAAGGGATTGGATATACACTTGAATTCTAATTTTCCAATAAGCATAATTAGTACCATCTAAAACAGGTGGTCTAAATGGAGCTCCGTCCATAACTAGGTTTAAATGGATCGCACTTAAAAAGTGTACCCTCTCTGATACCAATTGAAAGTTCTAAAACCTAGATTAATTAAATTAAACACGAATTTTAATTTTAATTAAACAAGCAGTGGACGGAATGTGGTCAGAACTGGCAGGATATAGATATAACAGTTCTGACTCGCACAACAGTGTTCGTTTCCTAATCTTGTTTAGTGCGAAAATTAAAGGATTCAATACGAACACAAGATGTAACGTGGTAAACCCCTAAGGAAAACATCCACGGGCCCCCATGCCATGGGTAAAAACAATCCACTAATAATCTTGTTCAAAAATACAATAATATCGATTTTTGTAATTTCGCAAAATTAACAAAATATCAATCAAAAGAAAACAGATCAACTCCCTGTGATACTTATTCTTCTGACTTGTTGATGAAGTGGAATCAAACCCACCGGTCTTGACTTTATCGCCACTTCCCTATTGTACTTGACCGCAACCACCACTTGGATTAAGAACTCCCGTTCTTAACTTCACGCCAAGTAGCTTGAGCAAGATATGGAATTGTTCGTTGAGTACCAATTAGTTCTTGATTCTTCAATGAGTTTGAAGAAGACTTTTGTGCTTTGAAAGTTGTATCAATGAGGCGCCATGTCTTGTTCTCCTTGAATGGATTCGGCTAGGTTGAAGTTTATGGAACAAGAACACAAAAAATATTTTTCAAAGCCTTTATTCTTCAATGTCTTGAAGAACTCGCTGCCTTTGAACAACTTAATCAATGAAGCATCGGGTCTTGATTTCCACCAATAAATTCAGCCGATTTTGCTTAGAGAATACAAGACCAAAAGTTATATTTCAAAAGCCCTAATTCCTTATTGATTTCCACTCTTACTTATAGTTAAAGTAGAAACCAATTTAGGAATTATTTCTTACCTAAGAATATGCAACAAAGATGGTAAGAGAATAAGTAGGAAAGAATATAGAAAGATTTTCTTAGATTTGTAGTAGGAAAGAATTTAGGAAACCAAATATTTCCTTCCTAAACAAATCTAAAAGAATACGAAAAAATTCTTTAACCTACAAAAGGAGCTGTCATTAATATTCACGAAATCAGAATATATCAAATATAGGAACAGAATAAAATCGCAGCTTTTGCTGATCTGGAAAACTGATTCGCCTATCAAGCCAGTCAGTCAGAACTGGCGTTTAATCAGACCAGTCAGAAACACAAATGTTGACCTGCTCTTTTGACATTAAAAATCAGTTATATTTATTAAGATAGCCAAGATATAAAAAGTGAAAAATATGACACATATTTTTCCAACAGTTATTTTTAACACTTAGTTAATTTCTTGAGATATTTAAACCAATTTCCAACATTTTTTACCTTTTCATCAGTACTTGACTTGAAGATTTGCATTTGTGGCGTTGCAATAGTTTGATTGACACTGAATTGGCTCATCTAGCCCTTGGTTATGGGAGAACTTTGAAATCGCTTGGTCTTGATGCCTGCCAAAGTCTTACGGATGTATCATTAGAAGTTGTGGGATTTCATTGCAAATCTCTCGAATCTTTATCATTAGATTCAGAGTTCATCCATGACCAAGACCTGCTTGCTGTGGCCAAAGGATGCACACAATGTAACAGATGAGGCTTTGCAAGCTGTTGGAAGCTTTTGTCTATTATTGGAGTTATTGGCTCTATAGAGCTATGGCCAATTGATAGAAAAGTTAGTCATCCCTTGCTACTTCAGAAATATGGAACCCCCACCCCCTTTGGAATTCTAGATGCTATAAGTCTAAATATATTATCTCTCTTTACCTCTGTCCTATAAAGTACAGCTCTTAGGTCATTTTGAATGCTTTCACGTGAGTTAATTTGTAGGCCTATGAGAAATAATTTCAGTTCAACCACCAAGCATTTTAGCATATTTTATGGCTCCACACTCTTACTCTTCCCGTTCATACATTTATGGGACCTCCACTGCTTCTTGTTCTCTGAAACTTTTGCCAATATAATTTTATGGAGGTATTTCATTTCATAGTGGTGCACGAGTGCAATTTGTTGGATAAAATTCGACATGTGGGGCCAAACATGTATATATTAAAATGTGTGGTGCTATCTTAAGGTTTTAGTCAATAAAGTGATCCACTAAAGACTATTTTGGACTAATGGGTATTAAGTGTCATGAGATTAAAGTGTAGAGACGGATACAATGTTTTAAATTGATGAGGGGCCGATTTAACAACATTGAAACATAATAACTGCCATGCAGTTATATATACAGGTCATGGTTCCCAATTGAGCGTGGATTTTCATAACTCTTTGTATCCCCATCAACAAGAGACACTAAGGAAAAAATCACGAATCAATTGGAAGACCATAACCCAGTTCGATCAAACAGAATCATGGATTCAGGTACGCTTCTGCTTCAGTTTTTTAATCTTGGTAATTACAGCATGAAGGTTATTATGTCACAGATGTATAATCATCTGTTTATGGATTCGGTAAAATTAAATCTAACAAGTGGTATCAGAGCCACCTTCATGTTGTATTATCAGATTTATATCTATATGGACATGATTCGTTTTTTCTGAAATTATCAATTCATGGCCAATCTATATATTCAATCATGGATTTAGAATTCACGAACCATTCATATACATCATGAACATGTCCAAAGTTTCTGTATGTATATTGGAAAAGAAAGAAACAAACGCAATATGGATTCCGACTATATGTATATATATATATTGTTCAAAAAATGTGGGTTTTTTCCATTTTTGCAATGTGTATATTGAATTAATCGAATTGGGTTATGGATTTTATGGTCGGATTTATGGATTTCAATGATCGGATTTTGTGGTCGGATTTTGGTGTTTGTTGGTTGTTGTTGGTTGAGTTGAAGTTCGTCGTTGAAGAACGGGAACACGCAGCGCCAGCGCGTCGGAGACGGCGCTGCGCGTGGTTTTGGTTACAGCCGCGTGCGTCGTCCCACGCGTGGGATGGCAGCGTCGCTGCGTGCGACGCTGCGTGAGGAGAATGCAGCGCCGGAGATGGCGCTGCACGCATGGAACTTCGCCGGCGATCTCCGCGATCGTGGGTGGCGGCGGCAGCTAGGGTTTCTAACCCTAGCTGTTTGCGTTTTTTGGGCCAAGGACTTCCTTCGGAAATTAGAAGACCTAAAGGGCTGGTTTGCAATTTGGGAAATTTTGGTTTATTTAATCTCTAGTCCTTCTGGTTGTTCCCTCATTTAATTAAACCCTAAAGGATTAAAATCATTTAAGTTGGCCCTTTAGACTTCTGAATTTATAAAATAAGCCCCTACAGTTTTAGTAATCACTTAAGTTGGGCCCTTAAAGTTCTGAATTTTATGATTCAGTCCCTAAAGTTTAAGATTTTAATTAATTGGCCATTAAAGTTTTGGTAAAATTGCAATTTAGTCCTTCAAGCTTAAAATTTTTCATAATTGGCCAATCAAGTTTAATTAAATTGCAATTTAACCCTCCAACTTAATGATTACTTAATCCTAAAGCTTTGAACTTCAAAAATTCAAATCCTAAGGCTTTAAAGATATGCAAAACAGTTAATTCAGGTTCAAATTTTGGTATGATGGACTCTTTTGAGAAATATAATATTCCAAAGTGAATTAATTGAAGCAACATGTTGCCAAAGTAACCTCTCTTGTGGAAATTAATTCACTTAGAATATTAGAAAGTTTTGTGTGTGTGCTGTTCATGCGGATATTGATCGGTCCAAAGGAAGGTCAATGTTTGGCTGGAATTTCACATGCACCTGTGGTGATAAACGCGTGACGATTATTTGGTTTAACGTGTGATCAATAAATCGGTCCAAAGAAAGGTTTATTGATTGACATGTCTTATTGTCAGTGTTTGATTGCTACATCGAGGTACCACTTACGAGTCAATGTTTCTGTCCAAAGACTAAATATTGATGTTGTGCTAGGTATCTTGTGATGGGCCTTACCAATATATTTGAAATTATTATTTGCATAATAAAGTACTAATGTAAGCTATTTATATCTTTTCTCTATACAGCTCATTCATCCACTTCCACAATATCTGCAAATATCAATTCAATCCCCATGCTTAATGGGTCAAACTTCAAAGATTGGAAAGAGAACGTTTTAATTGTTCTCGGCTGCATGGATCTCGACCTTGCTCTCAGGATTGAGAAACCTGCTTCTCTTACGGATGTAAGTTCACCTGATGACAGGAGGAACTTTGAGAAGTGGGAACGCTCAAATCGCATGAGTCTTATGATCATTAAGCGCGGCATTCCAGAAGCCTTTAGGGGCGCAGTATCTGAGGAGGTAACTGATACCAAGGAATTCCTTGCTGAAATTGAAAAGCGTTTTGCGAAAAACGATAAGGCTGAAACAAGCACGCTTCTGCAAAGCTTGATTTCAATGAAGTATAAAAGCAAGGGGAACATAAGGGAGTACATCATGCAGATGTCTCATACTGCTTCAAAGCTTAAGGTACTAAAGCTCGACTTGTCTGATGACTTGCTCGTACATTTAGTATTAATATCGCTTCCTGCACATTTCAATCAATTTAAGGTCAGTTATAACTGTCAAAAGGAGAAATGGACTCTAAATGAGCTCATTTCTTATTGTGTGCAAGAGGAAGAAAGGTTGAAGCAGGACAGAACTGAAATTGCTAATTTGGCAAGTTCCTCCAAAGATAAGGGCAAGAAAAGAAAAACAGAATATGAAGCTGCTAAGGGTCCAGAACAAAAGAAACCACATAAAGACAAAGAGGGTTGTTTCTTTTGCCAGAAGCCTGGACATTTAAAGAAGGATTGTACCAAATATAACGCTTGGCGTGCAAAGAAAGGTACATTTCTTAATTTGGTTTGTTCTGAGGTTAATTTAGCTTCAGTACCTAGAAACACTTGGTGGTTAGATTCTGGTGCTACTACTCACATAAGTGTTTCTATGCAGGGTTGCCTGTTCTGCCGAAAGCCAAATGATGCTGAAAGATTCATCTTTGTGGGTGACGGAAAATCGGTGGAAGTTGAAGCAATAGGCACTTTTAGGTTATTGTTAGGAACTGGTTTTTATTTGGATTTGAAAGACACTTTTGTTGTACCGTCGTTTAGATGGAATTTGGTTTCTATTTTCTTATTGGACAAATTTGGATATCATTGTTCTTTTGGAAATTGTCAGTTTAGTCTTTCATTAAATTCAAATATTGTTGGTACTGGTTCATTATGTTCATACGATAACTTATATTTGCTTGATACTATTGCATCATATAATGAAACCTTGCATGTGGAATCACGTGGTACTAAGCGAAAATTAAATAAAGAAAATTCGGCAAAACTATGGCACAAGCGCTTAGGTCACATCTCAAAAACAAGAGTTGAACGACTTGTGTCAGATGGCATTTTGGATTCCCTGGATTTTACAGACTTTGATGTTTGTATTGATTGTATCAAGGGAAAACAGACCAAAACAAAAAGGTTAGGTGCCAATAGAATTTCGGACGTCTTAGAATTGATACACACAGATATTTGTGGACCATTCCCTACGGCTTCTTGGAATGGTCAACAATATTTTATATCATTCATAGACGATTACTCACGTTATGGGCATCTATATCTTATTCATGAAAAATCTGAGTCACTGGACATGTTCAAGGCTTTCAAAGCTGAAGTTGATAATCAACTCAACAAAAGAATTAAAAGCGTTAGGTCTGATCGTGGTGGTGAGTACTACGGCAGATATGACGGTTCAGGTGAACAACGTCCAGGACCATTTGCTAAATTTCTAGAGGAATGTGGAATCGTCCCACAGTACACTATGCCAGGATCACCTAGCATGAATGGTGTAGCTGAAAGACGAAACAGGACTCTTAAGGACATGGTAAGGAGTATGATTAGTCATTCTACTTTACCAAAATCACTCTGGGGAGAAGCATTAAAGACTGCAGCTTATATTCTGAATAGAGTACCAACTAAATTTGCTGCTAAAACCCCTTATGAGCTTTGGACAGACAGAAAACCTGTTCTAAAGCATTTCCACATTTGGGGATGTCCAGCTGAGGCTAGGCCTTATAGGCCACATGAAAATAAATTGGACTCCAAAACTGTAAGCAGCTATTTTATTGGTTATTCTGAGCGATCAAGGGGCTACAAATTTTATAATCCCACACTTAAGTCAATTTTTGAAACGGGAACTGCAACATTTTTTGAGGATGTTGAGTTTGGGGGAAGAAATAAGGTTAGAGACATTGTCTTTGAGGAAGAAACTGAGGAAGGATCGAATTTGATTTCTACTATTACTTTTGACAATGTGCAGGTCTCTGTACCTGTCATTGATCAAGAAGTATATCCGGAACCTCAGCAATATAATGTTGAAGAACCTTCCACCATTCCAGAAGTACAAACTCAACAACCTCAAGAACCAATACCATTAAGGAGATCCACTCGAGAAAGAAAAAATGCTATTTCAAATGACTTTATAGTATTTCTCCAAGAACATGAGAAAAATAATGGAATGATGGAAGATGATCCAATCAACTTCCATTAGGCCATGAAGGGTTCTGATTCTCAAAAGTGGATTGATGCCATGAATGAAGAGTATAAGTCTATGTAAGACAATAAAGTTTGGGATCTTATCCCATTACCAGAAGGTGCGAAGCCCATTGGTTGTAAATGGATTTTTAAAACCAAAAGAGATTCGAAAGGTAATGTGGAAAGATATAAGGCTCGTCTTGTAGCTAAAGGCTTTACACAAAAGGAAGGCATTGACTTCAAAGAGACTTTCTCTCCGGTTTCAACGAAAGACTCTTTCAGGACAGTCATGGCACTTGTTGTACATTTTGATCTTGAGTTACATCAGATGGATGTTAAGACAGCGTTTCTCAATGGAGACATTGATGAGACGATTTATATGGTGCAACCAGAAAACTTCGTGTCAGGAGACTCGAAGAATATGGTTTGCAAATTAAAGAAATCTATCTATGGACTCAAGCAAGCTTCCCGTCAGTGGTACTACAAGTTTCATCAAGTGATTATCTCGTTTGGTTTTGAGATAAATATTGTTGATGATTGTGTATATCACAAGTTCAGTGGGAGTAAGCATATTTTCCTGGTTTTGTATGTTGACGACATACTGCTTGCCACTAATGATATAGGCATGTTGCACGAAACCAAGAGTTTTTTGTCAAGGAATTTTGAGATGAAAGATCTTGGGGACGCCTCTTTTGTATTAGGGATTCAGATTCACCGGGATCGCTCTCGCGGTATTCTTGGATTGTCACAAAAGAGCTATATCGATAAAGTTCTTAAAAGGTTTGGCATGCAGGATAGTAAACCAGGGGACACCCCTGTTGCTAAGGGAGACAAATTCAGTCTCAATCAGTGCCCGAAAAATAATCTTGAAGTTAAGGAAATGCAGAAGATTCCCTATGCATCAGCTGTTGGGAGTCTGATGTATGCTCAAGTTTGTACTCGTCTAGACATAGCATTCATTGTTGGAATGCTAGGCAGATATTTAAGTAACCCTGTGATGAATCATTGGATAGCAGCAAAAAGGGTTATGAGGTACTTGAAGAGAACAAGAGATTGCATGCTTACATACAGCAGATCGGATCAGTTAGAGATCGTAGGGTATTCCGATTCTGATTTTGCGGGATGCCAAGACAGTAGAAAATCCACTTCAGGCTGCATATATCTGCTAGCTGGAGGAGCTATTTCCTGGAGGAGTGCTAAGCAGACACTCGTAGCTTCTTCCACTATGGCAGCAGAATTTGTAGCATGTTATGAGGCATCTAATCATGGGATATGGCTGTGAAATTTTGTCACTGGGCTGCGCATTCTGAATGGCATTGAAAGACCATTACAGTTATATTGTGACAATAACTCTGCAGTGCTATATTCAAATAACAACAGGAGTTCAACTAAGTCAAAACATATTGACATTAAGTTCCTGGTTGTGAAAGAAAGGGTACAGAATGGACAGATTTCTATAGAGCATATTGGGACAAACTCCATGATTGCGGATCCGCTTACTAAGGGATTACCACCCAAGGTTTTTCATGAGCACACTGCTCGTATGGGTGTTGTATTTCTTGAGGATATCATGTTTTAGTGGGAGTTTGTATTTTGGTTGCTTTATGTTTGTTTTTGGACACATTTGTGTATTTGGATAATTTTCTGTACAGAAGTAAAGTATTCAGTTCATTCCATTCTGTTACATTATGTTTGGTATTGATCTCACTTAAGGAATAAAGTCGGACCAATTGAAAATAGACATGTTTGGATCACATAACATGTAATTTTCATACTACACTCTCATGATTGATCTATGTCATTTGATTGTATTAGTGTACGTGACCATTGATGGATTTAGTTACGATTAATGTAACGAAAGTCGCTTTGATCCTACATTGATATGATTGATGGACGAGATTGTTTGAAAATACCCTTAACAGTGATAGCAAAATTTTGAGCTCATAAGGTTGTGCACATTTGTAAGGATACATGTATGGCCCAGTGGGAGATTGTTGGATAAAATTCGACATGTGGGGCCAAACATGTATATATTAAAATGTGTTGTGCTATCTTAAGGTTTTAGTCAATAAAGTGATCCACTAAAGACTATTTTAGACTAATGGGTATTAAGTGTCATGAGATTAAAGTGTAGAGACAGATACAATGTTTTAAATTGATGAGGGGTCGATTTAACAACATTGAAACATAATAACTGCCCTGCAGTTATATATACAGGTCATGGTCCCCAATTGAGCGTGGATTTTCATAACTCTTTGTATCCCCATCAACAAGAGACACTAAGGAGAAAACCACGGATCAATTGGAAGACCATAACCCAGTTCGATCAAACAGAATCATGGATTCAGGTACGCTTCCTCTTCAGTTTTTTAATCTTGGTAATTACAGCATGAAGGTTATTATGTCACATATGTATAATCATCTATTTATGGATTCGGTAAAATTAAATCTAACACAATTTGCTTATTATTAACCCGTTTTTTGTATGATATTAGTCAACTGAAGGTTTTATTTTTAAAGTGGCGTTGGGTTGGTTTTGCTTATCATTAACCCATTTTTTGTATGAGATTAGGCGATTGATGGTTATTATTGTTTTTTGAACGTGGCATTGGGTTTGTCATTTCCGAATTTTATTTAGCTAATGCATCATATTGGACACATCCTATGCTCTTGTCCATTCCTCAAGTGTCTATTATGCGTATTTAATGCACTTATGGGGGGGAGTCCATACCATTGCTAAAGGGCGTTTGTTACATTATCATTCGCCTATAGATAATTTTGTTATAAAATAAGCAGCCGAAAGGAAAGGACGAAGAATTAGCGAAGTTAATTTGGATAATGAAGTTAAGTTATGTGATGATAAGAAGTTGGATTTGTGGCAGTAGTGGCATTATGACTATGGAATATTTCTAGTTCTGACAGCCCCGATGTTTATGTTGTCTAATTCAAATAATGAGTTAGAATATGAGAATCCAAGTGATCATGCATATTTGCAAATATTGGATCCAGAAAAAAATCATGTGCTTATGGTGAAGGCGTCTATGGAGAGCTTTATTGTTCAGGTGAGGGAATCGGCAGATGTACTGTTAAAAGGAAAGCTTCGGGCCATGCTTCATTGTGTTTGCAGAACGAAAAAGATGAAGAATCTGAGCAGGGAGACTTTTGTTGGTTTTTTACAGCCGGCATGGAGCAAGACTTTTCATCTTTCAGATCACCCTATGGAATGGTTGACTTAATGCAGTCAGGATTCCGAGTCGTGTACTGAGAGAACACATGGAGCCGAGAAGGATTCAAATGGATTGACTCAAAACATTCTTAAGTTAGTTCCACCACTACATTCACGGCTGAAGGATGGAATGACCTTTGCTGAATTTTCAAGAGAAACAACAAAGCAGTATTATGGTAACAGTGGTTTGCTTGGCGGTAATGCTCCTTTTGTTCCACATGTGGTTTCTTAATTTTTTTTCCACTCACATTACCTTTCAATTTTTGTAGTTTTGTAAGAGAATCTCAAGTTGAACTTTAACTTAAGGCAAGAGTGAGATTCCATTCCCTCGTGTCTACTTCATTTAATTTTTTCCGAACCAATCTCATAATCCACTACTGTTGCAAAACCATGTTTTCCACTATGTCCCTTTCATCAATCATGTTTATTAAGAACTGGATTTATAGTGTGAATAGTAAAAGAAAAAATTAAGGAAAAAATTAATAGCATTTATTTAGAATAATTTGTAAACTTAAAAGGTAAAATAAAAAATAAGTAAAAAAATTGAATAAAAATTAGGTGTAAAAGAAAAAAAATAAGAAAAATAAATTAAAGGAAAAAATTTGTTGTCAAATGGATTAATTTGCACACTACAATAAATGAATAAAGAATTAAAAAAAAAAAAGAGTAAAAGGCACCATAAACAAAAACAAAACAAAAAAAAAAAAAAAGAAAATGGGCCCATTTTCAATGACTTAGTGTTAGTGTTGTCTGTCAAGTCGACAACACTAACAAAAAAAAATAAAATCCAATAGCTTAGTGTTGTCGAGTTCCTCGGCAACACTAACAAAAAGAAAAAAAAATTCAAATGAGTTGTCGAGTTTATTTAATTTTTATTTTTTTTATTTGTTAAATTTATTTTATTGGAAAACAAGAGAAATTTTGTCTAAAAAAATAAAATTTGTTGAGGGATTTCTTATTTAACAATGAACTAGATATGAGACAAAAATAAACTGTTAAATTTTAGTTTATTACAAGTTACAAGGCTGCAAAGAAGTCCTGGTTCCTTGAATGCTGAAGCTTTATTGATCTTGTGTGTGAATCAATAAATTTGGCATCTGATATGAGGAATGCATTATTTTCTAAGCAAATTGTACACAATTCTCTCTAAATTTTTTATATTTTTCAAATTTGTTCATATATTATTTTTGTCATTTCAACTATATTTAAAACTTAAAATTTTTTATTTACGTGCAACGTATGTAACTAAGACTAGTATATATATATATATATATATATATATAAAATATGTATTTGGTTTGTATTAGTAAAGTTTGTTTTTGTTTGTTCCGACTTTGATTAGCATGCGAAAACTTAAGTTATTAGTTACTAATTAATTTCAAGTTAGGCTGATTTTGAGAGAAATTAATTTAGTTATATATTTAATCGTGAGAAAATTGTAGAAATACAATCGAAAAAGATGAGAAAGTTTGAATATTTTATTGTTTATGTTGACGTTGGAAAATAATTTGTGTTGATTCCAAGCCAACTTAATGATTAGTGTTGAGATCGGCTATGACTATAATGAGTGATAGATAAGTAAGTATATGTAGGAAAACTTGCTTGTATAATCTTTGTAATAGTGCCTTTTTTTTAGCAATTGAATGTCTTATCAGAAGGATATTTATGTCTCATATTTATAGGAAAATATATGATGATTACCTCCACTTAATGCTAAGCTAGGCATTAAATGGTCAAGCTAAGCATTTAATGCTTACAAAACATTCTCTTTTTAAGATATTTAATTAATGCTAAGTAACGTATGATACTTATGAAAGGACAAGCTACGCTGATGACGTGAGTATAACGTATACAGGACGAGGTCCGACCTGGAACTTCAGGGATGAAGTCCGACCTGAAGTCTATTTGTATGGATGAGGTCCGAACTCAAAGTTTTACCTTCAGGTCAGCATTCTATTGGTTGATTGATAAGTAATTTAGCACCTAAAGTGGCAGATCGAGGTCAGGTGCCAACAGTTTAGATTAGAGACAGACAATAATTATTTGTGTAAATTATGATGTTTAGATATGAATCTAAGAATTTAATTTGTTTCATTTTAATCATATTAAATTTTATATTGAAGTACATTTGAATCACAAATGTCGTTATTAGAATTCACGTTTTGTTAAAGTTCTTAGGTGGCGTCTGGAACGGGAAACGACCTGGGAATGGAATTTGTATGATTGAGTCCATTAAATTTCATTCTTGATTTGATTAATATCAGGGCCAGCCCTTAGATTTGGGGGGCCTTAGGCAAAAATTAAAATGAGGCTTGTTACCACACGATTATGATATGGCTGCCACATCAGCAGGGGCCACATCCAAGTCCATTAAGGGCCCAGTTCAAGATCCATCAAGAACCTTATCTGGACCCTGCTAGAGCCTTGGAAGGCCCATCGCACGTTTGGGCCTTCGGCAGCCAGAAATCTGTGAGGTTTGTGGAGGGCCTCGACACTCGCGTGCGATCCACAAGGCCTCGTTAGGCTTCGTATTATTCGTAACCAGCAAGCAGCTCGACATGCTGGAATAACTAGAGAAGTAATTAAAGAAAGATTGCGTTTGATTGGGCGCCCGAATCCTCACAAGGAAACCGAATCATAATCTCCTAAAATTATGCAACGTGATAAGCTCAAGGAAGCAAGATAATCACGAATATCTTTGTCACATAAGGAATGAGGATCCGATTGAGTATCAAATTGATTTGTCTCCTAAATCAATTAGAATTCTTGCGCTATAAATGCAACGTCTCCGATTGTTCCAAGGTACGCACTTTTTATGCTTGAGAATCCCACCCTAAACTCTGCTCAAATCTCTGCCTGATTGTCTCTCCCACACTCCATTGTTTCCGCCCCCATGTATCTCTCATATATCGGCAGTTGACTTGATCGTCAGAGTGCCAACGATCGCCGGTATTTGTATTTTCTTAATTAAGGGTGTTTTTCAAAATTTTGCCTTATAGTTTCATTATAATTAGAAAACTTTTATTATGTTATTATATATATGACTAATCTATTGTAAACAAAAATCATCATTTTTATAGGACTATATAAATCTTTATGTTCTTTATTATTTGCCCTTTTATTTATTTTTCAAATTCTAACAATTTGAAAAATCGTTTTTATTCAAGATAAAAATGTCTAAAATGATGTTTAAAAAGAAAATTGCATAGTCTACAATTTAATAACTAGATTAAGATGGATAATGTATGTTAGATTTGAATTTATTTTCTATTTAGACTTATTTTATATTTAAATAGGTTGATCTTTATTTTAAAAAAAAAACAAAAAACAAAAAAAAGGGGGGGGGGGGGGGGCAAAATTGGGCCCTGCATGGCCGGGGGCCCTAGGCGGTTGCCTGGCTGCCTAGGGCCAGGGCCGGCCCTGATTAATATTGTTAAACTATTTTAGACGCACTTTTGATTTTGTTAATTGTGATCAATAGAAAAGATGTGTTTCCTTACCTATTTTGGGTACATATAGTATATCAAAATATTAGTTTGTTGTAAAATATGGAAAACAATATTGATAAATATATTTAGGAGGGTGTCATTAACTTAGATTTTAAAAGATTTGTTAATATTTATGAATTTGGATAGAATTCCACAGATTTTATAAGATTTCAAGAGAATTGTATATTATAAATTTCAATACATTCTTATAGATTTCTATGAATTCATGAATTTGTGGTATTTTTATTAAAAAAAATAGTAATTTGCATTGTTTTTATTCTAAATAGTTCAAGTGATTGTTCTACATAAAGAAATATTTTGAGTAGAATTTTGGAAAAAGAACAATTTTTGAAATATAAAGAAGTAAAACTATTTTCAGTTAAAGAGGTGAATGATCAAATGGATTGAGAGATATACTAATCCGACAGCTGTGTCAACTAATCTCTTAGGAAATAAACTAATAAATAGATTATCCATCATCTCTAAACTTGAAGCTCAATTAGATCTATTGTTTGGAAGATTCACATTACTATTATCAATTTTCTCAATTTTGAATTAAAAAAATTTAATTAAAGAACAGAGCTTCTTGAAAAAAAAATTGAAATAAAGTTTAATTTTCACATTATTTCTATTTGTTTGTTTTATAAAATTTTCTTTTTAAATCTGAGACTAGATGATGGATATTTAGGATTCATTATCTTCCAAAACCAATTGTTTAACCATCTTGTATAAAAAAAATTATTTTATGAATTAAAAAGATAATTTACATGTGTCGCAGTTGACGGTTAATCTTTCAAAGTTCAAAAAAGAATTTTTAGTACTATATTTATTTTATAGTCCAATATCTAATTATCTTATATGGGTATTAGGCTAATTATTTAATTAATATTTACCAATATATCATTTATATTTTTCAACCCAATTGTTTGGTTCAATGAATGGTCACAGGGCATCAAGAACAAAATTTCAAATACGGTATTTGACAATTGTACAAAAAAGTATTAAAATAAAATATAAAAAAAATTTAATAAATTTTCATGCTAATATAAATTGAAAATCAAGAATAAGTGTCTACTACAAAAATTTGTGACACAAACTGGGAAAAGAGGCGAGAGGGAGAGATGCGTAAGAGGAGTTGGATTGAAATTTTGAGGGGTAGAGATATAATTTCTAAAAAAATTGGTATTCATATTTATAAACTCGAAATTCATGCAAATCTGTTTAAATCATCTAATTAATGATATCTTTAAAAATTCACTAGTAATTGGGGATACCTAAATTTATAAAGAATTTATTTAAATTTGAGTTGATGACACATAAATTTCAATTAAATTTATTAAAATCTGAGTTGGGGACACCAAAATTTACATAGAATTTTAAAATCCATTCAAATCGAAGTTGAGAACACCCCCCTTAGACATTTCTTACCTAGGAAACTGATCTCCTGCCCACAGTGGGCAGGAAATTCTTGTCCACATGCTGATTTGTCAGCATGTGGGCAGTTGATGTAAAAGTCAATTTTTACATCAACTGTCCACATGCTGACAAATCAACATGTGGGCAAGAAATTTCTGCCCACTATGGACAGGAGATCAGGACTACCTAACCTACATGTTTTTGAAACTTTATATATATATATGTTCATTATTATAATAAAATACACAGTTTCTCTCTCTTCTATATAGTTTATAACACGTTATTAGTAGAACAAGCTCATCCAAAATATAGAGAAAATTCGAAAGCAAAAGTTAGGAGATTCGCAAAATCTAGACAGTCAGCGCGACTGTGATCAAATATTGAGTATTAAATTATTTTAATTGAAATTTATCTATACTTTTTAATTGATATCTCAATGCTCTGTGGTTCAATAGTAGTACAGCAAGTTCAAAAATCATTATTCTTCAAATTGATTGGTTAATTTCAAGATCAAACTTTTTAAAAAGTATAGATAAATTTCAATTAAAATAATTTAATACATATTAAGAAAAAATAAATAATTCAAAAATATGCCCACCCACCGTCCCACACACTTTGTCTTTGTATTCATCAAAACCCACCACAACTGAACCGCCACCACCCATCGACAGGGAAAAAACGGTATTTACAGGTAAATACCGTTCAAGCAGAAGAACTCAATATAATGAACGAAAAACATTAAAAAGACAACGACCCCTGTGAATCTCATCCAATCTTCAATCACGCCTGGATGATAACATTTACAGTAAGCATCACTATGAGGATACCCAATGCTGCCAAGTTGACTACTATATCTATATCACTCATAGATCCTATAGAAGGCATGCAATGAGTGGTTGAAGCGCACAAGAAAGCAGTGCTCCTACTTTTTGCAGCTTGATCCAATTACAAGAAAGCAGTGCTCCTACTCAGAAGCAGCTTGATCTTCCAGAGAAGCAGAAGCGTTTGGTGGGGGAGAGGAATTGACAAATGTTTTTTACATTTTGCAAATTTTAGTTAAGGAGGGTAAAATTAGAACAAATTTTGAAGAACGGCTAAAAATCGTCGATTTGAACGGTTAAGAAATACATCCAAAATTACACTACACATTTTTAGGGTGGTTTTTAAACCTCCTAAAAATAATGCTAAAAAAAATAACAAGGACCGATTTTCTCAACCTTTCATAAATGGTACCATTCAAAATTGGTGAAAAAAAAACTCACAAACAGGATATTAGGGTAATTAAAAACAAACTGTAAATATTGGAATGAAATGTATAAATATCTCTATTTTGTTAACTCTTATTTTTCAAAATTAATGTTCAACCATATATTTCGTAGGACTCACAATTTTTATCAACTTTTCAACTATAAATCAACATCTTTTTTTAGAATCACCAAACAAATTATTTTAAACTCCACAAGCATTAAATTTTTAGCAAATAATTTTCTTTCTAAGCATACATTGAAAGTAATAAAACACAACTTATTTCAACACTAAAGTTAGAAATGCTTTTAAATGTATGTTTGTTATGGTGAAATTATTTTTTAAGTGCTTATATTATAAGTTGTGAGTGGATATGTAGATAAAAAATTTAAGTGCTTATATTGTAAGTCATAGATTTTATGAAATGTGTGAATAAAAAAAATTGAGAAATTGGCGTAAATGATCCATTACCTTTGTCCTCAGTGCGGAAATGATCTCTAATGTTTGTTTTTAGTACAAAAGACCTAACCTATGTGTTTTGGCGTACAATTCATCCTTGAAAAAGACAAATATGCCTTTAGTTTTAATTACACAAAATTATAATTGGATTCCTAATCTTTGTAAAATGTGAAAATTGAGTCCGATAATTTTATTTTTTTTATAAAAATTAAAGAAAATTAATGAATTTTTTTTAATTAACATTTTATTGACCAAATTTATAATCTACTAAATTGTTTTGTATATTTTACGAACTATTATAAAATAACTAAAAATTAATCACATAATTATTGATAAATATGTTAAATAAACTATTTTATTATTATTAAGTAATTATATTATTTTAAATTAAAAATTTTATTTTATCGTTACAACATAAAAAGAAAATAGTTTTGTCACAAACTTGATATTCAAATATTTTTATTTAATTGAATTATTGTTTATTAATTACAAATACTAGAGCTTCAATTGTATTATTTATATTTTAATTTATTGTTTAAAAATAAAGAACACATAATGTTTAAATTAATTTTATTGTATTTTTATGTTAAAAAAACATAATAAGATTGGTTCAATTACATAAAATTATATACATTATTTTTTTTATTTATTTAACTTAATTTTTATTCAAAATTTTCAAATCACATAGCAAGTACATATTAAAGCGCAATAATTTTTTATTTTTCTCTTATGAAAAATTTAATTGACACGATAATAATAATATTATTTAGCGATAATTGCATCAAAGGTCCTCTAACGTTTCAAAATCGTTGGAAATATACCCATAACCTAAAAAAATAGCACTACACATCCCCAGCGTATGAAAAACTTGGCGTATTAGGTCATTTATGACCAAATTGCAATTCTTTTTAAAAAAACAAAAAACAAGAAAAAAAGAAAAACATGATTGAAAACTAACCATATGTATCAAAAAAAATAAAAAATAAAAAATAAGTCATCTTCTCCAAAAAGTACTACAAATTTTTTTGTACCAAATTCACCAGAAAGATGGTGGTTTTTTTGGTGAGTTTGTGGTGTTTTCTGGCGAAAGAGGTGAAACACTATTAGCAAAATGTTGATTAGCAGTGTGATTAGGCCTCAACCACCATCAAGGTGGCGGAGGGGGGGAGGTGTTGAGGCTAGTGACCTTGGATTGTTTGATTTTATAGGGAAGAAAGAGGAAGAGAAGAAACCTGAGAAAGAGGTGATTGTAACTGAGTTTTAATAGAAGGTTTATGTCTGCGAAGAAGAAGAGAAGAAGCATGAGAGTATACTTGAAGATGGAGGAGAGAAGAAGAAGAAGAAGAAGAAGAAAAGTAAGGATAAGGTTTTTGGAGAACACAAGGCTTTCTATTCCAGTTCAAGAATTAGAAGAGAAAAAATGGTTTTTAGATAAGATAAAAAAGAAGCTTTTCAGTGACCACAAGCAGGCTGAAGAAGTGGTTGCACCACCTCTGATGGTGACGCCAAGGAGAAGAAGGAGTTATTGGATAAGATCAAGGAGAAGCTCCCTGGGTACCACCCCAAGAATGAAGAAGAGAATGAGAAAGAAAAAGAGAATAATTGGTGGTTTTTTTGGTGAGTTTGTTGTATTTTCCGACGAATTTGGTACAAATAAAATTTTAGGATTTTTTTTTGAGAAAATTACCTATTTGTTACTTTTTATTTTTTTTGGGTACATATGGTTAGTTTTCAATTATGTTTTTCTTTTTTCTTGTTTTTTTTTTTTTTATTTAAAGGGAATGACAATTTGGTCATATAGGACCTACCACGCCAAGTTTTTCATACGTTTGGGATGTGTGGTGTTATTTTTTTAGGTTATGGACATATTCTCAACGATTTTAAAACGTTTGAGACATTTGATGCAATTATTCCTATTATTTAATAAATGTACAAGACCCATTTGCACATTTGGCAAAGACTAGAAATCCAATTATAATTTTTTTCTAATTAAAATTAAGGCACATTTGACTTTTTCATCAAATAAGGATGAATTGTGCACTAAAATACATAGGTTAGGGTTTTTGTGCAAAAAACAAACGTTAGAGATTATTTATGCATTGAGGACAAAAAATAGAGACTATTTCAAATTTCCTAAAAAATAATTTGATTATGAAATTATAATTTAAACATTCTTAAAATGAATAAAATAATTTTCTATTTTGAGCATAAAAAATATTATTTGTCAAAACATTTGCAGACGTGGTATCAAACTTTCACAAATAAAGGCCTTTAAGAAAAACTTTCACAAATAAAGGCCTTTAAGAAACAATTTTAAAAAGGGAAAATTGTCAATAAGTCATTTCCACATGACTTGTTTCAAATTAGGTCAAAACTTTTTTTTAAATTGTGATTAAGTCATACTTCACATCAATATTTTATATTAATTCCAAAATCACCCCTTTTAACCATATTTTTCATTGACCCAATTTTCCAACTCCACAAACCTCCTCCACCTCCGACGATCCCCGGCGACAACCACCTCCATCTCCGGCGACCTCCGGTGACAACCTCCTCCACCTCCACCTCCACCTTCACCTCCGGCGACCTCCAGCACGCCTCCACCTCCGGCGACCTCCGGCGAATGCTTCTAAGGCACGATGTCACTTTTTAGGCAGTTTTTTTGGTAAAGATTTTGGATCACTTTTTAGACAGTTTTTTGGTGAAGATTTTGTTAGCTGTGAAACTACAAAAATAAATGACAAGTTACTACAATAAGAGACTTTTTCAGACATGTGTATAGGGAGGTGGTACTGGTCAGCTTTTAGGTGGCTGGAAATCAATTTCTCGAACTTCACGTCACAGTGGAGCAGCCAGAGCTTCCGGTGGCTTGAAATATCCGTAGTGGATAACGTTTTATGGACTTTGGTCATAGTGTTTGAATCCTTATCTTTGGTTTGTATGCTTTTTTATTTCTTCATCTTCTGTGGTTGTACTCTATTCTTAATGTCTTAACAGTTAGCATTGATCTATCCGTGCTGCAAGAGAGGCTGACCAATATGATTAACTTGAGTTGAGTATTTGGGTTGAGTATTTTAGCATTTATGTAAAAAATGAGCATTTTTCAGTTATATAAACAATGAGGTAACATCTGTTGTTGATACTATATTATAGAATAGTAACTTGATATTGTATTATATAAAATAGTATCACAACAGAAATGAGCATAGAATGTTATATATATGAGCTTGAATGTTGTAAATATGAGCTTGAATACTCTACTATCTTATGTAAATAGGAGGTTGAATGCTCCACCATCTAATTGCTGTAAATAGGAGATTGAATGTTTCATCATCTAATGTTTAGTCAATGTATGTTATTTGATACTATATTATACAAAACAGTATCACAGAAAACAGTATCACAATATAAATGGACATAGAATTGTTGTAAATAGGAGCTTGAATGTTCCATCATCTAATGTTTGAATGTCTTAATTAGTTTTAATCCATGATACTATTTTAATGTCTTAGTTTTAATATACGATACTGTTTAATTATGACAAGGTTTAATAGATTGAAATTTTGTCATAATATTTCACTATCATTTGAAACATGTTTTAATCCATCATACTGTTTTAATCATGTGATACTGTTTGAATATATACATTTGATTTTTGATACTGTTTAATTATGGCAAGGTTTGAACATGTGATATTGTTTGAATGTCTTAGTTTTAATATATGATACTGTTTTAATCCATGATACTGTTTTGTTTATGTAATTAGTATATTTTGATACCGTTTTAATTCATGATACTGTTTTTATCCTGTGATACTGTTTGAATCTATGTGATCTTTGATATTGTTTAATTATGGCAATGTTTGAATAAGTGATACTGTTTGAATGTCTTAGTTTTAATCCATGATAATGTTTTGTTTAGGTAATGTGCATTAATATAAATTGATATTATTTTAATCTATGTTTTAATTTATGATACTGTTTTGTATAATACAGTATCAAACAAAACATATGACTAATTAAACAGTAACAAAGATTAAAGCATGATATCATAGTCATGTGTGTTGTTTGATACTGTATTATGTAAAACAGTATCACAAAAAACAGTATCACAATAGAAATGATTATAGAATTTGCACACGTGCTCAGAATTTTTATTATAATATATTTTTGGAATGGTCTCGACGAGACGGTCAAGACCAGTCGCTTCGCCACTGCCTATGATGGATTTTACCCGTTTGAAGTCGTCTTTAGCTTAAAATGGCAATATTTAATTTTTTTTTTCAAAACAGTATCACAAATTCTTTAAAACAGTATCAGGGATAAATGTGCATCATTTTGCTGCAAATTAAAGCTCTTCCAAGGTATCTGAGTCCCTTAAAAGCAAACACATACTTCATAGCAATGCTAAAATGAAGAAAGAAGAACTGACAATCATTCTCAAGTTAATGAGAAGTCATGCAAAAGGTTCTCATCTAAAACTATAAACAATTTTTCTAATTTTTCCCTTGAATTTGAATATGTTTGAGATTCAATTAGGACATAGATTCTCATTAGATAGATAAGTATAAATTTATAAGGTATTTAATGGTAGGTAGAAGAATTAATCAGTAGAGAATAAACAAGAGAATACTATTGTTCTTAAAATGTTTCATTAGTAGTACAAAATCATAGGTTTAACAGTATCACAATAAAACAGTATCACCGCAAAACAGTATCACCACTCAAAATTCACGTTTTTTACAATTAAGGGTATGTTAATCTTTTAGCTCTAAAATATAATTTTAATTGAATTAAATTTTGAGTATATAACTTTAGAGTCCATAAGTGTCCAAGCAGTGACTGGCCCAGAATTTGCCCTTTTAAAAAACAAGGCTATGTTTCACTAAACCTTCTGAAAACCGAAAAGGCCTTATTTTCAGACTTTGGGAGTAAGCAGTAACAAACATACACGCGCTTGTGCGCCAGTTCTGGGTCGGGTCTCCTCCGCGGGCATTACGCGCCACCATAAACCTCCACTGAAAGAACATCAGTAAAGTATAAACCACCCCTGAAAAGCCGAAGAAGGAAAGTTCAATTCGATGGCGTCGATGTGGCGTCTCGCCAGAACAATCCGTACGTGCCGTACGATCGCCTCCGCCAAAACCCTGAACCCTCCTCCTCCCCTCTCTCCATCTCCTCGCCTCCAACTCGCTTTATACAATCGTACGCCTCCCTCTCTCTGTTCATACAAGTGTACTTATTCATATGTGTATATTCGAATACTTTGTCATGCAGAGAATTGCATCATATTTATAGTTTATTGTGGTGTTTGAGTTATTGCTTTTGGTGAGCTTGATGTTCTAAACAAGAATTGATTCTTCGAGTAATTTGGAATCGCGTTCTTAAGAGAATCAGAATTACGAAGTTATTATGATTAATCTCTACAGTGGACTGTGGTCTTTTGCTTGTTCAACAAATTTTGGTTCACTCTTAATACCACTTCAAATTGGAGCAAGCTTTCTACATAACTGAAATTATAGAATAGTACTAAAGAAAAACATTTGTTCCTTGAAAATTAGTTTTTTGCAATTGAGTCTTGCCAAATTTCTTTCTTTCTTTCTTTTTCCCTTTTACAATTTCAGTATAAAAAAACATGGCCTTTGGTATCTAGACTTTAATTTATGCCTACGGAGACATTGATCAAAAATTTATTAGTAAGAATAAATTCATCATGGAATTAAAGTAGTGTAGGTGGTTGATCGTGTGAAACACTTTGGAGTTTCAGTAGACTCCTGCCCGATAAATTTAAAGGTAATTTTGATATACCTCAACCATGTCAGCAATGCTTTTACTTGTTTTATAATCATTAGGCAACTAAACAGTCACATGTTTACAGAATGTGATTGGCTGATAAGTGAATATCATGATTCAAAGTTGTCTGGGCCCGGTTGAAATGAAAATTTGTAGAAAAACATTTGGCAAAGTTGAGAAAGTTTGAATAATCTATTGTTTACTCACACGGTAGTATATATTTGTGTTAGTTATGATGCTCCGGAGTAACCTAAAAGTTTGGTCCGCGTTTTGTTAATTGTTTTAGATTTTCTTTCGAAGTACTGTTGAATCATAAATGTCATCATTAGAAGCCATATTTGGTAAAAGCCATTAGGTAGCGTTTGATATGAGGGAATGTAATCTGCATCCCGAATCCATTCTGTGACATGCTTGGTATAATTGATTTCCAATAACAACCATCCGCATACCAGCACTTGAGTTGTTTGAACTTTCTAGGCAATAACATATCTCTTTAATCTTTCTTACTTTCAATTATATTACTGTTTAATGTTTAGCCTAACTCTTACTTATGGGGATGTGCAGGAACTTTTGAACAACACAAACAGACTAATGGATCAGAAGGCCCTACACCAAGATCTGTGCACACCCTTTCTGTGAATGCAATGTTAGCTGGATTACTTGGACTTGGATTGATGGACATAGCCTATGCAGATGACAATGAGGTTAGTGTGTGTTCTTTTTGTTGGCAAGGTTCCAAGGCATCATTGCCTGTGTTACTTTTTGAAGTGGAAGCATGCATCTGAGCGAACTATTGGGGTTGCTAGAAGAGGCAATTCCCCTTCTGTCTTCTCTCCTGGAGCTTGAAAAAGACCCTGTAAATAGTGTAGAAGTCATATTATATTCATTCAATAGTCCTTCCCTTCAAATATTTCTGAAAAACTGCTCGACTGCTGTCTACATGAAGTCCAACGGGATAAAAACTGCTCCACCGCTGATTACTTATTAAAATGGTACAACCTTCATGGTAAATCAAATACGCAACTAAATAGAATCACATTAATTGCATTTATTCTTTCTCATTGATATCCTCTTTAGTCCAATATTGGCATCTATAATTTTTATTTGAACGTGAAAAGAATTGTCAATCTTATCTTATACCATTCTCAACAATGAACATAAATAGACATACATGATGGGTTCTGCTTATCTTATTGAAGCTGCACTCTTCTATTGATTTTGTGGAGTTCTTGTTGTTTCTTCAGGCCACTACTAAAACTCCACCACCAGAATGTCCACCAACTTCAAGCCATAATAACATGGAGGAAATCGCCAGGAAAGAAAAAGTTCGACTAGAAGAGTTGCTCAAGAGCAAAGGAATCCGTTATGGTTCTTTTCCTCGTTTTACTGTAGCTGTTAAAGGACAGAAGGTTAGCACTCTCTCTCTTTCTCTCTCAACACATAGAAAACACACACACACACACACGCATCCTCCCAATCTTCTGATCTTTCCAGGGCTAAAGTTGCTTCGAGGGTATCACAAGTTCGGTTTATTTGGAGCCCACCTACAAACTACATTTCTTAAGCACTAATTTCTGAAATTGATGATTCTAAAAGGTGAATACATTGTGAATTCATTTTTGCAGGTTACCATCAAGTTCCAGGTTCCTTCAGCCTGTGAAATTCCGCTACTAATAGCGAACCTTGTTTCACGTCTTGGAGTCAAAGTTGAAGACAATGGTACTGGATCAGATATGATATTGCGGGCTTGGGACAGGTTAACAAGTGTTGGTTTCTTCCGCCGTCATTTTTTAATATTTTTGTTGGATTAGATGTAAATCATGCAATCTTTGTTTTTTCCCTCAGTCATCAATGGATAAGTACATTATGTAACTGTAGTTGCTGCATCATGTTTTGTCTTCTTGTTTACATGTCATTAATTTTTATTTACTCTTGATCAGTGGGGTTGCCTGGCAGCTAACACTTAGTTGCCCCAAAAATCGAAAAGAAACTGATCAAGATCAGATACAAGGGAAGGATATAAACGGAAATGATGGAGAGCTATGCATTCTCATGTTTCGTCCACTAATCAGCACTGATAAAGCTGTCAGTTTCTATTCCTTATTAATAATCACGAAAAGTTGAACTTCCATTATGTTATGCTGTTTTAATGTCTGAATCACACATTATTTTTTACTAGGTTTCAGAATTAGGTTTGCTCAAATTTGTGCAGGAAATTGAGTTCATGAAGCAGGGTAGTTTTAGTCCTGAAGAGCTTGATGCTTTGGCATCTGTCTTGCAATTAGCTGGACAACAGAAAAGCTTGGAAGTCAGACCAAGGGGAGATGCTTCACGCGTTCCATCAGTGGACAAAACAGTTTCTAGTCTAGAGGGCATGGGAGTCAAAGTTTATGGACTTACCCAATCTGATGTAGATCAACCAAAAGCTGATATATCTTGGGACAATATTGCTGGGTATAATCATCAAAAGCGGTATGTAGTGGACCGGGATCCAAGCTTCTCATTTCTACAAATTAGATTTGGTATTTTAATGGGCATTGGACCAATCATTAAAGTGAACTCTTGCGTCATAATTTGCTCTGCACCCAAAAAAAAAAAGAAAATTGAACCTCAAAAGTCAGTTTTTCCGTCCTTTTTATTTAAAAATATAAATGGTAAACTACACTAGGATTTGGGGAGAGCATTGGCAGACATCTCTGCTTCCCTAAAATTTTTTGCTTTAGTTGGTAGTACGGATGTTTGCATAGCATCTTATTATGTTGGATCTTTATCTGCTGTTGCAAACGAAGGATTTCTTCCCTCGAGTATAAGTTTAATTTTTTTTTTAATGGGGCAGATACATCCATGAGGTAGCGCTAATCATTACCCCTTCCGAGCTTTCAAATTTCAAAAGCATTCTAAAATTTATAAGGAATCTCACCTTTTTTTCCCCTTTCATGACAAATCACTTTAACTTAACCTTCAGCCCCTTTTAACTTGGAAGAAGATGTAAATTATAATTATGTTATTTATATTTCATCCGAATTGGGAAGATATCCAGAGTTCTTTCCCTGAATTTTTTGGTCTCTGTAAGCATTCAGCTATGTGATTTCTCAATCTCTTTAACTTTTACTTAATTATCCCAGCAGCATTTTCTAGATTCTTATAGGAAAATCATTTAAAATTAATCAATTATGTTGCCATTGTAGAGAGATAGAAGATACAATATTGCTGGCTCTACAGAGTCCTGAAGTGTATGATGATATTGCTCGTGGCACTCGGTGTAAGTTTGAGACAAACAGACCACGTGCAGTGCTTTTTGACGGTCCACCAGGTTTGGACTCTTGATTGGATCATTCGATTGAAATTTTACTGCACAAATTGAAACTTCCTAGAAAGTTTATTGATCTCTTATGGAGTTTATCCATTTTGTACTACTGATGAAGTTCATTTCTAGATTTCAACTTTATGTTATGTACTATGGATGTGAAGTTCATCTCTATGTGGACTCTGTTTTCTTTGGATAGGTAAATTAATTTTTGATCTTATGAATCTTTTGAAATTGTTCTTTTCCATAGAGGATGTGCAAGTTTCTATTGAAGACCATGGGTGTGATTGAGATCTGCTATATTTCTAGACAATCCTTAATGAAAATATACAAATTGTTGTTTCATGGCCATTGAATTGCATAGAAAATCATTTTCCTTTTGAGTTCCCAAATAGGTTTTGTAAAGGTAGAAATTGGGAAGAAGGTCGGGGAAGCTTTGAGTCTTGAGGTTTTTAAAAATAGAAACTGGGAAGAAATTGTGTTGCATGTCACTGACATACCAGTAAGGTTTTGAGAAGTCACCAATGAACGTAGAGCTAAGTTTCAGATTTCAAGTTATCAAGTAACAATAATATTGCTGATGTATCGCTTTCCCTTTCAGGTACAGGGAAAACATCTTGTGCTCGTGTAATTGCTAATCAATCGGTATGCCATTGCCTGCTTACTAAAGCTTCTACTACTTACCTGCTTTTTGTCACTTGTTCATATTTTGCCTTCACCAAGACAGCAGTAGTCTGGCCTTTGTTTAGCAGCCTGTGAATTCCTTATTAATCTGGGAGCCCTTTTTTCCATATATCATAACACATGGTGAATTATGTTCTCTGTGTCTGTAACGTTTGTGCTTTGCATAGATAAATTTCCCCTGTATCTGCACAAATTTACTATCTTGAATCAACATTTTTCACACGAGTGTGTCTCCCATGGCAGGGTGTCCCAATGATATATCTGCCACTGGAGGTTATCATGTCAAAATATTATGGTGAAAGTGAGCGGTTGTTGGGAAAAGTGTTTTCACTTGCTAATGAAATACCTAATGGTGCCATCATTTTTCTAGATGAGGTAATTTACACCTAAGAAATAGTTTGCTTATATATGTAATCTTTGCCTTCATATTTTCACCTTTTCTTTTGTGACTTATTGCAGGTTGATTCTCTTGCTACTGCTCGTGATACCGAAACACATGAAGCGACGAGAAGACTGTTATCCGTGTTGTTACGGCAGGTAATTATGAGTTCTGTATTTTTTCACTATGTAAATAAATAATGATGATGGTAAATACACTTTACTAGACGTAAGTGTTGACTAGTACTGCCGCTGTCCCAATTCACGTGCTGGTTTTAATTGACACTCAGTTTTGAGAGAAGCTTCAGCTTATGTAATATGCCAATGGTACCCTTAAGTCGGATGGATCAAGGTCCTAACAAACAGAAAAATTGGAAAATGTTTTCTTAGAGCATCTCCAAGCGGCTCATTAAACATAAAATGCTCTCTATTTTTAGAGTCGACCTTTAAAATTATGCTCCAAGAGGATCTCTAAATTAACTTTATAAAATAGACTCACTATAATTAAATGCATTAAAGAATTTCAATTTTCAATATTCATATGTTGACTAAATTAAATAATGTATACAAAATAAAATAGAGAAAAATGGAGGAAAATTATATAATAATTAGGAGGGAAGCATTTCAAAATTAGGAGGAAAATATGAGGGCTTATTGGGAGCAATAAAATGAAGTGTTAAAAAAAAGAGGATGTTGGAGTATTTCAAAAATGTAACTCTCTAAATTTATATATGCTCTCTAAAATGTCAAAGATGCTCTTATGTCGTTCTTAGTTAATTTTTTGTTTAGTTTTAATTTCCGAAAATCGTTTGACTTGTTGAAAATAGTCAATACTGGCCTTAAATGATTGTTCTGATAAAGTTTTGAGTGAAGAAAACAATTTTGTCACAGTTCTGTAAGATTTGCTTCTGTGCAGATTGATGGATTTGAGCAGGAGAAGAAAGTAGTGGTTGTTGCTGCAACCAATAGAAAACAAGACCTTGATCCTGCTTTACTTAGGTAACTTAAGTTTGCTGGTTCCTCTGTATTTCAGATAGCACATGGATCTCATGATGGTTGTCTAACTTTGTTTTAATTTATCTACCTTCAGTCGGTTTGATTCCATGATCACTTTTGGCCTACCTGATCAGCAGACTCGTCAGGAAATTGCGGCTCAGTATGCAAAGCACTTGACAAAGTCTGAGTTGGCTGAATTTGCCTTAGCTACTGAAGAGTGAGTACCGAAAATCTTGTAAGCCTAATGTTACATCGACTCTGAAAACAACCATTGGATACTTAGATCATGCAGAAAAATTAGACCCCTTTGTTAGTTTTAATGTGACAGCCAAATTCTATTTTCGGTGGAAACTATATGGATTTAGTAGTTCAAAACATGAAGTTTTTATTTCTGCATTGATCGATACAGAATGTCTGGTCGGGATATAAGGGATGTGTGCCAGCAAGCAGAGAGGCATTGGGCATCAAAGGTATCCTGAATTAACTAAATTAGTATTCTCTTGGTTATTTTGATTAGTTATTTTATCTGTCAAAAAACAGATAATTCGAGGGAAAGCACAGAAAAAAGATGAAGAAAACGTGTCTCTTCCACCTCTCGAAGAGTACATTGAAAGTGCTCTGAAACGTCGAAGTGCCTTGCTTGGTGTTGCAAGCTACAACCGAAACCCCAATCCTCTTTCAAAGAAACCGCAGTTTGATTTTCTGTGAAGTCTTCCTCGTATCAGATAAGTAGTTCCCCCAGTAGATTTATTCTGTATCTGTAATGTATATATAAGGTGGCCTGAAGATTTTATTTCAATGGGGGTTAAGGTCTCTTTTTGACATCCTTTCATAGGTGATAAATTAATGTATAGGCTAATAACTTGTGGAAAAATGCTGTATTGATTCAAAATTGACGTGACCAAAACTTTTCTTCAATAATTTATCTATGGTTTCTGCTGCACGACCCCTTTCAATGGGTTTCGAGGATAAAAATCTTTTCACATAGTAAGTTTGTTTATTGTTGATAGAGGGCGTGGGACTTGTCCTCTCAAGTCTAACCATGCAAACGAAACCACCAAAATTTGGGTTAATTGTTCCAAAAGTCATTGTACTTTAAAATGTTTCTAGCTCTTCACTGTACGATATGAAAATGCTTTCCATCCATCACTACTGATGATTTCGTCACTTGGATTTAACGGTTTTACCAACGTAGCAAAACTCTAGACTCTAAAAATTACAGTGATTTTTGGAACAATTAACCCCCAAAATTTCATATATTGCATAAATCATATAAATAAAATTTATTTATTTAAGTTATGTGTAATGGCTAATTTCTATAATATATTTTTTCACAAACATAGAGCTTATATTTGTTACTTCATTTGAATAAATTTGATATTCTACTAAATTAATAAGCCTAATATTATCACTTTCAAAGTTTCGTTAAATACAAAATTTAACTTCTCCAATGCAACATTATTGATTATTATATATATGGCAAGTAAAATAGAGACGAAGAGACAAGCAAATACAATGGGGTCGTGGATTGGAAAAATTATGATTCAATTATACAAGAGATAATGTAGATAAATTAAAAAAAGTAAATAAAAAATTATTATCACACATTTCGATAGAAATAAATTATAAAAAATCTAAATTAAAGTGACTTACATTTCCAAAAAAAAAAATTGATAAAATATAATAAAAAATAAATAGAAAATATCTAGTACACCATCTAAATATAGATAGTATATTAGACATCTCCCACTTATTTTCTAACCATATAAGCATTTTAGAGCACTGCAAGTTCAGAATTGTTGGTCAGGAATTCGGCAAAAATGTATCGGGTTTGGTCAGTTTATTTAATCCTTTTTGTTATTTCCTTGTGCATTTGTTTAAACCTTGATTAATCGTAGTAAATAAACCAACTTTTAAGTCGATTAATTGATCGTACAATGGTTAACAAATAATGAATATTGCAGTTACGTATATATTTGGTAGTGTTGAAATTATTTTTTAAGTACTTATATTATAAGTTGTATTGTAACATTTTATTTTTTAAAATAATTTTATTATTGAAATATGAAATGTTGGAAGTTTTATGGATTGTTATTGTGGAAGATCATAAGTCATGAGTTATAATGGATTATTATTATGGAAGATCATAGGACATAAGTTATAGAATTAAGTTTATGAAATTTAATTACTTTTATTGTCTTCCTAACACCTATAAATACCATGCTCTTCTCTCCAACTTTACACAAAAAAATATATGAATTTTTATATTTTTTTTATCTCTACAAAGTTAATACATTTGCCATAAGAAATGTGTTCTTATAATGGAGCTTGGAATTCATCTTCTGGTGCAAAAGAGGTTGAACTAAACAACGTTTCAGTTGGACTGTTGTATCATTGAGGGGACAAGTCAAGAAGATAACTGTTGCACCAGTGATTGAGGATTTCCAACACCGCAGAGGGCTTGAATCTCTTTAAAGAGAGCGAGATACCCGCGCCTCAGCCTAATTGGTTACGAGTTTGCTTCTAAATTTAATTGTAATTTTTATTTACAATTGTATTATTTCTAACAAGTTGTGGGTCAATGCGTGAATAAAAAGTAAGTTGTAAGTTGTGGATTCTACGAAATATGTGGATAAAATATATATTTGACCAGCTAAAATTATAATTTAAAATACTCATAGACAAAACAAAAAGAATTACACAATAAAATGCGATAAAGTTTGACTTTGACTACCACACCCACAGAGGTAAGAATTCATTTTGATAATCCAATGATACTTTCTTTATCCGTAAGTACGTCTTACACATGCGACTCTGCATTCCTTCTCACATTCGTTGTGCTGAAAAATCTCGATTTGCACGCATTCCCAATATCACTCTATCATGCAATGTGCATTTGTATTTCTCTCCGCCCCCTTCTGCCATGGCCATCAGCGCGATTGATGTACACATTACGATAATCAGAATCCCATTCTTGAAGGCCATTGTGTGCGTGCCTGAAAATCTCGATAATTAGCAGCAAATATGGTGAATAAAGTGTATTTTATTAATGGTCCAAATCTTGTACTATTTAAAGTTGATGAAAGGGTATGTTGTGCCTGATCATAAAGAACGCGTCTGTTCATAAAACCATTTTTTTCAAATTTCATGTTAAAAAAAAATTAAAAAAAAAAAAAAGAAGAAGAAGATAAAGTTTCAAATAATTTTTTAATTTGTCTTACGTTAATCCTAACACAAACGACAATTTCCCTCCAACTTCTGTTTTGTAGCAATTATTTTGCCAAGCGTAAATCTATTTTTTATTGAAACATATATATTTAAAATAAAAAAAAACTTAGTGCTTGTTTAGATTAAAATATGCTCAAAAGTTGCTCTTAAAAGCCAACAATTAATATAACTACATATTTAATGAAAGTCACAATTTTTATAAATTTTTCAACCACATATCTCATCAATTTTTTTAATCAAAATTTACTAAAAAACTATCTCAAACAAACTATAAGAGTCTGTTTTGTGATTGATTTTAGAGTCCAACTTTTGATTCTCAAACAATCAGAAATTGTATTAGATGTTTGATAAATTTTCAAAAAGTGATTCTAATAGAATCTGTATCATCTGGCAACAGATTTTGAGAAGCAGCAAAATAGTTTTTCAGATTCTTCTTTTAGTTTTTCCATTTATTTATTAAAATACTAATTTTGCCATTAATTAATTAAAATAATTCATTTTATGTCACAAATTTATTAGTATTCTAATTATAATGCATCTCCACAAATAATTTAAATTTAAATTTAATTGATTTTTTGTACAATATGAGTATGCTTTTATTTTTTAATGTTTTAGAATTTTAAGATTTAATAGATATATATTATTTTTATTATTTTTATTTTAAAATAATAATGGTAAAAATATATATTATATTTGATAATATTATTTTTATTAGATTTAATAGATATATATTATTATAGATGTAAAAATAAATTTTACAATACTATTTATGATAATAATAATACAAAATAATATTATTATAATCAATGTCTATTTTATTAATTTTATACAATCACAGTAATAAATTTGTTACCAAACGCATAAATACTGATTTCGAAACATACAACAATCATGAAACAAGAGTTTACCAAACACTTATCTGATTTTTTATACACCTGATTCCTTATGCAGCACATCAAAAGCTGATTGTCTTAAAAACATAACAATACAAGTAACACTTTTCACTTTTAAATTTTAATAAACTTATAAGAGCTGAGAGCATATTTGGCACAATTTTTTTAAACTCATTTGTAACTACATATTTTGTGGGTCCCGTAATTTTTTTCAATTTTTCAACTACACGTCTTAATAATTTTTTTTTTCAAAATCACCTAAAAAACTAGTTTTAAACCCCATAAAACATACACTTAGGGTCCATTTGGTTTGGTTTCAAAATCAGAAGCTGTATTAGACGTTTGATAAATTTAGTAGAAAATTGAGAACCAACAAAATAGTAACTTCTGATATTCAGTTTTTAGCTTTTCTACCTATCTATTATTAAAATATCAATTTTCACATTAATTAATTAAATTTATTCTTTTTATGTTCTATGTTTATTAGTAATCTAATTATAATGTATCTTTACAGATAATTTAAATTTAGATTTAATTGAATTTTGTATAATATGACTATGCTTTTATTTTGTACTTTTTATAAATTTTGAGATTTAATAGATGTTTATTGTTTTTATTTTAAAATAATTATGTTGAATACATTGTCTTGAAAAAATATTTGATGATATTATACATTCTTATAAAAGTAAAAATAAATTTTACAATATTATTCGTAATAATAATAATAATAATACTAACATTATTATAACCAATGTCCATTTTATTAATTTTATACGATCACAACAATAAATAACTTTTGTTTACTAAAACGTTTAAATGCTGATTTTGAAACACACAACAATTTTAAGACAACCAAACACTTATTTGATTATTTATACAACACATTAAAAGTTAATTATCTTAAAAGTACATCAATACTAAACCAAATCTTAACCAAGTTTTAAAAGTTAGATATAAGTAAAATTATTCATAAATAAATGGGTAAGGATTAAAATAATAATTTTACCGATTTAAAGTAATATAATAAAAGATTACTTTATTAAAAAGTGTTTAATAAAGTAACTTTTTTGGCCTTTTTAGTAAGGAAAATTGGCATAAATAATCCCTAATCTCAATCTTTAATGCAGAAATGATTCATAACATTTGTTTTTAGTACATAAAACCCTAACATATGTGTTTGGTGAGCAATTCGTTCTTATATGATGAAAAAAACAAATATGTCCTTAATTTTAATTAGGAAAAAATGTAATTGAATTCTCAATCTTTGTAAAAGGTACAAATGAGTATGTTACATTTATTAAATAATATTAAGTTTAGCATCTTAAATATATCACTATTGCGTGTCAATTAAATTTTTTATAGGAGAAAAATGTAAAATTATTGTACTTTAACTATATGTATTTGCAATGTGATTTGAAAAATGTGTGTAAAAATTAAGTTAAATAAATAACAAAATAGCGTATATAATTTTAAGATATTAAATCAATCTTATTATGTTTTTCTTAAAAATAAAAATACTAATAAAAATTATTTACACATTATGTGTTCTTTATTTTTGAACGATAAATTTAAATATGAAGAATACAATTGAAGTTTTAATATTTGTAGTTAATAAACGAATAACTCAATTAAAAAAAGTATTTGAACATTAAGTTTGTGACAAAATTATTTTTCTTTTTTATATTGTAACGATAAAATTATTTTTCTTTTTTATGTTGTAACGATAAAATAAAATTTTAAATAATATAATTACTTAATAATAAAAAAATAATTTTATTTAACATATCTATTAATAATTATGATCTTAAATTTTAATTATTTTATAATAGTTTGTAAAATATATAAAATAATTTAGTACATTATTAATTTGGTCAATAAAATGTTAATTTAAAAAAAAAAAGTTTTCTTTAATTTTTTATAAAAAATAAAATTATCAGAATTATTTTCATATTTTGCAATGATTAGGAATCTAATTAAAATTTTTTCTAATAAAAAGTAATGTCATATTTTTTTTTACCATCAAATAAGGACTAATTGGTTAAGGTTTTTTGTACTAAAAACTAATGTTAAAGATTATTTATGCACTGACAAGAAAGGTGAGGGATTATTTGTTCCAATTTCCATTTTTGTAAAGCCAAAGATGCTATCGGGAATAAAAGTCACCAAATAACATTGTCTTCTTCTACCGATATTCCCAATTCCAGAGCATAGAAAAGTCTAGTTATCATGTCTTCGCGCGACAAGAAACCCTCAAAACACGGCGGCATCCGGACTCTCTCCGACTTGAATCGGCCCACTGGCCATGACTCAGACAGCGACTCTGATGGCCCACAGGAGTACTACACCGGCGGCGAAAAGAGGTCCATTTTTATCCCCGAAAACAGAGGAAAAAAAAAACCATATAGTATTATCCCCCTTGTGATTTACTTAATTGTTTGTTTTTTTCGTTACATTTGTGGGTGAGTAGAAGTGTTTGTGTGTCATTTGGGGCATGATTTTGTGGATGTGATTAGGGTTGTTGTAAATACGGTTTTCCTACTATTAAAAAAACCCTTGAATTTATATTCGGATTAAATTGTTTATGTGCGATTTGGGCATGATAGTGAGTGGGTTGTGATTAGGGTTGCTGTGGATATGGGATTTCCTGCTGTCTGTTCCATCTTCCTTTTCTCTCTCTCTATCGAAGTTAATAATACTGTGGCATTGAATTTTCTATTCAAGTTCGCGATCATATATTTAAAAAAGTTTGAAAATTGAATCTTGCTATATGTAGTTGGAGTATGTACACATTTGAATTATTGAGCTTGGGTTTTATATGTGGCAATTTTGATGTCGCTGCATGTGGTCAAAGATAGTATGTCTTGTATTCCTGTAGTAATGTAACATAGCTAGGAGCCTAGGACTAGTTGATATTCTTGTTGAAGGCTAAATGGTTCACTGTTCAGTTACACTCAAATTTTGATTGGTGATAAAAATGTTTCTTAGAATGATGCATAACTGAGGCTGTCAGCTCTTTGATATCCTGAAACAACCTCCCGGGCTTTTGTAATTCATGACATTTCTATATTTATAAAATTAGTTTGTAACTGGACTTCACATTTAATTTTGGGAGTCAGAAATTATTAAATATTATGAAGCAATTTCCTAACACGAAAAAGAGTTTCTTTAGGTGTACAGAAAGTGTCTTTATGCTCTTATAACCCATATCTAACACATTTCGAAACATCTTTGTGATACATAGCCCTTAGCTAAAAAGGGATTTAGGGACCTTATTTTTTATCTTGACATCAATGCTTGGATAAAAGTTGTGTTTTAGACCTCATCTATGCCTTCAATAAGTTCTTAATATATTTTGAACTAGATTAGGTAGACTTTCTTGGGCTTGCTTGGCTTAGAAATCCTTTTAAGAAAAGAAAAACTTCAATATTCTGAACTCCTAGTTCTCAATATGTGATCTGACAGTTCCAAGTTTGCCACTCTAATGGTTCTGGGAAACAATGAAGCATTGATTTTAGTTGAGAATAAAAAAGGATTGGAATCTAGTGCATAGAATTCTTTGTTGTTTTGTTGCAGCTTGCGATGGGTTTTGTTCCCTGAAATAATTTCTTGAATCTTGATTGTTAGAAGCGCTGACTGTACCCCCTTCACCTTTCATATCATAGAGGATGTAAAATGGACAAAGTTGAACGGTCTTCATTATTTTTGAGCCTTTTTACTTGTTAAAATTAAGTTTCTCGATCTATAATTTGGAAGTTTTATAGAATACCACTGAAAGGAAATCATCATTCAATAATATTCCTAATTCAAATTCAAGCTCTATTTTTTTGGTGAAAACACGAAGTACACCCCTCAAGCAATCCTAGTCATAGTTAGTTGTGTTCACTATGAGTGATTTATTACTGGAATTTGTACTATCTTCAGGTTTTGGGACAACACCTAATCTTTTGTCACGCCTTCTTATTTTTGTATCTTCTACTCTAAAGTCTTTGACTTTATAACTTACAGTTGTGCAAATTAAGTTGTAGAGATTACTCAAAAATTGAATTTAATGTTCTGAGTTAGTAGTTTATCATTACTCTCTCCATTCTTCCAAAAAAAATAAAATTAAAAAACAAAAAAGAAGAAAATGGAATCAGAAACAAGAACAAAGGAGAAGACAAAGCAGGAAAAGTGGCTAGCTTTGAATTTTGGCATTGGAAGTGCGTGGTGCATAAAATGAGGCATACTTACATTTAAAGGCCACCCGAGTTCCATCATTATTATTCAACACGACTTGTATTCCTTCTTAGTTATTTTTGGATGCTTAGTGTGCTTGTAACAAATCCTTGAACTGATGGCCTGAGTCTGCTAGGTAGCTTCTTGTTGTTTTAAGTTATTGAATCTTATTCACACCTTATACATATTATCATTTTCTCCACATATCTGTTTCTTCACTGTCTTTCTCTTTGCTGTCGGAAAAATGCACATGTTTTCGAAATCTCTTTCTGTTGATATGTATGATGCTTCACAATCAACTGACCTATTTATGACAAAATATGCAGTGGTATGCTTGTCCAAGATCCTTCAAAAGGTAATGACGTGGATGCAATTTTTGATCAAGCGAGGCAGTTGGGTGCTGTGCAAGGCCCTTCGGAAAATCTTAATCCATCTTCAAGCTCTGGAAGCTTTACTGGGACTGGAAGGTTACTCTCAGGTGAACCTGTAACATCTGCTCCTCAGCAGCCTGAGTCAGTTGTACACAACATTGTTTTCTGGAGAAATGGTTTCACTGTTAATGATGGCCCTCTGAGGAGGTTGGATGATCCTGAAAATGCACCTTTTATTGAGGTAACAGGCAATGCATGTTAAAACTTCAAAAACTTCTTAAAAGAAGAAGAAACTGGAATATGACATTAGATCTTTTTGGAATGATGTTTCTGATTATCACGCTTGACTAACAGTATATAGGCAGCCACTATATTTCAACATCTCACATTTAATTAATGTCACATCTCAACCTTTTTTCCTTTTCAATTGTTTATGCTTACTTTCTTCTTTTGTCGGACCTGAGAAGTTAGTTTATTGACTTCGATTATGTTGATCTTTAGGCGAGGACTGTTAAACAACAAATACCCAGAATGCAAGAGTTGTTTACATCTCATGAAATAAACACTCCCACCCGAAAACCAAAAAGAAAAAATCATTTGTGATTACTCTTGTAGTGTTGTTCAGGATGTGATGGCATGTAATGATTCTATTGCAGAGCATCAGAAAATCCGAGTGCCCTAAAGAGCTGGAACCTGCAGACAGGAGATCATCTGTTCACGTGAATCTCATAAGGAGGGATGAGAACTGCCCGGTAAGTTTATGCTGAATCTTCTTATGTTTTCTCGGGCCTCCCTATCTTCTATGAGCATATGCACACGAGTTTCGCGTTCATTCAATTTCTTTTCTCATGATTGCATATCTTCATTTTCCTTTTGAGAGTTCTGAAAGACAAACTGGGGAAGTAAATGAGTGTCCTGGCATAGTACTATTTTATATTTTATATACGGACGAAGAGGCGGTTTAGTAAGTGCAAATATGCAATTTATCTGTTGTGAAAATCCATTGAGTTATCCTTACTGATTGTATCTTTATTTGAATGTCTGTGAATGTGAAAGATTCAAGGAAATAAGTAATTACAATTCTCTTTCATGTATTTGCAGGAACCAGAGATACGTCAGGTTCCATTTCAAGGTACGGGTAGAACTCTAGGAAGTAGCTCTGCAACTGAAAATGTGGTCGAGTCAACTGTTTCTGCTCCCCTGACCACCGCTCCATCACCTTCAATTGGCTTGGTGGTGGACCAATCACTTCCTTCCACCTCAATTCAGCTTCGGTTGGCTGATGGAACCCGCATGGTGGCACGCTTCAACTATCACCATACGATAGGTGATATCCGTTCCTTCATTGATGCATCTAGGCCTGGAGGAACCAGGACTTATCAGCTGCAATCAGTTGGATTTCCTCCCAAGGTTCTCGCAGATCCCACCCAGACAGTAGAGCAAGCAGGGTTATTGAATTCAGTGGTTATCCAGAAATTTTGATCGGCTATGAGAAATTTGTTTCTCATATTCTCATAACAGCTACTTCTATTTGGCACCAAACTTATCATGTCGGGGTTGATGTTTCTATAAGCAAAATTTATGTTTAAGTTGAAGATATATATGTATAAAAAATTCTTTTGAATAGGCTGCTGTTTTAACTATGAATCAAGTCTTCTGGGAGAGAGCTTTACCTTTATCTGTGGCATCATTTTGTTGATGGAATATTTGAATGTGTTCCCATGATCTATATTTTGCTGAATTTGTAATATTTGGGGGTTTGATTAATGCAACATCTTGATCGAATATTTGACTTGTGTAGCGGATTATAGGGGTGTAAGCAATAAGCTCCAAATTTTCTAAAATCTATTAAAATTTTACAAATTAATGAAATTCATAAAAATTTATAAGTTATTAGGAACATTTAGAATTCTAAACAATTTATTAGAATTCAAACTGAGGATGCATAATGATTTGTTTTAAAAAATTATTTAAATCTAAGCTGAAGACGTAACATATACAAGGATGGCAATAGGACATGTCAACTTTGTCTTACCAAATTGTCGGGCGGCTGGGCGAACAGGGCAGTGAAAGGCGTCACAATGACCTGCCACTGTCTTAGTTTATTTTTTTAAATTTTTTTATTATAAATTAAAGAAAAAAATTGTTTCAAACTCAAAATAAACAAACAAAATGAAGTGCAAGGCCAAGGCCAGTATTGTAGTGTAGTGATTAAGTTGTGTAATTTTAAATTTTACACTCGAGTTTGAATCCTATATCCAATAATTTGTCTTGATTTTATATTGTTAAGTACTTTTGCCTAGCTGCGGGGCAGAGAAATTTGCCCCCGATTACTTGATTAATCGGGCAGGACAATTTAAAACGAGATAGAATGCGAGTTCTGGGTCAAATTGTCATCCCTAAACTTGTAGAATTCTATTGATCAATTTTAATCAAAAGTAGGTTGTTGCATTTGTATTTGTAGACATTTTTATGTATAATTGAGAAATGTGAATTTTTTCAAAATAAAGTTAATTTGAATTCTACTTACGTTTCATCCAAGTGTTTGTAAGGGACGTAATTTAGGTATTCAATTTCGCCAAATAAATGAAGCATAAGATATAAGTAATCTGGGATTAATTTAAGTTATAATTTATATTTAGGTTTGAGTTAGTTTTAAGATTAAAATTTAACTTGGCTTCTATCTTTAATTGTAGTGATAATTTCACCTTATACAACAAAATATAAAATAATTTAAAAAATATTATTTAACTTTTTTTATTTTAAAAATACTGTTTTTTATTTTTATAACACTTGTTGTTACATTTATTATGTTTGTTAATAACAAATGTAACATATTTATTATAACTAAAATAACAAATGTAACAACAAGTGTTACAAAAAATAAAAAAACAGTATTTTTAGAATAAAAAAAACATGATAGTATTTTAAAAAATAGTTTGTTTATTTCGGTTATTGTTGTATTAAAAAAATAACTTTGTTACAAACTTGATGTTCAAATACTTTTATTTAATTGAGTTACATATTTATTAACTACAAATATTAGAGATCCAACTATATTCTTAATATTTTAATTTATCGTTTTATTTTCGTTCAAAAATAAAACACATAATGTGTAAATTAATATTTTATTAGTATTTTTATATTAAATAAAAATATAATAAGAGCAACACCAAACCCCACATTTAGGCAACGAGCTAGGCCCAACTCGGCTCGTGGGCCCAAAAGTCCGTGCTCATATGGGTTACTAGCCAAGTCAAGAGTTTGGGCCCATAAACCGGCTCAACTTGATCTACTGCCACCCCTATACCATGGAGTGCCCCCTCTCCACTAAAATCTCGGTCATAAACTTTTATTCATCGTCTTTATATTAAGCTTTAGCACTCCTAAATAAATTTACTTGTAAATAAATATGCCCATTATAAAATTAAATAATAGTTTTTGGAAACGTTTGATTAATTTTATTTATTTATTTTTTTGAAACTTTCCATCCAATCGGTTGTAAGCTACGATTAGAAAAGCTTGCATGAGGGCCTCGATCGTTTGGCAGTGAAAGAGCGATACGTATCTTGGTAGTCAAGGACCAATATGAATGCACTAGAGCACTAGGATGGGACTCAATACTCAATATCTTGAGTGAAAAATGCAGTTATGGACTTTTTGATTGAGTGTTAGTTAAAAATTAACTTAATTACGAACTTGATCTAAAAATTACTGCTATCAGGTATCAGCTATGGGAAGTAAAAGCTAAGCACAATTGCTTTATTTGGTACCTGAAAATTGTGCCACAACATAATAAGAAAAAAAAAAGTAGAGGATGCTAATTATCCTCTATTATTTTTTTTACTATTTATGTTTATCGTAATGTGTGTTAAGTCTATTTTATTTAATTATTATTTAGAATTTATTTCTATAAAAAATGTAAGTTATAATTCATATTGTTGCATTGGAGATGATGAGTAGGAAATATTTGATTTGTGGAAGATGCATCTCATTCCAATTGCAAGAGATAGCAATTAATACATGAATAGTTATAATTCACTTTGGTGACTTTGACTTAAAATGAATAAATCAATGAGTCCCTCACAAATGCTACGACTATAATTATTTTGCTCACCACTTTTGATTTCTTGCCAGTTCAATTATATCATTATATATCAAATCTATAGTATAAAGATTTCCAGTCAAAATCTATAAATATGAACATTTAAAACTATATCACATTGAAAATGAAGAAAAATGAAATATTCATGAATTTATTATCAACTTATTAATTAATGGATCCTATGCACTTTCCATTTTTAGTTTCATCTCATAAATCCACGGAATTATTGACCATTTATGATTTAACATCAATAACAATTATTAACCATTCCTTCCAAGTTGCACAGGGACCAGCAATGGCTCTTTTTCCTTTCTTCTTCTTTTCTTTTCCAGGTTTCATTATTATTATTATTATTATTATTATTTGTCCGAACGAACTTCAATTCATGGACGATTTAGGAATTGAAAAATGTTAATGAGAATATTTTGGTTCAAAAATGTTTTTCCAACTTCTGCGTAGCATACTTGCCGCTCAATCCCTTCTAAGAGATGGCTGCAGAATTCGAGTGGGGAATGGCTCCTCGATTAGAATCTGGCATGACCCTTGGCTCCCGAACCCCAATTAAGGCTTTGTAACCTCATAACCAAATCTAGGGAGTGAAGATTACACAGTTGGTCAACTTATCATAACAGATGAGAACAATTGGGATTATAATCTTCTTGTTGAACTTTTCAACAAGGAAGACCGTCACCAGATAATGAAAATTCCCCTAATAGGCCTTGGGAGGGAAGATCGAATGTACTGGATTCATGACAAGAAGGGTGCTTACTCGGTTAAAAGTGGATATAAGCTATTGATAGTGGATTCTTTCGTACACTTTCACACCGCGATGGAGAGTTTTTGGAGTAATCTATGGAGATATAAAATTCTGGCAAATGTTTGAAATTTACTTTGGAGGGCATCACTGAATATTCTTCCAAATGCTGATCTATTGAGGGCTAAAAGAGTTGACATGGATAGCTATTGCCCGGTTTGCTTAATGCACGAAGAATCTGTTCTCCATGTCTTTGTTTCTTGTGAATTTGCCCAAAAAGTTTGGGAGACAGTGGGAGTAATTAGTGCACCCTATTGGTTGCTAATTTCAAAGAGTGGCTCATAATCATCTTAAAAAACCATCAACAAGAACAAGAGATTATCTCTATGATTTGTTGGGCCATCTGGATGAACCGTAATGAAACCGTTTGGAAAACAAAGTCTTTTACAGTGCTTAAGGTGGTGAATAGTGCAAAAAACTTCCTCCAGCAATGGCGCGATGCTAGTCAGCCGCTACCACAGCCCACGGCTAGCTCCCACAAATCGGAGATTGATAGGTGGAATCCACCTTCAATGGGTTCTTTCAAATTAAATACCGATGCAGCCATCTTTGAAAATCAAGGGAAGACTAGACTTGGCCTTGTGATTCGAGACGATTTGGGGTCATTTGTTGCTGCCAAAGTTGTCCCTGTACAAGGTATTATTGATCCACTTATCGCCGAAGCTTTTTGGGGGTTTGTGAGGCTCTTTCTTGGATTAAGTCTAAATTTCCCGAGGTCCAAACCATTGAAATGAATACTCTCTTGGTTCATAGTGCTCCTCAGAATGATGGAGTTGATAATTCTTACTTTGGTATCCTAATTGAAGAGTGTCGTCTTCTTGCTGGAGAATGACCGAACCTCAAGTAGGGATGGCAACGGGGCGGGTTCGGGGCGGGTCGGCCATTCCCATACCCGCCCCGTCGGGTATTTTTGGAAAGCGGGGCGGGGATCGGGGCGGGTGCGGGTCGGGGCGGGTATAAGAAAATCCCCATTTATCGCCCCGTTTAATTAATTAATTAATTAATTATATTATTTTTTATTTTTTTTACATACAATTTAAATTTTAAAATATAAAAATAAAATAAAATAAACTATTTGGGGCGGGTTCGGGTAAGGCGGGGCGGGGATCATGATCCCCGCCCCCGCCCCGTTTAGTAATCGGGGCGGGGATTCCCCGCCCCATTAGGGTCGGGGCATGGCGGGGCGGGTCGGGGACGGGTTTTTTTGCCATCCCTAACCTCAAGTTTAACTGGTTTAGACGATTGGCTAACCAAATAGCTCACACACTAGTTAAGGCCACTAGTTCATCACATGATATTGTTGATTAGTCTTATTTTCTGCCTTTATTTATTTCAAATGTACTCCTTGCCGATTTGATGAATGAATAACTTTATTTCCTTCCAAAAAAAATAAAAATAAAACATCCTTCTGCACATGTTATAGATATTTTGTTCAAGTACCTGAAAAATGCATAATTAAATAGTTCAACAAAATAAAACTCTATTTCGCACTAGAAACATAAAATGGATCAAGAATGACACAAACAATAAATTAACAAAATATTAGTCTGACTATCAGAGTCAATCCTGCAAAGATAATAAGAAAGAATCCCGTCCAAAGCCTAATAACATTAAGTGGTCGATCGGAGGTTGACTTCCACTCCTAAGAATCATTCACATAGTCTACCCATTCTTCTCTAATTTTTAGACTTTGAGCTGTGTTAAAAATAGAATCTTCAAACATTTCGGGACTTTTGGTAAAAAATTTTAAAATGGAGATTGATGCGAAGACTTATTTGAAGTTCCGGAAACTGGCTGATGGGAGGTACATGAAGAAGAAGAGTTGCCAAATTAGAAATTGCTATTAAGCCAAGTTACCATCGTCAGAAAAATGTACACCTCGAATTGCAAAATAAAGTGACATATAATTGCATTTCTATGCTTCCCACATTTGATCCTTTAACCGTCTTCGTCCATTTTTGTGCGCGATTGTATGCAAAATTCGCTAAGCTTGCCACCACAGCTGGATTACTTGTTATGACATGTCAGTTGCTTCATGATATGGAGTCTTGAATGCAAAACCTGAATCCTCACTAGACCGTCTTTGGACAATGCTTGCCCTTTGCATCAAGCGAACCAGTGCTTGCACAACCTCAGACATGGGGGGACGAAACTCGGGTTCAGGCTGAATGGAAAACGACAATTAAATTTAAAAGGTACCAGAGATCAGTAAAAGGTCAAGACTAAGATTTAACTACAAGCATAGAATAATTTAGGCACCCAAAGCTACAGAAACTTCTGGCCTACTATTTGCAAAGAACCTTACCTGGACACAGAGGGCAATAATGTCAGCAAACCGGGACAAAGATTTTGCAGGATACATGCCATTTAGAGCAGGGTCAACCATCTTTGCTAAAGCATCAATATCATGAAGTTGAGGAGTGGCCCATCTGACAAGTGACTGTTCTGATCTCACTCTTGAACTGCACCACAAGCCAGGGAAAAAGAAGCAAGGAAGAACAGGAAAAAAAAAATTAGAGAGTGAAAAAATCCTGAGAAGTGTTTGAGAATAAAGCTGTGATCGCCAAATAATGCAGGATTAGGTTTACCTATCAAGTGGCTTCCGACCTGTCAGCAGCTCCAACATAACCACACCAAAGCTATATACATCGCTCTTTACAGTGTATATTCCAGATAAGGCAAACTCAGGAGCACTGTAACCGAATGAACCAACCATCTGGGTTGATGAAATCTGGCAATATAATAATGCAAGTTAGAATATCAGAAGTCATTTTGGTCGTGGCTATTGCAGCAACAAAGTCTGATTGCCAATGTTTTGGATCAGTGCAAAGAACTAGTACACAAATCATCCAGTAACAACTCTATCTTAACTGATACTTTCCAGTAAGTTCAAAAGCAATTCAATTTTACATCCTGAAGGGATTTTTCCTTCGTGTATCAATTACAAAGGCCATCAATAAAATAGTGAAATTAGCTAAACTGATCTACAAATATTTACCCCATTGAATTACCTGTCGTTCAGTGTTTGGAGTCAGAGCAGCTAATCCACAGTCTGACAAATGGGGATTGAGCTCTTCGTCTAGTAAAATGTTTGACGATTTGAAGTTTCTATGTACAACAGAAGGTAAACACACTTCATGCAAGTACCTAAGCAAAGAAGCTTCATTTAGTGAGCAAACCCCACGAAAGAGGGAGAGGGGGGTGAAGTTTCTTGAAAACTCAATATCATGCATACTCTAAAGCCCGAGCAGTGCCAAGTGCTACTCTAACTCGTGCATTCCATGTAAGCATCATGCTCCTCTCATCTGCATAGTGCAGCATATCATGCAAGCTACCATTTCCAACGTAATCATAAACCAGAAGACGTTGTCCATGCTCTGCACAATATCCAGCTAGTGGAACTATGTTGGGGTGCCTCAGGCGTGACATATTTGAAACAGCTTCAAGAAAATTATCTTCCTCCTGTAGTGATAATGCTGAATTGTCTATCTTCTTAATAGCCATAATCTGAAATAAATAACAAATAAGAACATTCAGTTCGCCCTTTTGAATTGTTTAACAAGTAAGCACAAGAACTGTTTTTCACGTTCAGACAATGTGACATTGCCAAGTGTTATGCCACACTTTGCTCATCTTGATGTCATGTCATCTGAAGAATTCTTTTTTTTGGGTTATTGTGGTGAGAAAAAAGACCAGATCCTGTCATCAGCATCAACAGCACTTTACAGAAAGCAGTTCATTATCTATATTGAGTGTGAATCTCATTCAAACAATTAAAAATGGGTTTCAGTTTAGACCATTATAAAGTTGCCATTTCCAAGCAGGAGGCTAATGAAAATCACTTGCATAAATTGCATATCATTTGACCATTCAGCTATCAAAGAAATAAATTATACATGTACTCAGGTATGTCATAGCCATGACAAAACGATATTACCTTTCCATTGGGGAACTCTGCTCTGTACACACGACCAAGAGAACCTTCACCAACTAGATTTTCTTGACTAAAGCTATTTGTTGCAGTTTGAAGCACAGCAACTGTATAAGAAGTGGCAGTTACCGGAGACTTCATTCTTTTTATAGATCCATTTTTCCCTTGTATTCTTTCGACTGTCACCTTTTCTGCTGGCAGAGGCTTTAAATCAGCTGCGGTAACTGTAGACTTTGCCCTTTGCTCTTGCATCTCCATATTCACTAGAAACAAAGCAGATCGTGTGTTAAAATGAATAAAGTTAGTGCCACCTAAAAAATGAACCTATATCAAAGCAAAAAAAAAAAACATGGAAAGATATATAGAATATTAGAAATATTTGTATAAACAGACTTCATCTTGAATCTTCAGATTCTCAACTTAATATATTGCAGAATTCGCATAAAATATATAGTAAAAAGTATTTCATTACACCCACCCAATTGGGGGACCAGTTAAGTACAGGCTGACAGTAAAAAAAATTTAAGATTATCATTATGCAAAATTATCAAAAGACAAGAAAAGTTGTCATTATAACAAGAAGTGGACAAGTAAAGACCTAAATAAAGCAGAGAATGGCAAAAAGAAAAAGGTGCAGTGGTGATCTGAAGCTTTGAAAGAACTATATTTTATAACAAGATACACATGACTGTGCCAAATAACCAGAATCCGTTGAACTTTATTACTGTGCACACTACACATTTAGCCAAAGATTAGAAAATTGATATTCAATGCTATCAGGATGTTCATGTACAGAAAAAATTGATTTGTAAGGTAGTATGATTTAGCCTAACCTAATACTTCTTAAGAAAATTAACAGAGAACTTTATGGTAAACAGCTCAGGAGCATGAGATCCTGAATCTACGTGCAGAAAGTTAAGTAAAAAGCTATAATCAAGTTTAATAAAGGAACCTGGAGGTATTTTGATGCAAAGCAGACTACACTTCGTAGAAAACAAGAACAAACTTGTGTCGGTAGAAAAAGAGAACAATATCTACACATGAAATATTAGCAATATTTACATCAAACTATTATCAAAGACAAGGTCACCACCCAAATCTCAGGTCTACACTAACAAATGAGAAGTTTCTAATGAAACTTTATTGTGATGATAGGAAGTGGCAACCTTTATCCGTGCTGACAGGAAGACTTGCTGCTGAGGGTGGTCGTGCAACAATTTCCTTCTTGTTGCCCCTTCGAAGGCAAAAAACAAGTGCAAGCATCACGAAGATTACTGCCACTGAAGATCCTATGGCTATACCTATAATAGGTCCAGTAGTCAACCCTTTCTTTTTATTTCCATCGTGTTGATTGGAAGGTGGGCGATTAGAATCCTGGGGTGAATGACCACTAGGAGGAGAAGTATTTCTTCTATTACGAGGGCTACCAGGAGGTGGTGAGGTGTACGGCGGCGGAGGCGGAGCTGGGCCATTCGCAAATGCATTTCCATCATACCTGTTTTTGACATACAAGGCATATTAACAAAATAAGAGCATTATAATTACACGGCATATTGAAATGAATGCAGTGACTCACATAAAATTAGGGACAGAGCTTAATTCTTTTGGTATCCACCCACTAAAATGGTTGTTGGCAACATTTCTGCAGAAAATGATATTAGTAAGAATATTTAAATGACATCAACCTCAATGGTTCGAGGAATCCACACAGGAGAGACAAGGGTGGGGGGGGAGATCCTTACAACTTAGTCAAAGGCAACCCAACTAAGATGTTGAGAGAACCAGTAAGTTGGTTGTTTTGCACATGGCTGCCAAAAGAGAAATATTTGGACGATTTTAGCAATGATAACAGCAAACAGAAAAGAAAAATAAACAGAGAGAGAGAGAGAGAATACAATCTAGTAAGTTATCACTTTCATACTCACAGGGTGGAGAGATTTGTCAATAAATTGAAAGAAGGTGGAAGATCTCCAGTGAAATTGTTGAATGATAAATCCCTGCAGTGGCCTCATTTCAATGGATACTTCCAAACAAGAATTGAAACAGATCCCTGCCACTAGTGTGGCTTTATAATGTGAAACGTTAATAATAACTACCCCTCAAATACAGTACCATGAAAGCAAGTTTTATCAGGAAGGGTATTAGCATTGAGAAAATATTGCTTGCGTAAAAAAGTGGGCATTATTCTCCTAATTGTGCTGATCTATTAGACCAAGTACAAGTAGTGATTGTTTGTTAACGTAAATTTGGTCAAAGACAACTGAGTGAAGTTGCAGCTGGAGTTTTCATAAATGACAAACACTAAACATTATTGTACTCTCTGTTACAGTAAATTGTCTCATAGTCTGATAGAAAAAGTAAATACGTAACTAAGGTCTCCAAGTGTTCCTATTTTTCTTATTACATTTACCATTTGTATGAAGGACAACTAAAGTCGCATTCATTTAATATATCAGATGTAAAATGATCATGCAGGTGAATCAACTTATAATGCACCTGATGGGGATTATTGGAGAAACATGATTAAAATTAGAGCTCAATTTAGACTAAGTTTGATTAGTTTTGATTAACTAGGATTTTGATATTTGATATGCTTGTGATGTATCAAAAGTTTTCATACAGTTACATTTTTTACAACTTTAAAAGGGAAAACCAGGGCTTCAATTTATAGAGAGCATAGAATTTAATTATTTATTGATATTAAAATTTCTCTCTCTGTCTCTTATTTTGTGCCTTTATCAAGTTCTGCATCAAAAGGACTAGAAGAATTCCTAGGTGACCAAAGAGGAAAAGATGAGAATGTTTAATGTACAAGCAAAAGAGAAATTGAAAGAATAGAACATAAAGATGGGATATTTAAGAAACTAAATGGTCAAATTTACGAATTGATATTACAAATTCAACCCAGTGCCTTACAATGTTGCAAGGGCAGAATGATTGACAAACACATCTCCAATTGATTGTGACAGCGAATTCCGACTAATATTCCTAAAACCATGAATAACATGTTTAGGAGTTAGAAAATACTGGAAAACCATGTAGATCAGATAATGCATTTAGTTGTTTAAATAAATTAAAGGTGTAGAGGATATGCACTCACAAATAATTAAGAGACGCCATACTAGATATGGAATAAGGGAGATTCCCGCTTATATTGTTGTTTGCAAGGTTTCTGAAGCAAAATAGAAATAACATTAGCGCATGGATCGCTGAAATAAATACTATCTACTGTACAAAGAAATGCTCCTCATAACATCAAACATTACAGGCTTGTCAGGTTAGGAGGTAACTGATATGGAATTGCATCGTGAATATTATTGCCACTCAAATCCCTATAACAAAAGAAATAAAAAATGAATTAACTCAACTTTGCCAACAACTTAAAAATATTTTGACTAATAAGCACAATGGAGAAAAGAGTTCTCTTACAATGTCTTTAATGACATTAGGTTATTGAGTAGGTATCCCATTGTTCCGCTGAGTCCCAACCCAGAAATTTGACTGTTATATGATAAACAAAAATATTCAGCCCAACATACCAACTGATTAAGCCCTCAATTCGCTTGTCATATCAATAGATACAAAATTCCAGGAGAACATCACTCACACAGAGACAACAGCAGAACCCTGACATGTAACTCCCTTCCACGACTCTCCACAGGGATCACCACCACTAGATTTCCACCCATTTAGCTGTGTCGGGTTGTTTAGTGAAGTGTACAAAACTTGAAGCCCTTGTACTGCCCATGCAGGCAAACACAACACCGACTTAGTTGAACATAAATATACAGCAGTCAATCAGATACTTGAATGTCAAATTTACGTCATTGTACACCAACCCAACACCACATGCTCTCAAGCCTATAGTAGAAAAAGCTGACCAAATATATGAGAAAGAATGGCAGATAGCCTTGCAAATCTGATAATACAAAATCAAGATACCTGCTTTTGCAAGTAAGTCCCCATTTTGACTTACATTGATTGTTAAAGGCTTAAAAAGAGCTTAAAAATCTAGCTTGTATTTTCTTTTAGATTCATCATATTTAATGCCCCTAACTGAACTCGGTCATATCACATTGCCAAGTTATAACAACTAAGAATAAAAAACACAAAATTCCAGACCTAATACCCTCAAATTTGTGCAGAACATGTATAAAGAGTAACAGAGAAGCACATGTACAAGAAACAGAAACAGAAACAACATGCGTCTTGATATGTTGATATATATAAATTATATTACCCAATCAATTTACCGGCGTTGAAAAATTTACCCAATAATACTATGATCACATTAAATCATTATTGGCTGTAAAATGTTAGCATATCGTATACTTGCAAGACCAAGAGTCCTCCTTTAGTCCTTCTCTAATAATCCTCATCCTTCAGCTCAAAACCAAAAAGTTCATCATAGTTTCACAAATAATTTTTCACCAAAGTTAAATCATAAGATTCTCACTCACTCACGCACGTATATGCATCACATCGCATCATTCAAGACATTAAATTTTAAAATAGGATTAGTATGAAAGTTGAAAAAAAAAACTCGTTTTCATGAATTTTTCTCCTCAGTAAGTCCAAGCAGCTCACTGCTCACCGATCAAATCACGCTACAAATCACTAAAAAAACAACAAACAGAAAATACATTAAAGCTTTACCATCACTGGGATCAGTAGTTCCATCAACTGCATCACTGAAACTAAAGATCACAGAAGAAATCACCACAAGCGCAGTGAACAACGGGGTAGAACTGACTGTCACTTTCGTCTCCATTTCCGAAATGTCGAGTGACTACAGTTAATACAGCGCATATGTGATGGATAACCTAACTGAGAACTGTGAAACAGCGGAGTTTGGATGAAGAAGAGGAGGAGCTGCGATCGGCTGCGGCAGGAGTCCCCATCTCTAAAAGCACTCTCTGAGATTCGAAGCTTCAGAGTTATGAAGAGAGAGAGAAAAAATAAATGAATAAAATACGTCGGCAAATATGGGGAAACTATAAAACGAAATTAATTATTCACTCTGTTTTTTCTACAATTACACAATTAGTCTTCAACCTATTGTCTCGATAACAAGTTGATACTTAGCCTTAGAAAAAAATGCAAACTCATCCCAACGTTACATAATAATGGCACAATCACTTTTCAATCACAAAAATAATCCAAATCTTCATTATATATCACTTAAAGTCTCATAAAATTTTGTCTCACTCCAAGGTTCTAAACAATACTCAAGATAAAAAGCAACACTTATCTTTATAAAATTGGATACGAGAAGTCTATGCAATAATTTATGAAAAAATTGAACAACTTAAGTTATTAAGGTGTGATTAGGGATGGGTGTGGGTTGGATTGGATCGGTTTTCGACCAACTTGAACCCGAACAATAAAAATTCAGTTTGATTTTTGCTAAATCGAAATCGACCCAATTTCAAAAATCGGGCCTGAACCTATCTGAACCGATTCGATTTGGGTCGGGTTTTCAGTTTCAGATCGGATTACAACTTAAAAGACTAATGAATAACTTGCTACTAGGATAATATGTTGGATACTAATGTTGCAAATTTTCCATACTAAAATTAAATAAACAGTGAATTCTTAATAATATTTTGATAATTTTTGTTTTTCCCATTGATTGTGTAATTATGTGAAAGATTGATGGGCAACTTGTTACTAAGATAATAGATTAGTTACCAATTTTATAATGTTTCTACGTTAAAATTACTGTTCTAAAAAACAAGAAAATGTGGGACTTAGACAAACCCAAGTATAAGAAAACAGTTTCGCATGAGAAAAGGCGTAGAAAAAGATTGTCAACTTTATTTGTGACTGCCTAATGCAGGCCTATACACTTAAAGACACTCGTTTGTTTTATCTTTTATTTCTTTGTCCATTTTTTATTTTTATTTAAAAATTAAATAATTGTTAGTAGTCTTATTAAAATAATTGAAATAATATTAAAAATATGATAACGCTTTACTACATCCCGGCTTCGTCTAGGCACACGTAGGCTCAAAGTTTAACCTTACCGTCTTACCTCGGACCTTTTAAAGTCTTGATTAAAACTAATTTTATTACTTCCATGTGTGTGTATTGATTGTACAACTTCAGCAAAAAATGGAGGACCAACTTGCTATTATGGAAATAATTTGAATTCAAATGTTGCAATTTTTCCATGTTAAAATACAATAATCGGAGCAAATTTTTTGGTTGGAAGTAGGCAAGCAAATTATGATTCGTCACAAATTTTCAGGTCTTCTCCTCTGGATTTAAAAGAAGTTGTGTAGACGAATTTACCCTTAGTGAAGCAAGGTTATTACGGAATTGCAACCATACTTATGTGTATGAATGCCATGTATGTATGCCACGCCACCGACGCCACGGACGTTGGACTCGGCTGGAGTCGAGGGATTTGTGAAAATGACTAAACTGTCCTTATTTGGGATAGTGAAATTGGCCCACTTTTATGCTTCTTTTGACTTTGCATGTTTCACACGAGACTTTTTAGTGGGTCGTTTGGTCAAATGACCAATAAGAGTGAATAATATAATGGGTAATTATATTCACACAACACTTTTTATTTTTTGTACCACATTTTAATTATATTTAACAACCTTAATTTTTTAATATTATAGCACTCATGTCCCCAATTTGTTTTATCACATTTTTATCTTCAACTTTTTATTAATTAACAAATCTTGTGTTTGATAACGATTTCTGTCAAAAACATTTATTGAGAATTCGTAAAAAGATTTATTTGTCTGTCCTATTTTTAAAAAAAAAAACAATAGATACAAAATTACGTTAAAATATTTTTTCCTCATTTCAAAGCACGTAAACAAAATATCTTGACATAAACTATCATCAATGATGAAATGTGCTAAGTAATGAAAGTTGGAGATAAGAATTCGATGACAAAAAGTTAAGAACATAATTGCAATAATAAAAAAAAGTTAAGGATCTTAAATATAATTAAAATGTGGTGCACTTATAACAAATTGTAGTGTGAATATAACTACCCTAATATAATTTTCAGAAAATTTGTATTTTAAAGAGATTGGGTGTGTTTGATTTTGGACATGAATATCAACAAATTTATTTTATATATTTCTCTTTTTTTATTCTACTAATCATATATTAAACACTTTTAGCGGAACTATTTACATGTCACAAAATTCAAATAAATTATCTATTTCAAAACAGGTCGTATGATAAAATAAAACTTCAAAAAAATTGACGTGGCTTTAATGTTGAATCAAAGTCTTACTAGATTACATAAATAAATAAATAAGAAGATATCAAAACTGACCATAGAACTATATCAACACATATATATAAAATTGTCATGCTCAGCTCGTTTCAAGTTGTCAACCCTAATTTCATCATAGGGTAATTATATTCACACTACAGTTTTAATTATCTACACCACATTTTAATTTCAATAAAGGTCCCCTAACCTTTGATATATTGGCACTTATGTCGTTAATTTTTTTCATTGCATTTTTATCTTTAACTTTCAATAATTTTTACATCTTGTCTCTCATAACAATTAATATCCAAATATTATACTAATGTGCATTGAAATAAGGGACAAATATTTTGTCAAACTTTTGAATTTTTTTTGTTTATTTAAAAAAGTAGGAGAGGCAAAGAAATATTTTTACGCCATTCTAACTAACTTTTTGGATAGAAACTACCATAAAAAAACAAATATAAGATGTGAAAATTAACAGGTGGATGATAAGAACGTGATAAAAAAATATCGAGGACATAAATATGAAAATAGTAATAGTTTGAGACCTTTATTGCAATTTAAATGTAGTGTTGTTAACCAAAAATATAGTGTGAATATAACTACCCTTAATCACTATAAAAATGAAACACTCACTTTTCATACAAGTCATATAATAAAAACCGTATATATGTCTATTTAGTTCATGTTTGGATTCTATTTTCTAAAATTTATTTTCCTCTGAACTCATTTTCAACTATACATTTTATCAACTTTTATCAAAATCTCCTAAAAATATTAATTTTTAACTACATTAAGCATGCTCTTAATTTAAAGACGGTAAAAATACTATCATATCCGATTCACCAGATTTTCATGCCAATGATGGCGGGACTTTTTTTTCATGATTCTTTGGTAGACCCATGCCCATTCTTAGGTCCCAATTGAATCATGTAAAGTTTGCAATCATCAATGTCGAAGTATTTATATTTCTCGAACAAAGCTAACACTTTGTCCTAGATGCCAAATCCTTTCTTTTCAAAATCTAGATGTAATATCCGAGCACGACTAATAGAACAAGAATCATGCTCGAAAGGATGATACCATGAAAATAACACAAATCATTGACCAACATTATAAGATAAGAATCTTTACAAAAGAAGCTTCATAGGGCTCACAATAATCTATATAAATTGATGAAGCATCGAGGAGACAAAAGGGTAGAAGTTGACTTGAGAATAAAGGCAGCATCTCAAATTTCCATAAAACAAAAATATAAAGCAATTGTGCTTAGATTCCTTTGGTCAAAATAAAAATTGTTTTACAATATCCATGAAAGCTATTATTTGGGTCTTAAAATTAATATTCTCTCTCATAATGCTCACTCCTTTCAATTTATGTCATCAATGATTAATAAGGTACGCGGATAGAACTGCAGCGAAGGAAGATAACGTAGTCTTATATTCAAGCAGACTTTTATAAAATTTGTGTATTTTTGTGTGGCTATTTTATTCTATTTCATGCAAATTTAACAAAATTGTCATAATAGCATGAGCAAAATGCAAATGTAATTTTGCAGGATAATTTTTTTTTGGGTGTTTTTAACTTGCAAGAAACTTGGAAGTAAATCATCTTATAAATTTTAGACAGAAATTTTAGCTCTTCACTTAAACCTGATGGAAAGGGTTATGAATACCGTGTTACGTTAATTTCTGTGTAAGAATTTAGTCAGAAAAAATCAAGATTTTTTATATACTTCGTACATCAACGTTTGTTTTTATGTACCTTGCTACATAAATGTTCTTTATAGCTAGGGTGAGATTCTTGCTTTCGTTCTAAGGAAATCATCTAAATTTGACTTTCGAAAATTTATATTTAACATAAAAAATTTCTTATAACATGCTTAATCTACACATATTTCCAATAACATTATTGAGTTTCACACTCTCTTGGTCCCCCTCTAGCTAGATTTGACATAAACTGATCTTACATGAGATCGTAAATTCAGTTTCATTACTTTTATTCTCTCAAGGAGATAACATCATTACCAAAAAAAAAAAAAATTAATACTTCTTCCTCTCAAAATCTACTTCATTCTTCTTGTTTCTCTAGCGATACTTCACAAAGAAGTGTGGAGAATTTTCCCGTCTTGCTCCGATACTTAAATTAGTTTGTGAAGAGTAGTCACAATAATCTCTTATCTAGTACTATCAAGTCACTTGAATGGATATAGAGACAGAAAGAACCTAGAAGTGGAAAAAATGGCTTGCTACACTCTCATACAATACAAGTCAATACGACAATACATATGAAAATTGAAAAGTACTAGTTAATTACAAAGAGGAGGGGCCCGTGGCAAGTTACTTTCTATTATTTTGTCATTCATTCATCATTGTTCAATTATTGTTTCCCACTAGTGGTGCCCATAATCCCTGCTCACTTGCCTAAATTTTATCAAATTTATGGTCGGTGTCACCAACTATACAGTCGATGTTGGCGAAATGGATTGATTTTACCAAATATATTTAAATTAATATTATTTTAAGTCACTAAATTATAAATTTGGCCCTATTATTTAAATTAATTAAGTGTTAAAAGGGAATTATGTATTGTATTGCATTAGAACTGTGGCAGTTCAACTACATAATTTGAAAAATTGATTATGATATTGTTTGTTGACTAACTGGTCCACCTGTTATTGTTAAAATTGGTAAAATAATTATGGAATATTTATTTATGAAATAGTAAGTTGACTAATTGGTCTGTAGCATATATATTAATAAATTCAGATTGATAACATAATTATTAGTTAATAGTTGGCTTATTTGCATAAATAGTTGTCAACATATGGGGAGTTTCTGTCTTTCATTTTTGACCGAGATGTCCTCATTTCAACCTTTGACTGTCAAAGGCTTCAAGAATGAGAAAGGCTTCGACGCCATCGATGACCAGTTTTCGCTAAAAACACTATTGGACGGAAATTTTTCGATCTTTTTCACTCGTTGTTGTTAAAAAGTCAACATTTCCATCGAAAAAATTATTATACCCCTTCTTATTTTCTTAGTAGTTAAAATAAATGGAAGGTAAAAGAAAATAAACAAAAATAGAATGTAAAAAGAAGTGAAAGATTATATTCATCTTCTCCAATTAAACAAATCCACATTTGTGTATCTATGTGTATACATACATGTCAGTAACACAAATTTGCTACTTGTTTTGATGTTTCGATATGAGGGTTTGGAAAATTTTCTTTCCTTTATAATTATAAAATTCAAATCTCTTCATTAAAATCATAGATTTTTTCCCTTTTTATTATCTATTGAATAATGTTTAGATTTCAAGATTTTTTCCCCTTACTTTTCTTGAATTGAATTTTCAAGAAAATGTGGAAAATTGATGATATGTATGTGATACCCCAATTTTGATATTTATGGAGCAATTTTTTCATTTTATCAAATCAAGAGAAATAGTTTATTCACATTCCATCTAGACGTCTGTTAATTAACAAAAATTCAAGTTCGTTATCTAAATTTAATCAATTTAATAAGAACAAAATAGTCTATTCACATTCTATTATTTAAAACATTTAAAAAAAAAAACGGAGACTGTGAGTATAATTACCCATTATTATAGAAAAAATAGCATATTTGGTCCTCCAATCTTTCAAAAATATAAAGAATGTATCATCAACCTTTAAAAATAACACTAGACATCTTCAACGTTTGAAAAAATAAGGAGTGTGTATTCAATTAAGACTTATTAGGACTTTTATGGAGTTTAAAAGTTTAAGTATATTCAATTCAGACTTTTTAAACTTCATAAAAGTATTGGGGTATTCAATATAGATTTTTAAATACTTTTAAAAAGTCTTATAAAGTCATTCAATATTCAATTCAAACTTTTTAAAATCCTACGAAATTCAGGGATATTAAAATTTCAATGACTTTTAATAACTATATAGAAAATTTAATATGTACTAACTTTAAAGTACAAAATATAAATAAAAGATATTACAATTTATCTCACATTCAACCTAAAACTTTGAAAGATTTTAGAAGAAAAAATATATTTCATTCACTTATTTTTATATGCAACATTTCTCTTTTCTTTTTCCTTCAACAAAATGTAGAATTAAGATTAATATTCTTCTTTTTCTTCAATGTGATTTTGTTTTTCCTCTTCAATATATTCTCTTAACTTTTTTTTTCCCTATTTCTTCTTTTAATATTTTTATATCTATTCAATTTAATTTTTTTTTCAATATTCTCATAACATTTTACCATTTCCTTTTTTTTTTTCTCTTATGAACTTGAGGCCCCATTTGTGATTGATTTTGGAGGCCAACTTCTGATTCTCAAACAATCAGAAGTTGATTTAGGCTTTTGGCAAATTTTTTAAAAGTGATTATAGAATAATCTGACTCACCTGACAGCAGATTTTAAGAAGCAGCAAAAGACAGCTTTTCAGATTCTGCTTTTAGCTTTTACATTTATATATTATTAAATTATCAATTTCACCCCTAATTAATTAAACTAATTCCTTTAATATCCTAGGTTTAATTTCTACATGATTTCACTTTATCTCCATATGCCTCATCCTCCTTCTTCTTCAACCTTCACAAATCAACATTACCGAATCAAACATTCGATGTACAATTATTTGGTTTTTCTCTATTATATGAAAATGGAGAATTGAGAAATCGAATTGATGCAAGTTTGATACATAAAAAATAATATAAATTTAATTAATTTTTTCACTATATATAACTATGCTTTTATTTTGTAATTTTTATAAAATTTGAAATTTATTACTTGTTTATTATTTTTATTTTAAAATAACAAAAGTGAATGTATTTTTTTGTTAAAAAATATTTGATAATATTACATATTAGTGTAAAAGAAAAAAAATAAATTTTACAACTCGTGATAATAATAATAATACAAAATAACATTATTATAATCAAAGTCCTTTTTAGTAATTTAATACCATTACAGCAATAAATCACTTTTATTTATCAAACGTTCAAATGCTGCTTTTGAAACATACAGCAATTTTAAAACAAGAGTTTACCAAACACTTATCTGATTCTTCCTACAACTGATTCTTTCTACAGCACAGTGAAGCTGATTCTCTTAAAAGCACAGCAATACCAAACCAAACCTTAGAGACAATGTGATTTTTTTCTTCAATATTCCTATAAACATTTTTTTTTATCACTCTCTCTCTCTCTCTCTCTCTCTTATTTATTTATCATTTTTCTATTTTTCATTAAAAATAAGATAACTTTATAATTAAATTATTATATAATTGTTGATTGTTGATTGCATTTTATTAATGAATTTTATCAAGTTAAAAACTCTTTTTTATTATTGTATTTTTTTATTTTTATTCTTGTTTTTTCTATTTATCTTGATGAGCATGGTTGTATTTTTTTCTTCGTCTAAATTGGTACTTTGATTATTTATTTATGCAATTGTGGTAACTAATGACTTGTTACATATAGATTATTAAATATAATAAGGGAGATGATGAACTTGATAAATTTTTTTTTGAAAAATATTTTAAAATGAATCGCATGCCATAAGTTTTTGAATTTATCTATAAGCCATTTGAAAGTTTATAGTTTTACCAAAAAGAAAAAATAGAGTGAGTTATATCATTAATTTTTGACGTAGTTTATTTGCAGTAATTAAACAGAACGTTAATTTTTATAAATTTATTAATATTAATATAATTAAATAAATTATTATTAAAATTTTCTCGTGCAACAATTTTTGTTAACTGTGGGATATTAAGTTTTTATATTCAAAATTTTTAACTGAAAAAACAAAATCTATAAAAGTTCATAAAAGTCTGTGAAAGTCTAGAAAAATCATTCAAAATGAAATCTATAAAAATTCATAAAAGTTTGTAGGAGTCTATTAAAATCTATAAAAGTTAATAAAAGTTAATGAAATATATCAAAGTCAGTCACTTGAAAATGTCAATCAAAATCTTTAAAAGTCTAGATTAAATACACTACCCCTAAGTATGGTTGGTCCCTGGCGACAAAATCATTCTAGTTTAGCTGTTAAGGTCAAATAAAAAGACAAAATTACACTTCCTTTTAAATAAGCAAAAAACATAAGGCAAAAAAAAATATAGGAATAAAAATATAATCAAATATACCACAAATAATGAAGAATAACAAAAAGGCTACATTCTTCCTCAACCATTATCTACCTCATTAATCTTCTTTTTCCACCCCACCTCCTATGATGTTACTGCATTTTCGAAATTGGTTAGTACATTGTACTCAGCCGTACTCTTTATCCTCAGGTTCTGGTTCAGGTAAGGGTCAATGCGAGGATCGGTCTTTGAGACCTTTTAAGATGAGTGTTTGTTGCTACCGTTTCAATCTTTTGACATGTTGTTGATTTTGGCTATGTTGAACTTTCATCTATTGATGGAAGGACATTGACAGATTCCATGCATACCGGGGGTTTGCAAATGTGTTTCTTAGGACACGTAGTAATTGCTTCATTTTATAATATTTTTAAACTTTTGTGTCCAGATCACTTCTGCTGCTTTCCCATCGCATTGTTTTCCTCGCTTCTATGCTTATTTAGCGATCAATCTCAAAAATAGAGATGGAAGAGAAAAGAGTGGTAAATAGAATTTGAAGCTTATTTCTTCCCGTTGTTTTTGTCACCATGTCAAGTTGAACTTGCAGACAAGCTTCCACATGTGCAATCGCTCTATATCTATGGGATGGTTGTTAGAGCATGCAAACACATTCTTTAGGCAGTTGTAGCAATAGATAATGTTGCTAATATGGCTGGGGAAGAAGAAGATTGGTAGGGTAAGTGGTGGTTGGGAAAGAATGGAGAATATGGTCTTTTTGTTATTTTTCATTCTTTGGGGTATATTTAGTTCTATTTTTATTCCTTTTTTTTTATTTAAAAAAGAGGGCAATTTTATTTTTTTTATTTGATCGTAATAGCTAAAATTGAAGGATTCTATCATTAAGATCTATTAAGTCTATTTCTTCAAACATTAGAGATGTTTAACACTATTTTTAAAAATTATAAATATATTTCTTACGTTTTTTAAATATTGAAAATTAAATATGCTATTTTTCTTTATTTATAATACGGTTTTTTTTTTGCACAAATGGTCCATATTTTTTGCATTTACTGCGGATTGAGGATCTATCTTTTTATTTTTGGCAGTATAACCCCTATTTCAAACTTTGACAATGGTCCTTTCCGATAGTTTTCATTCAATTCCTCCGTTAAATGAGCGCGTGTAGTACAAATTTGACCCTGGAACAATAAAGAAAAATTTGCAGCAAAAGTCCAAAATCTTTCAAAAAGTGTAGAAAAGTTCTCAAACCTTCTAATATTAACACATGTGACCCAAACTTTTTTGACAATTTTACCCTTAACTTAAATAAATTAAAAATTAAATCCTAAACATTTTCAAAAATACAAATAAATTCTAAATCTTTTTAATTTTTTTTACACATTTACACTTAAAATAATAAAAAATGTGTCATCAAGTCCTAAAACTTTTAATTTTGTTCACTGAAATGACATTTAGAGTTTCTACAGATTTTGTCCAATGGTCCGTTAATTAACAAAAAAATTATATCAATGATCAAAATTTGACCAATTTAACAAGTACAAAATAATTTATTATATTCTATTATTCAAAATAATTTAAAAAAACAAAAAACAAAAAAAGATCATCATCAATTGGTCAAATGATTTTTAAAAATGATTTTGAATAATATAATATAATAAATTGTTTTGTATTTGTTAAATTGGCCAAATTTTGATTATGGGTATAATTTTTTTGTTAATTAACGGATCACTGGACAAAATCTGTAGAGACTCTAAATATCATTTCGGTGAACAAAATTAAAAGTTTTGGGACTTGATGACACATTTTTTATTATTTTAAGTGTAAATCTGTAAAAAAAAATAAAAAGATTTAGGACTTATTTGTATTTTAAAATGTTTAGGAGTTAATTTTTAATTTATTTAAGTTATGGGCAAAATTGTCAAAAAGGTTTGGGTCATATGTGTTAGGATTAAAATGTTTGGAGACTTTTCGACAATTTTTGAAAAACTTTGGACTTTTGCTGCAAATTTTCCTTTATCTTTTATGTCCAAAATTGTTCTAGGGTCAAATTTGCAATACACGCGCTCATTTAACGAAGGAATTGAACGGAAACTAACGAAAAAGACCATTGTCGCCAATTCTGCCAAAAATGAAATAATAAGTCTTCAATTCACAGTAAATACAAAGAATGGGGATCATTTGTACAAAATAGCCTTTATAGTACTATCCAATGCCATTATCTTATACGTACGCATTCCCATCGCCATCGCCCAACAAGCGGTTGCTGAAATCCTGCTAAAAAGGAACCGACGGACTTGTCCTACAAAATTATTCCTTTTAGGCCAGACGAGGAGGACAGGTAGAAAGCAAAGTATCTAAGCTAATGTCAGAAATCCACTTATTTTTGTCATTTTATGAAGTTTTGAGTGCAATTATATTGAGAAAAAGGGTCGACACATTTGCAATCATGAGCTGGCTTAAAACACTCCTTTTGGATTTTTAAGTTGTTCGAGCATCTCCAATGCTTCCATGCATCATTAAAAGTGAATTTGTCACATAAATAAAATTAATACTGTTTAATAAAATTATTTTTTAATATAATTTGACAAGGATTTTGTTCAAATATAGAATAAAAAAACAGATATTGTCCAAAATCCCGTTTAAAATAAAATATGTTGACTCAACATAATTTATATTTCTTAAATCGTAAGTCTTTCAACTTATATGCCACCAAAATAACAATCTTATAAAATACATTGAAAATGCTCTTACTATTGAAATTTGAACAAGATCCTACATTATAATTAATAAAATTTTAATCCCGTTATCTTCTATAGTATAGTTTTCCCTTGGGTGTAGATAAATACATATAAGAAGTACAAAAATGAACATAGGTGAAGTGATCTCGTGTGCTACTTATTCTTGCGCTTTTTATTGTCCAAAATTTGTAACTGATTATAACGGGTCATATTTGAATTGTGACTTATATATTTAGGGACAGATCTAGATGGTAGTTTTAAAAAAAAAAATTAGACTGAATTATATGAAAGTAATAAAATTTCTATATACATTTTTTTTTTCTTATACTTAAAAAAAAAAATTTGGGAAAAGGGAAACTCCAACACAGAGAAATCTCCGTTCTGTTTCTGTATCCTTTACTTCCCTTGTGTTGTGGGCCCTCAAAACTTAGGCCTAGCAGAGTCTAGGGATTTTATTGAGTGTATGGCCTGGCGTTGTACCGGTGGTGAATTGGCGGTGCCGGGCTGCAGCTCAACTCTATCCGAGCATTAATTGTTGAAAATATAGAAATATTGATATTGTTAAAATTGTACTTTATTGAATAGAACTGCACTCAATCTCATGATTGTTTATTATTCAATTGACGTGCCAAACTTTTTGTTCCTTCTAGGAAAGAACCATAATTTGCAGAACATAATAATTGCATTGTCTAAAAGTAGTATTAACAAAAGGGCATCTTCAATGTATTCAAGAAATTACAGTTTACATGACGAGTGGTATTCTCTTACTCTTTGGGAGTAGGATGTAAACACCCACCTGCTGATGTGTCAGTAGGTGGACTGTTCAAAAAATTAATGAAAATTAATTGCCCCAAAATAGACAGTCCACCTGCTGACACATCAGCAGGTGGGTGTTTACATCCTATTCCTTGGGGGCAAGAGATCACTTACATGACAATCAAGTTGAAACACTTTTCGTGACATTGATATTTAATGAATAGATAATCAAATCAAAAATTGATTATTCTTATCCTAAAATAAAAATAAATAAAAAGAAGAGCAAGATAGAAAAATCCAATGCTCTAAAAATAGAAATATAATTAAATAAATTGTTTGGCCAACATGTCTAACAGAGCTTATTAATTTATACGGAACTCTAGACAATATATATATATTTTTTTTACTAAATCAGCTTGACAGAGTTCATGTCAGATAGTATTGGAGAGGATCTTGTTTAGACTACTACTTATTTTGTTTATGTGGCAAATTTTTAAAACAATTCGCATTAGCATGGAAGATGATCTTATCTCTCTATGTGTGGATAGGCTATTTTCCACATTTTAAGTAGTCACTCTGAACTCGATATTGACACGAACGAATCTTCGTAACTCAAAATGTAATGGTTAGAGAGAAAATATATCTTATTTTCTAGAGTATTCTCAAGAACAGATTTAGTAGAGACGGGATGAGATATGTAGATTAGAGGATTATATGACACGGGGTTCAAATCCATTCTCTCTGGAATGGCTTTTTCTAATAATACCCAATTCTATAGTCCAAAATTTGGACCCCAATGGGATATTGATCATATTAGGAAATTGACACAATTAGCACCAAAAGTGGGCGTAAACAATCTGTAGCATTATTTTCTTTATTATACCATAAATGTCTATATGGTATTTAGTATTCATCATGTAGTTCAAAACGAGACTTTTTATTTTTATTTTTTTCTATTCTTTCCTTTTTCCTTTAATCACAAGTTCGCTTTCACATTTATCCAAATGCACTGTCCATTCCCGTCTTTTCTGAAAACCTTTTTCTCGAACCACTAAACATAGGTTTAGTTTCCTCTGCCTCCCACAGTCATCGGTACCATCCCCATTCAAAATTTGCTGTGTGCTCTGAAGGCTAAGTTGATCTCTTGATCTCCCTATTTCTTACCCTATTCTTTGTTTCTATGGTTTCTTTCTCTGCTTTGATTTACTTAGTTGATGATTCTATAACTTATTTATTCAAATTTTTACCAATTTTTTTTGCTTGTATTATATTTTGTAACAATCAAAATTTCTATACAATTCGTTAATACTTGACTTTTGATAGTTGGATCATTTCTTCATGGAAAAGTTGGAGCCCTGAGTTCGAAATTTTGAGGGTTTGGTCCAATTCAATAAAATGGGTTGTTCAAACGCCACCTATTACTTTGCCGATGAGGATTCTGGCTAGGTCTATAAAATATTAATGTATACGAATTTTAGTTTTAAAATTTTGTATATATATATATATATATATTTCAAATTTTTGCATGAGTTATGTGTTTATTTTGTTTATGTAATTCATATTGTTGTGCGTTTTGTTTTTCTTAATAGCAAGTTTGAATTTCAACATTGTACTTTTATAGTTTTCTTATTTAAAGCTCATATGCATTTCTGGTTATATTGATTTAAGAGTTAATTTACAATTTATTAAATAATATGTACAAAAATATCTTTTTTATATTTATTATTTGCGGACTATACATTTATAATTTTTTCCTTTTCTTGCATAATTGAGGTCGATTTTGTCCTATTTTGAAATGTCGAAAAAATAGAATTGTCGAAATTGTCGACAAATGATGAGAACCAAATTTGGTACCCATTTCTAATGTCAGCAAATAGGCTTTTAGCCCATTTTCTTTTTTTTCACCCTTCAATGAAAACATATTATAGCTCATTCATTCAATTTTTTCACCATTTTTTTTTTTTTTATATCTTGTAACAAGCAAGTTCTCTACACAATTCATTAATATTTGATTTTTGATAGTTAGATTATTTCTTCTTGAAAAAATTAGAACCCTTAATTCGAATTCTTGAGTGTTTGGTCCAATTCGATAAAATGGGTTGTTGAAGTGCCACAAATGAGTTTGTTGGCCCATTTGCCCATTTTGTTTTGTCAAAATGGAACCTAGTTGGCTAGTTCTCATTTGGTATATGAAAAAATGACATATTTTGTCGACATCTACAAATTAGTTTCCATTTTAACATCGACAAAATAGATAATATGAAAAGATTATTAATTTAATATTTATTTTGTCCGCACTTATTTTGTCGATATTATTGACAAAAAAATTGTCGACATTAACATTATTTGGTTGATGTCGACTAAGGGGGGTGTCCCCAACTCAGATTTGAATGAATTTGAAAAATTCACATAAATTTAGGTGTCCTCAACTCAAATTTTAATAGAATTCATTGAAATTTAGGTGTCCCCAACTCGGATTTAAATAGATTCTTAAGAAATTTAGGTGTCTTCAATAACTAGTGGATTTCTAAAGATTTCATTAATTAATGGATTTTGACAAATTTCAATAGATTTGGAACTACAATTATAACTACTAAAAATTCTAACAATTCTTGTTCCAAATCTCAAAATTTCAATTGATTTCTCTCTCTCTCTAACATCTCACTTTTCATATACAATTTTGCTGAAATTATTTTGTATCAATTGACTTTTTTTTTTCTCTTTCACAAACCTCTCACCTTTCACCTTTCACCTTTTACATAAAATTTTATTGAAACTCTTTTATACCAATTTGTAATTATTCACGTCTTTATTCTATTTTTCTCAAAACGATGCCCATATTTCCAACTTCATGAATTTTTTGTTTAAAATGATAAAGTTAGGAATTTCTTTTAACGTACGATAATGTTATAAATTTTATTTTTTAATCACAATGTTATTTTTTTTAGTAATCTAGTCAGACATTATACTATTTTCTTAGCTTTTTTTAAAAAAATAATAATCCGTTTATGCACAATGACTGGTTATGGTTAAAAAAAATCACAAATATGAACTCTATCAACCTCTATAATTTAGAATTCTTTAAAAGTTAAAACGTTTTGATACTCATTTTTAATATTTAAAATATAAAATATATGTATCAATATATAATGAATTAGTTGTCTTGTTTGTATTTTTTTTTTTTTTTTTTGCTATTAGTCTATTTTTAAAAAAAATTAAATTGTGCTTTTATGTTGTCAACATTAATTTTAGAGCAAGTTTCTCGTCAAGACATAATTTGGTTTTAGAAAAAAAAATAGACTTGAAATGTTATGATGAAATTTTAAAATTTTTTCAAAATTTACAGTTGACACAATTGAGGAGATGAAAATATAATTTTTAATAAAAAGAACACAAATTCAATGAAATCCATGAGAATCTATGATATAGAAATCTATTAAAATCTTATCAAATATGTCAAATTCTATTAAATTCCATAAAATTTATAAAAATTTATAAATATTAAGAAATCTATTAAAATTTGAGTTGAGTACACCCCCCTAAATGTTGTCGGTGTCGACAAACTTTGTATCAATATATTTTTTGACATCAAAATATTGGATTGTGTATGCCATGGATGATGTTAGATTGATTCACTCTAATCTGTATATATCTTTTCTGCTGTCATATATATAAAGTATTTATCTATATGTATATATCAACTTGTGTATGTCATGAATGGTGTTGGATTACTTCACTCCAATCTCTATATATCTTTTCTGCTGCTATATAAAGTATACATCTATATACGCGTGTGCGTCTGTAATCCATTCTAATTTGATTGATAATATTATGTACAATACCATAGGTGCAAATGTACAATCAAGTGAGGAAGTTGTACTACTTGTCCGTTTACCGCCTTTGCCTCTCTTCTTGTGTCGCCTGGGTGAGCTTGCATTAAATATTTCAGATGTTATTATCAATCTTTTGATGCGCTTATTTCTAGGTCTCTGTTTGGGAATTTTGAAATTTGTGATATCGATTTTCACTTGTGTCCAATTAAATAGTAGTATACCACCTTATTGTGGTGAGATCCGACCGTATGCTCTATTATGATGATTGGTTGAGACGGTGAATAAATTTTGGAGATGATCGATTGAGAGAGATGATCAAACCGGGGAGATATATTGAAGCGGTCAGTAAATTTTAGAGGAGATTATTTTGTGAGGGAATAAATTGAAGATGTAGTGACACAGAAGTTCAAGTACTTTTTTTTTTTCGTAGCGGAGAAATCTTATGTTTATGATTAATTGAATGGAACTAGAGGTGTCTGGCCGATCGGACACGCCTTTCTAGAGACTGTGTTGAGTATAGATACGAATACGTGGATGATATTGGTCTTTATTAAAGTTATGACTTAGATCACTTTAGATTTTGTAAAAAACATTTTGATTCTATATTTTGAGCATAACATTTTTTATAGATGAATGGAGCCAATTTCTTTCATACTTTTAAGGAGAGGGGTAATATAAACGACACTCTCATTTTTTCTGAGAGATTTGAATTAACTCCTCTATCATATTTTTCACGATATTATGATTAAAAAGAAAGATAGAATAGAACTATTGTCAAAATAAAAAATAATATCTTACAATAGTACATGTGCTCGGCCAAAAAGATAATTAAATCATTATTTTTCTTGACCCACTCCTAAGATGGTAGGGTGGAGTGGGTGATCAAATACAACATTAGTTGAAAACTTGAAAAGGTGAATTTTCTTGATACATAATAATACCAACTTCTAGGGGTGGGCATTTAAACCGTCAAACCGCTCAAATCGACCGAATCGAACCGAATCGGGTTGGTTTGGTTCGGTTTTTCACACTCTGACGGTTTGGTTCGGTTTACGATTTTAAAAAATGTAGTCGGTTTGGTTTGGTTTCGGTTTGGGAAAAAAAACCGAACCAAACCGCTATAAACCGAACCGATAAAAAACCCCTGAAATGAGAATTTTGAATAACTGTAATATTTGTGATTGTTGGATGACTGTAATATTTGTGATTGTTGGATCATATTATATTATGGACTTGTTACCACTTACTAGGTTTTGATTCGAATATATAGGATTATATTTCAAAATGGGAATTATTTTTATAAATAACATGTCAAAAAACAAGTTGTAAATAATATGTTATTTTATAAATGTGAGTTATATTTAAATGTTTTGTAAATCTTTGTTAATAACAGGTTGCATGTTGTAAGGAAAATTTGAAATGAGAATTATAAAATTAATTTTTTTTTTTTTTTGTATACAAGCCCAAAACATTAGGCCCAAACCGCTCAAACCGAACCAAACCGAACCAAGATTGGTCGGTTCGGTTTGGTTCGGTTTCATCAATAGCGGCGGTTTGGTTCGGTTTGGGTTAATGGCCAAACCAATTTGGTCGGTTTGGTTTCGGTTTGGGTTCAAAACCGAACCAAACCAACCCACGCCCACCCCTACCAACTTCTAATAAAGGTGAATATAAATAAGAGGAGAATGATCTATTGTCCACGGTAGGTAATTCTTATTTTGCCCACTGGACACTTGTTCAGTGGACATTGGAAGATAAAAAAGTGTTTGACAAACAAGTCAAACACTCCTCCAATGCCCACTGGATAAATGTCTAGTGGGTAAAATAAGAAGTGTCTACCTTAGACAATAGATCATTACCCAAATATTTGACTCACTAATATATCGTATTTTAATGTTCAAATCTTAGAAATTGAAAAAGACAAAAAATGAAAAAGATGCTTTGATATACTCCGTTTGAAGCGTTGAAAAGTATTTTTGATATATGCTTGTTTTGTAAAAAATATCATCGATTATAAAAAGTGAATTTTAAAAAATATGTTGATAAAAAATGATAAAAATTGCAAATTTTACAAATTATGTAAATAAAAAGTATATTTAACCAGTTTATAAATAATTATAAGCACTCTCAAACATGTTCATTAATTTCATGGACAAAACTACATTATGGTGGTGTAAATATCAACATAAATGCCAATTGATAAATGAAATGCATTTTTGTAAGTAGTTTGATACTATCCAATTTATATAGGTGACTAAAAAGAAAAAAAAAAAAAAAAACCAATTTGGGGAGTCTTATCGAGAGTCACAAGTCGAATTAAGATTCTCCAAACCCAATCGAGAAAATAAAAATGATCTACTGAGAATGATTTTTTTTTTAATTGTGATTATTATTTAATTTTTCTATTGTAGATCAAATATAAATAATTGTTTTTGTCCTCTCTAATGTTAAAGTTTATAGACAACGCAGTTTAACATAAGAAATAGTTTGAGTTCAAATTTTATAGTAATTATCTAGTACCAAAGCATGACTGATAAGTTTCTTGACAATTTCTAGTGATTTGTCGGGTATCACATTTTCTTGTCTTAGAAAGAAGAACGAGTTTAGATAATATTTTGACGAACAATGAAGTAAAAATGGGTGTTAAACATTGGAAGAAGAAATTTTTTTGTTGACCTCAGAATCTACACTAATTACGTGTCAATATATCTCCAGTCAATCTGCCAGTATGTATGTTACTTATACATTAGTACAATCGTTAGGCACCAAGATCGCCGGAGAAAAAGGGGTCGGTGATCGTTGGTACTCCAACGATCAAGTCAACTACCAGTATATGTGAAAATATACGGGGAGGGTGTATTTGGATGTGGGAGAGACAAGCAGGCAGAAATTTGAGTAGAGTTTAAAGGTGAGAATAACGTGTCCCTTAAAATAATCTGAGATGTTGTATTTATAGCTTCAAAGTTCTAATTGGTTTAGATAAGCAATCAATTAGACATCTGATAATATTTTCTATCTTTATCCCCCTTGATTCCCGATATCTCGTAACCAATTACCAAGAGATTGAGATTTGATTTCTTTCTAAGTTTGGATTACAATCAAACACGATCAAACACAAATCTTTTCTGAGATATCTCTTTAATCATCAGATCGTCTGTGAACTATGATGGATTCGAAGACCGGCGAAGCGCCCTGGGTCGACTATGAACGTCGAGGCCCTTCAGAGCCTTTACTGTACTTGATTTAGGAGTACTAAGATGTTGCTAGGTCTTCGAGGGCTTGTATGAATTCATGAGATCTTCGCTGGGCTCATGAGCCTTTATTAGGCCTGTGAGGTCTTACCAAAATCTAGTGGTAACACTTTTGAGAATAACAAGAATTTTCATAGATTTCCATATGACATATAATATTGAGAATTTAGAAAAATAATTAAAAACAAGTGCTGATTTTGAAAAATAACAACTTTAAATAATATTTGCAAAAATGACAATTTTTAGATGCAAAAATTCATATATATCATTTTTAAAAAATGACAAGTTTTTCTTTTTTGACTTCTAAGAGAAGCTATCTACTGTTTTTTTTTTCAGACAGTTGAAACGTCATTTTTTACAAACACTTCAAATGTCATTTTTTTACAGACTGTTGAATTGTCGATTGCTTGGACAGTTCTACTATCATTTCTACAGTCATCTTCAATGACATTTCTCCATACATCAACCTATCTATCCAGCTTCTTTCAACAAAATTTTGTTAATTTATAATCCAAATTAATCTATCAAAAGTAAACTTAATTGTGTTGGGTTATGGATAGTGGTGGCGCGAGGCGATGGGCAAGTTTTTTTTTCTTGTTTTTTGTTTTTTGTTTTTTTTTGTGGAATCTTGATTTTTGTGAAACTAGCTTTTGATTGAATTTTAATAGGATATGTTGGAATTTTAGGTAATTGATTGAGAGTATTTTTGTCCAAAATAACTATTTCTCTAATTGTTTTCAAAATTTGCCATATTTCAAAATTATCACTTACAAATAGACATTTTTTTTATTTTTTACAATTTCCTCTATAATATATCATTGAATAGATCATCGAATTTTGAGTTCAACGCAATTCACGAATCACGAATCAGAGTTCTATATAAAAAATTATTCGCGTTTGAAGTTAAGTTGCTAGCCTGATTGGAATTACTTTAGAGCGCGCATACGCTAGTGACATTAAACCATTTTGACCTCAAGCTCCAACAGAGCTTGCACGCTAGATGATGTAAAAGTACATCAATTTTGAAATTTATATAGCTCGTGCAAGCGCTGGGTAGCGCATGCACGCCAACTGGCACAAAGTCCGAACTCGTTTTCGTTTTATTCATTTTTAAGGGCATTTTTGGTATGATTGGTAAGAATTTCAAGACCTAGACTCTTTTCCTATATATTGTCTCACACACTAACGGGGGTTGGAATATACATCAAAACACAAAATACGAAATCTCTCGAGAGATTGAAGATAAGAAAGAAGAAGGAGAAAAACTTGAAGATTCAACTTTAACTCCTCTTTTCACACTTTGTTCTTAATTTGGTAATACCGTTTTTAAATTTTAGGTGTTTGTACTCGATGAAAATGCTCAGCTATATTTCATAGTTATGACGAATAATGCAATATAGTTTTAATAGTTTAGTTTCTACTTTTTATTTTGGCTTTAAAGTATTTCTTTCATGCTCTAGTTTTCGTTGGTTGAATGTCTTTAAACGGTTGATCACCATTTGAATGATATTTGGACCATAATGAGACCGATGGAAGATTTATAAGTATAGATTGGAATTACGAAAACAATAAATTTGGATAAGAGATAGAGAAACTCTTATGGCTTGTTTGGGAGTTTTGGGGTACAAGTTATAAGAGTTTTTTATAGTACTGATTTTGGCCGTTTATGAGGAGTTCAGTTTTGGATGATTTTTAGTAGCAATTTTTAAAACAGTCAAACCCATGTTTGAGAGTTTATTATCCATCGGTCCTGAAAAGGGTAAATTGGAAGAAAATTTGAAAAAACAAGCAAAAACCATCAATTTGGTGGATTGAGAAATACACCCCCAAATTACACAACATTAGTTTTGGGTGGTTTTTAAATCATTAAAAAGTTAAAGTCCCAAAAAACTAATAAGCACTGATTTATCTACTCATAAATGGTACCACCCAAAAAGAGTCAAAACCAGTAGATAAAAACCTCCCAAGCAAGCCCTTATAGTTTGTGTGATCCTGTGATGAACTTCTAGCTATTTAATGCACTTGGTTATATTGAAATTGACATATAAATATAGTGAGTTCTTATAATTATCTAAGTAGTTTTAATTTTACTTAAGGTACACTATTGAATAAATTAGAAAAATTTGATCTATTACATTGTTGTATACTCTCGAAGTCTAAAAAGTAAAATTGAATCAGATAAACTATGGTGAAAAGGTGGAGTCCCAAGGTCTCAACTTTTCAAATTCCAATATATATGACATTTATTGCATGAGTGTAAAGTGGGCCTTTACACTCATGCAATAAATGCATGATACTTGTCTCGGTGGGCATTATAACAATGTCCACCGAAGGTATTAGAACGGGACTCTCCAACCAATACTTGCTTTTATTGTTTTTTGTTTTAGTTCAAAATCACATTTAAAACGATCATTCACACAAAGTTAGAAATATCAATTTTGGTACTTAATGTTATAGAACATTGAATTCACAATCTACTTTAACTATTTATCGCAACATGGTGCACTTACAATTTTGTCCACCAATAATATTGAATTAAAATTTAAACATGCCATAACAAGCAGGCTAGGATAGAAGCAGCAAAATATAATATTTCTATGATCCACAACAATTGTCATGTTCAATAAATCAAATTGACTCCAAAACTAAAGCCACTCTTCAATAGGTCAAATCTTCTTTAATACTTTAATTAAATGATAAGCGAAAGTGTTTAAAAAACAACATACGATATGAATCAATCACTCGTTAATGTGAATGAATATCGAAGATTTAATAAGAAAATAAGAAAACCCTTAAATATCACTACAACAAAGAGGGTCTATAGCGGCGACATATATTGCGACGACAAAAAGTCGCCTCTATTAATTCTACGTAGTAGCGACGACAGAGAAATGTCGTCGCTATACCAACAAAACTTATAGCGACGACATATGTCGTCGCTATAAAACCTATATCGTCGCTGTTGAGTAGAGGCTATAACGACGTCTTTCTGTGTCGTCGCCACTAAGATTAGGAAAGGGCGGGAACAAATGGCGGCAAGTTGGTGCATATATAGCGACGACAGATGTCGTCGCAATTGATATGCTGATGATGATGTAAGTCACGTGAATCATGCATTTTCTCGTAAAGTGTGAAGGGGTCTATAGCGACGACATATGTCGTCGCTATATACCAACATCAATTTAGGCGGGAAATTTGGCGCCCAATTGTTATATATAGCGACGACATATGTCGTCGCTATACCTATTTTGATTAAATTTGCAGGCGCGTGAATAATTGCTTGCCTCGAAAAACGGGAATGATTCTTTAGCGACTAAAGAAGAGTCTATAGCGACGACTTTGTCGTCGCTATAGACTCTTCTTTATCTTCTTCCAATGTCCGCATTTCTGTATTACATCTCTGTATTTCTTCCATTTCTGTATTGCATCTCTGTATTTCTTCCACTGCAGCATATCAATTCTTCTCCATCTCCATTTTTTCATCTCCACTTCTTCATAATCATCTCCAATTATTATCAGTACTGTATTTGTAAGAATATAGTATTTTACAAGTATGGATATTGATAAAAGTTGGACAACAATTAGAAATCGCACAAAGTCTGCAGAATTTCGGAACGGTTTGCAAGCATTTATAAACATGGCGAGGCCATACGTTAACGACAGAGGAAGAATTAAATGTCCGTGCAAAAAATGTTTAAACGGTCTCACACATCCATTGGAAATTGTCGAGGCTCACATATTTCGTAATGGTTTTGCGGAGAGTTATGTCACTTGGATATATCATGGCGAGATTGATGTTCGTACTGCGAATGTGTATAGACAGAATGAGCGAGATGGTGTGGAAGATGAGATGATGGATGTAATAGACGACGTAGTTGGTGATGAGCATGTAGGTACAAGCACCGATGGTTACTATGACGAACTGTTTCAGGCTCTCCATTCAGAACTGTACCCGGGAGTTTCATCATTTTCATCCCTAAATTTTTTAGTCAAGTTGATGCATATTAAAGTTATGAACAAATGGACAAACAAGTCTGTCGATGATCTTTTGAAATTACTGAAGTTAGCATTCCCAAATATGAACCTGGTTGACTCTCACTACGAAGCTAAGAAGCTGATGACGAAGCTTGGTTTGGGTTACAAATCCATTCATGCCTGCAAGAACGACTGTGCACTGTTTTTGGGTGAACATGCTGATAGACAAACTTGCCCGATTTGCCAGGAAAGTCGTTGGGTTCACACTTCTGGGAAAGTTAATGGGAAGAATGTTCCGCATAAGGTGTTGCGATATTTTTCCTTGGCCCCCAGACTAAAACGTATGTTCGCGACGAAGGATACTGCAAAACTTATGAGGTGGCACAGTATAGGAAGGTCTAGGGACGATGATGAAATGCAACATCCCGTTGATGGAAAGGCATGGCGGGAATTTGACTTGAAACATCCAATGTTCGCAAGTGAGATCAGGAATGTCAGGTTAGGTTTGGCCGCAGACGGATTCAATCCATTCGGTGACATGAGTCTGTCGTACAGCATGTGGCCAGTAGTTGTAACAGTTTACAACTTGCCACTCTGGTTATGCATGAAGCCCGAATATCTCATGCTTACTCTATTGATACCTGGTCCTAAAGCACCGGGTAAGGACATTGATGTATTTTTACGACCATTAGTGGATGAGTTGAAGAAATTGTGGGCCGATGGGATTGACACAGGAGACGGTGGAACCAACAGCAAGTCGGTATTCAGACTGCGTGCAGCTTTGTTGTGGACTGTTAACGATTTCCCAGCGAGAAGTAGTTTGTCCGGTTGGAGTGGTCAGGGGTACAAGGCATGTCCGACGTGCAACGAGGATACTCCTTCAGTCCGTGTCATAGGTAAGACAGCTTATGTGGGTCATCGTCGGTTCCTGCCATCCAGGCATCATTTTCGGAGCAATTTAGACTTCGATGGGAGGACAGATAGGCGACCACCTCCGCGTCGGTTAACGCCTACAGACATTTTAGCACAGTTAAGTCGTGTCAGATATAGAAGTCCAGGAAAGCACCCAAATTACGGTGGCGCTACAATTCGGAGAAGTGATGACGAGCTCAATTGGAGAAAAAAGAGCATTTTCTATGAGTTGCCGTATTGGACTTCTACCGAGCTCAAACATAACATCGATGTCATGCACGTAGAGAAGAATGTTTGTGATAGCTTGCTCGGCACAATTATGGACGATCCATTCAAATCAAAAGACACAGTCAATGCGAGGCGCGATCTAATGCAATTAGGGATCAAAAGGGAGTTGCACTTGTATCAGAACGGGAATAAGTGGATGAAGTCTGCCGCATGTTACACCATGTCGTCTTCAAATCGTAAGAAATTTTGTCAATTTATCCGATCGGTTGAGTTTCCAGATGGCTTCGCTTCTAATCTTCGGAAGAATATTGCTCCAAATGACAGCCGTATTATCGGGTTGAAGTCACATGATTGCCATATTATCATGCAACGGTTATTACCAGTCGGATGTCGGGCGTTCTTGAATAAAACAATTTCCACGGTCATTATTGAACTGTGCACGTTCTTCAGAAAGCTTTGTGCAATAACACTAAAGGTTAGCGACATGATAGCTTCTCACGATCACCTTGTACTCATTCTCTGTAAGTTGGAAAGGATATTTCCGCCAGCCTTCTTCGACATCATGATTCACCTCGTAATGCATTTACCAGAAGAGGCAATCCTTGGAGGTCCGGTGCACATGAGATGGATGTATCCATTCGAGCGATACCTGAAGAAATTGAAGGGCTACGTCAGAAATCGAGCTAGGCCCGAGGGATCAATAGCTGAAGGGTATGTTGTGGACGAGGCATTGACCTTTTGTTCAAGGTACTTCCAGGACTTAGGGACAAGGTTCGATCGACCAGACAGAAGCGAGGATGCTACTGTTCCACAAACACAACTTTCTGTTTTTCAGTCCCAGTGTCACCCACTTGGAAAGCAGTCACCAACGACGTTTCCTACTCAAGTTCGAAATCAAGCATTTTTTTACATCCTGAACAACTGTTTTGAAGTTGAGCCATTCTTGCAGTAAGACGGCGTTAATTCTTGATTATTATGCTTTTATCTCGAATTAACTTTATCATTTCAAATGAACTAATGAACGTTGATCTTCAATACCTTGTTCAGGGAACATAGGCAGGAACTACTGAACAGTGGCTGTCCAAACATCGAAGTAGTGCACAGAAGAGACTTTCACGGTTGGTTCTACAGAAAGGTAAACGAACATCGACTGAATAAAATTACAAGTTTTCAACATACTTGCTTTCCATAACTGAGAATAATTCTTGTCATGCAGCTATATGCAATGCGCCAAAGCCACAACCATCAAGTTTCTCATGAGATATTTGCGCTGGCCAGTGGATGTTACCAGCAGGTTATGTCATACACGACTTGTGTTGTGAAAGGAGTTCGGTTCGTGACATATGATCGTGATATTCGAAGAAAAACTCAAAATAGTGGTGTGTCCGTCCCAGGGACTGGGGGTGAGGTTTACTTTGGACAGCTGCAAGATATACTGGAGCTACAATATGGACCGAAACTTTCAGTCTATCTGTTCCGATGCAAGTGGTTTAGGTGTGATGGAAGACGGATGGTAACTGAGAATAACGTTACCAGTATTGACATCAGTGCAGAGGCGTTCAAGGATGATCAGTTCATACTTGCTAGCCAAGCACAACAAGTGTTCTACATTGAAGATCCATCTCGTGGTCCGAACTGGCGAGTAGTACAAATTGTCCATCATAGGAGCACGTGGGACACAGTGGGAGCTAACATCACAGAGATTGACCTGCTCCACAATAACAACTCTTCCGGTTTATCTCTAGTCGTTGATCTTGGCAACATAGAGCATGTATCATTGCACCGCGATGATGATGAAGCTGATGAGATCGATGCATCGGTTATCAGGAGAGCCTCGTTAGATAGTGCAGGAGAAACTTCGTTTATAAACGACGATGATGTTGAAGACGATACAAATGCAGAATACGAGGATGAAGAAACATCGAGTGAAATCAATGAGGACGTCAGTGACGATGACGTAGATCAATCGTATCATGATAGTGAATCAGATTGAAATGTTATTGTGCGTCACTAAATTTGTAATGAAATTACTTTAAAAAAACGCATGTTCAAATTGTTGTTACTGTTTTCGGCTTGAATGTTTGTCATTCATTCATCGGTTCATTGTTATTGGTCAAAACGCGAGTTGAAGGACTTAAGTTGCAAATAAAATTTAAGGAAATTGAAATAAAAGAAAAATTAAGAGGACTTAAGTTGTTTAAAATTGAATGACCCAATAAATATGAAAACATAAAAATTAAATATTAAATATTAAATACTAATATTATATAATAATAATTATTATTGATAAGATTAAATATTAAAAATAATTGATAATATTAAATATTAAAATATTAAATACTAAAAATTATTATTCATAATATTAAATCTCATTAAATATGAAATATTAAAAATTAAAAAATAAAAATTCAATATTAAATACTAGATATTATTATTCATAATATTAAATCTCATTAAATATGAAATATTAAAAATTACAAATTCAAAATTCAATATTAAATACTAAAAATTATTATTCAAAATATTAAATATCATTAAATATGAAATATTAAAAATTAAAAATTAAAAATTAAATATTAAATACTAAAAATTATTATTCATAATATTAAATATCATTAAATATGAAATATTAAAAATTAAAAAATAAAAATTCAATATTAAATACTAGATATTATTATTCATAATATTAAATCTCATTAAATATGAAATATTAAAAATTACAAATTAAAAATTCAATATTAAATACTAAAAATTATTATTCATAATATTAAATCTCATTAAATATTAAATATTTAAAATTCAAAATTCAAAATTCAAAATTAAATACTAATAATTTTTATTGATATTATTAAATCTCAATAAATATTAAATATTAAAAATTAAAAATTATATAATAATAATTATTATTCATAATATTAAATATTAAAAATAATTGATAATATTAAATAAGAAATTTTTTTCATAATATTAAAAAGCGGGAAAATTAATAAGTATAAAAATTATTGCAATTAACATATCTCCTTCAAATGAGAAAGAAACATTTAATTTTCTGTAATGTAATGTCAATAGCGACGACATATGTCGTCGCTATTGTGCTGAAAATTGGGCGCCACCTTTAAGGCGCGTGTTCAAAAAAGCTGAAAACATGTCGTCTCTATAAGTCTATATAGCGACGACATATGTCGTCGCTATTGAGTTAGACCTTTTAATTCACACAGAACGTTCTTATTTTCCATTTCTGCCAAAATTTTTCCTTCTTCCGTTCCTGCTGTCGCTCCGCCGCCGTCTCCTTCTGCTGGGCAATTTCACCGTCTCCTTCGCAGCTAAAATTTCCCCCAAGTGAGTTCACTTCAAATCATTTAACTGTGTGTGAAATATTGTACGTGACGCCAATATAACTCTGTTTCTTATCTCTCACTGTGTGTTTGTTGAGATGGGATTGTGTGATGAAGATCAAAATCAAGATGGGCACTTAATTTATCTTATCATTTCTGGGTTTTTTTTTATGGATTGGTGTAGACAATAAATTGAAAATTTAGGGACATAAATTGACATAAATTGAAAATCAAGAAGCGCAAACATAATGTGCGGCGCTCGGAGTACGGGTACGCCGCCAGGAGAGAAATTCTGTAGACTCGCTCACACACAGATTTCTAAATCTATGTACTGTATGTATACACAAACCCCTTTTGCTCGGTTGTGGCATTATTATTGAGAGAATTTTCATGTGTTCAATGATTTCTTTGGTTCTTTTCTGCAAATTAATAATAATAATTCTTTTATGCATCATTAATGTAGATTTATTAGTTTCATCTTCTTTAGTTACTTGTAATTGATATGAAAATTCTATTTGATTGGAGATATTTCATGTCCAATGTTGGAATGTTTGATAGAATGTTTGATACGTAGAATTGATGGATATTTGAACTTTTTCTTCTTATTTAATGTTGCACAGTATCTAAACAATATTGAATTGGTATATTTTGAAGTTTTAAGAGAAACTTGAAATATTTTAGGAACTTATTTGAAAATTGACATAAATTGAAAATTTAGGGACTTATTTGAAATAAAATAAGTTTAGGGACTAATTCATCAATCAAATAAAATTTATTCAAATTTTTCTCATTAATTCAAAGTTTAGGGACTCATTTGCAATATAATAAGCTTAGGGACCAATTTGAAATAAAATATAATATATTCAAAATGTCTCATAAATTCATAGTTTAGGGACTTATTAGAAATAAAATTTAGTTTAGGGACCAATTTATAATATAATATAATAAAGTCAAATTTATCCATAAATTCAAAATTTAGGGACTTATTTGCAATTTTACAGTAAGTTTAGGGACCAATTTATAAAAAAAATATAATAAAGGCAAATTTTCCCATAAATTCAAAAATTTAGGGACTTATTTGCAATTTTACTGCAAGTTTAGGGACCAATTTATAATAAAATATAATAAAGTCAAATTTTCCCATAAATTCAAAGTTTAGGGACTTATTTAAAATTACAGTAAGTTTAAGGACCAATTTATAATATAATATAATAAAGGCAAATTTTTCCATAAATTCAAAGTTTAGGGGCTTATTTGCAATAAAATTAGTTTATGGACCAATTTATAATAAAATATAATAAAGGCAAAATTTCCCATAAATTCAAAATTTAGGGACTTATTTGCAATTTTACTGCAAGTTTAGGGACCAATTTATAATAAAATATAATAAAGTCAAAATTTTCCATAAATTCAAAGTTTAGGGACTTATTTGCAGTAAAATAAGTTTAGGGACCAATTTATAATATAATATAATAAAGTCAAAATTTTCCATAAATTTAAAATTTAGGGACTTATTTGTAATTTTACAGTAAGTTTAGGGACCAATTTATAATAAAATATAATAAAGGCAAATTTTCCCATATATTCAAAATTTAGGGACTTATTTGCAATTTTACTGCAAGTTTAGGGACCAATTTATAAAAAAAATATAATAAAGGCAAATTTTCCCATAAATTCAAAAATTTAGGGACTTATTTGTAATTTTACTACAAGTTTAGGGACCAATTTATAATAAAATATAATAAAGTCAAATTTTCCCATAAATTCAAAGTTTATGGACTTATTTGAAATTACAGTAAGTTTAAGGACTAATTTATAATATAATATAATAAAGGCAAATTTTCCTATAAATTCAAAGTTTAGGGACTTATTTACAATTTTACAGTAAGTTTAGGGACCAATTTATAATAAAATATAATAAAGGCAAATTTTCCCATATATTCAAAATTTAGGGACTTATTTGCAATTTTACTGCAAGTTTAGGGACCAATTTATAATAAAATATAATAAAGGCAAATTTTTCCATAAATTCAAAGTTTATGGACTTATTTGAAATTCAAGTAAGTTTAGGGACCAATTTATAATAAAATATAATAAAGTCAAATTTTCTCATAAATTTAAAGTTTAGGGACTTATTTGAAATTAAAGTAAGTCTAGGGACCAATTTATAATTAAATATAATAAAGTCAAATTTTTTCATAAATTCAAAGTCTAGGGACCAATTTGAAATAAAATATAATTAATTCAAAATTATCTATAATTTTAAAGTTTAGGGACTAATTTGCAATAAAATATGTCATGTGTTAGTATGGCTGACGTGATATCGCACGGAGGTGATGGTGCAGGAGATCCTACACAGCAGCCATCTCACCGGCTCCCTTCGGCATGCGAGTCTGGTAATACGTTTCTTTCAAATTGTAATTATTTATTATTATATACATATCGTTGAAGAAAATCGTATGATCAATACATTTTTCGATTTTTTCATTTTCAGCACCCCCGCCAAAGCGACGGGGTATATCTCGAGGCATCAATCTCGAGATGGTTTGGCAGGCGAATGGGAAGATGCCACTTCCTATTGTCGAGCGCACAATGCAGCCGATCGGGAATAACGCGAAGTATTTCACGCGCTTGGTTGGGAACCAAGTGAGATTCACCGTGCCCCCGTGCTACCCTTCATGGACAGAGGTTCCAGAGGAGCAGCGGGCACGGTTACGTAGCATTATCGAGGTATGAACGTAAATTAGTTTTGTTATTAGTACACTTCATTAATACTTGTTTTACGACTTGTACACTAACATATTCTTTTTTCACTCTTGCAGAGCTACTTCGATCTGCAGGGCGATCGGTCGCCCGACGAGTACCGGGCAGTATGTGTCGCAGTAGATCGTCTGGCGGCCGATCGTTATCGCGATTACAAACTCAAGGCGCATAATCACTTAAAAGCGCATGGACCGAGCCGACCATACGGCGAGATGTCCGCCGAGGACTGGCAGTGCATTGACTTCTTCACCAGTCCTACTTTCGTGGTAAGTATTGTTTATATATTGTTTACGATATGTTATATACTCTTTTAACTAATACATTTTTTGCTAATCAATAATATGTTATACTTTCAGGACCGGTCCTCCAAAAATAAAGCCAACCGGGGTAAGGCTAAATACCCGAGCGTGCAGGGGTCGAAGAGCTTCTCTGCCACGCGTTACGATCAGGTACAACATATAAATTTTCAATATATCTTCACTACATTACGTAAAAATGTATACTAAATTTCACGTTTAAATTGTCGTAGCGGGACCCCGAGACCCAGAAGTGGCCGGGAATTATTGATTCGTTCTGGACGTTTCACACCTTCCGGGATGGAAATTGGGTGAACTCGCAGGCGGCTGGTGACTATGTGAGAAATTTTAAATTATGTGAATATAATTTTATCTGACATGCATGATATTATTATTTATTATTATTTTTTCACTCCACAGGATAAGCTTGTTGAGTTCAGAGAGACTCAACAGACACAAGTCGCCTCCAATAGCGCGTCATTAGACGAGCGTGCTATTGCAAAGGAGGTGCTCGGAGAACGACGAGGTCACGTCCGTGGGGTTGGTCGGGTTCCGAAGGGCACCTCTCACTCGCTCGATTCGACCGCTGCATCGTTTGCCCCACAAGGAACTTCCCATCAGTCCTCTGCAGACCCCCAGAGTAATGATGTTCGGTTTGCCATCTACGAGGAGCAGCTACGCCAAATGCAGCGTGAAATTGAGCTTTTAAAAAGTAAAATACCAGCTGCGCCTGCGGATGAGGAGGACGGGGACGGGGACGGGGACGGGGACGACGGTTTACAGGGTCTGTAGATTTTTTGAATTTTTTATATATTATTTATATTATTTGGAAAAAAAAATTCAAAACGTTTATAGCAGCGACAATGTCGTCGCTATAGGTAATTTCATTATTGAAAAAAAAATTTAAAAAAAAATTCATATAGTTTATAGCGACGACATTGTCGTCGCTAAAGGTAAATACATTATTTGTATTAGCGACGCCTTTATCGTCGCTGTAATGGATGAACGTATGGCGACGACACGATGGTCTCTATTAGTTTATCTATAGCGACGGTTTTTGCGACGACTATGTCGTCCCTATAAATCTGTTTTCGAGATATGGTCACGACTCTATTGAGACGACAGTGTCGTCTCTATAACTACAAATTTTTATAGAGACGACTTTTAGTCGTCGCTATAACTCTAGAGACACTAACTTGTTGCGGCGACATATGGCGACGACTTTGTCGTCTCTAAAACCGTAAAGATACGACTTATGAACATTTAGCGACGACAAATGTCGTCGCTATTTCCCTCATTTCTGGTAGTGTATAAATTTACGTGATCAATAATGGAATGCTAGCATTGTTTGTTTAAGACCCACGAGTCTTTATCTCCTATCTATTTATGTTGTCCATTTATAATGCCTACGCTGAAATGTCATCATATGATTGATAGTTCATAATCCCACATTCATTATTTTTATCAATCATGTGATGCCAACTCAGCGTGAACATTATAAGTGGGCAATATAATAGTGAGTAGTAGAGACGATCTAGCTAAATTATAAAACAAACCACAAAATAAAGAAAATTATGAAAATGTGCACAATTCCTGTGACAACGAAAAAAAAGTGCAATATCGACTTGTGAAATGATGGATTTTGCCCTAAAACTCATCGGTTAGATGATTTTTCTTCGAGATTTGGTCATAAATCTATTTCTGCTTGAAAAAATGTTATTATTTATCCATATTCAACACTTTTCACCAAAACTTACACTTTTCTATCGAAAAACAATTATAGACACCACAAAATCAATTTCTAGTACATTTTTTAGTTCTATTTGCACGTGTCGGATTATCATTTTTCTCAAGAAAACGAAGTGATTAATCGAACATAAACACTACTAATTAATTAATTAACTTATATTGAACGAATCTTTATGGCTCGTGCTCACACGTTCAAATGAAGCTCCAAAATCTTACCAAACAGCAAACCGAAAAGGATATGCATTCCCAACATGGCTACCACCACCTAGTATTTACCTAGTATTTATATTTCATTTTCTTCCTTAATTTACCCAAAAATAAAACCTTTGCCATGGCAACTCCAAATTCTCTTCTTCTTCTTCTTTCATGGCTTCTTGTTTATTGTCTCTCAACCTCTTTTGCTCACCCTTTAAAGCAAACTCGAAACAAAACCCTACGTAGTTACATTCCAAGATACCCTAGGCCTAGTCACAAATTGATGAACAAAATAGACTCTTGTTGGAGGTCAGACCCCAATTGGGCATCTAACCGGCAAGCACTAGCGGATTGCGCGATAGGGTTCGGGAGTGGTGCATTGGGAGGTAAAAATGGCGCGATATACGTCATTACTGACCCCTCTGACGACCCCATTAATCCGAAACCAGGCACGCTGCGGTATGGTGCAATCCAGACCAAGCCCCTATGGATCATTTTCCAAAGGGACATGAGTCTTGTACTCAAGAATGAGCTTATGGTGAATAGTTATAAGACTATAGATGGAAGGGGTGCTAGGGTTGAGATTGCAAATGGACCATGTATTACTATTGAAGATGCCAGCCATGTGATTATCCATGGGATTAGCGTACATGATTGCAAGCCAGGGAAACCTGGTATGGTCCGGAGCACACCGGATCACGTAGGTCATAGGACTGGTAGTGATGGAGATGCTATCAGTGTGTTTGCATCATCGAATGTATGGATTGATCATTGCTATCTTGCTCGATGCACCGATGGTCTAATTGATGTCATCCACGCCTCAAATTGTGTGACCGTCTCTAACAACTACTTCACCGAGCATGACAAGGTAGGTGCACGCTTTGCAAATTTTTAAGGGTATATTGAGTATTCCATCCACGTATTATGTTGCAATAATATTCCGATACAAGATTTTAGGAAACGGCATTTATGGTGTGAGAGGAGTGAGATTACTTTGTTGAAGACCTACAGTGTACTGAAGTGAAGATGACCCTCGAATTGAAGGAAAATAGGGAGCCAGGATTTTTTGGAAGAGGACTACTACTTAAAAAAAAAATAATTAACTTCAAAATCATGTTGCTATTGATTTTTTTTTTTTCAATTAAAAAGTTGAATTTTTTTGGAACAAGACCAGACTATAGTCCGGTCCCACCTCATATCTGCCTCTGTGTAGAAATATTATTATATTATAACATTTGCCAAACCTCAACATTATGTGTTTACGAGTAAAGGCACAAATATAAGTTGTATAAAATTTGAAGGTGATGCTGCTTGGACATCAAGATGGCTATACAGCAGACAGAATTATGAAAGTCACAGTTGTTTACAACCATTTTGGTCCTCGACTAGTGCAAAGAATGCCAAGGTAAAGTGAAAGACATCCTGATCCAATGTTGTTATTAATGTTGTCTGTGTCGTTATCATCTTCGTCTTCGTTATTTCGACTCAGAATAATGAGGATTTAATGTATGTTCTTGATTGGTTTTCTTCTAGGGTTCGATATGGCTATGCTCATGTAGCCAATAATAGGTACGATGAATGGATTATGTATGCTATTGGTGGGAGTTCGGACCCAACCATATTCAGTGAAGCCAATTATTTTGTTGCATCAAACCAACCATACGCCAAAGAGGTATCTCAAATTCATCTTGCATATCAAATCATATTACGCTCAACCACCTGTTTATAAATATATGTCAAGTTTCGATCGCACTTGAAGGTACATTCTAAAAACTTATATAAATAAATATGTTCATCTTTAATACTTTAAGTTTTTAGATAACGTAGTTTAAGGTATTAACGGACAATTTTGATTAAAATTTAGAGTGATTACACATTCATTTATTTAAATTTAGTCCTCAACGTTATCCTCGTGTGCCATCAGTAAATGTGTAGTGGTGATATTTGAAACGATTAAATATTATGTTAAACTATTCCACTTGAAAGCTTAAACTACTAGAGAGGAAATACATTTATTTATTTCAGTTTACTCATCAGCTAGCATGCACTCCTCAACTTTAATTTATCTCAATTTGGTCATTGAACTTCAATTTAATTTTAATTGGGTCACTCAATTTTAATCTACTTTTAAATTTCACCACCCGTCACATTTTGTCCCTTAAACTAATGGAAATTACTTAATTATTGCCAGTCATATAGCAACGGATTTCCCACATAATAGTTACGTGACATGCCAAATTACTATATGCCACATTAAAAAAAATATTGAAATATAAAAGCACACATTTTAACATTTTAATCTAAGGACATTTTCATAACCCTCATTTCCAGCCTTTTCTTATTAAGGTGCCATATAGCAATCTAGTAGAAGATCAATTACCATATGGTTGTGAACTAAGGAAGCTCTGTAGTTTGGAAGACGATAGGTGACGAATGTGACATAGTGACGAAAGCTAAAATTAAATTGAAGCCTAGTAACAAATGAGACAAATAACAAATTTTAGTGACCCAGTTAAGAATTTGCTGAAAGTTCAATCATTGTGATTGAAATTTACCCCATGTCATCAAATGTTTTAACTTTTAACACGTACACAATTTTCATAAATACATGAACTCAAGACCCGTGTTTACCTCAATACCATAATAAACTTCTTATATAAAAGCTTAAAACCGTTAAAGAAGGGATATATTTATTTACTCAATTTTAATCTTTGACGAGCTTTGTCAAAAAATTTGGACTATATTTTTATGTGTGCAGGTTACAAAGAGAGAGACACATGAGGGTGAGGGATTATGGAAGAATTGGAAATGGAGATCTTCAAAGGATGTATTTGTAAATGGAGCTTATTTTGTTCAATCAGGATGGGGATATTCATCTCCCCTTTACTTGAACTCCCAATTCTTTGACGCTGATGCAGGATCATTGGTTCCTATTTTGACTTCTGATGCTGGTCCTCTCCAGTGTTTTGTTCATCAACAATGCTGATCAATGATCATGTCAAAGCTGCATGTTTCATAATTATCGAACAGAGACGAAAGTGGACTATAGTGATCTGAGAGTCCCGTGTACTGGAAGGCTATTTATTTTGTTTTCTAATTTTGGTATCAGTTTTTGATACTTTTGTGTGAACTTCAATTAGGAAGATGGAAGGTGATGTTGTGTAAATTTTCTTGTATAACACTTTACATGGTTTTGATGAAATATTGGAGCTTGTCTTGTTTTAATTCCAATCAATCCAAAAAAGAAAAAGAAAAATGAAACAAATTAATCTCCCAGTAATTCCGTCACTAAAAGTCATTAGAGACATAAAATTTCGGTCGAACTACGATAAGTAATTCTAGATTATATATAATTTGATATGATTGAAAAAGAGAAACACGTAAAATGTTTAGCAAAAATGTTTGTTTCAAATTTTCTGAAAATCAAAAGTCTCCTTTTATCTATAATTGGAGGTGACAATATGGGTTGGTCCAGCATGGATTCTCGGCCTGACCGAACCAATACAAATTTGGCTAAAAAAATTGGACCTATTTGGTTTGAAACAATTAACTCGCTGGACTAATCAGACTAACACCACATCCACAACCCACACCCCCAACTTCCGGTTAATCTACAACCAACCGGGGAGAAGGGGGATTAATTATTTCCCCCTGGTTTTCGGCACCGGAAACAGTGGGAGGGGAGATTACTTTTCCCTGGCTTCCGGTTTTTTTTTTTTATCTTCCATTTTTACTTGTTTTAAGAATATGTTAAAAAAATTGAAAAATTAAGACGAGTTGGTCTGGTTATCTAAAAATCGAGTTGGCTAATCCAGCAAATTATTGGCCGGTATAAAACTGGATAGGACTAGTCCATGCCAATTTGATGTATCTCATTAGAGACTGGACATTCCATTTGTCTAGAAGGAAGTAATTTGTCTTTAGAAAACATCAAATGTCAAAATTGAACTTGCCTAATGGAACCGAAACCTTAATTAGAAAACATCAAATGTCAAAATCTAACTTGCCTAAATGGCGTGCAAGTTAGATGTCTTATCTCCTTCTATTTCAAGCCGACTTCCTCCCGAATTTCAACTTTACAGCTTTCCTATTTGAATCGAAAGCCCTCGACACCCAATTTGTACGGATATGCTTTTCCAATCCCCCTAAAACTGTGAATAAATAAATAAATAAATAAATATTGACAATTGAATATTTAAATCTACGAATTAAAGGAAGTAGATTTACTGATTTACACCCTTTCTTTTGTAGTAATGAAAGTTTAATTTTTCAAATTTGTAGCAGTTGAGTCCTATAGTTTATAACAATTTATCTTTCTAGCATTTATGCTCCCAATGGATAGTTCCATCTAAATGAACGTACCCTTATCTTAATTAAAATGAATGAATAAGTAGATCGAAGAATGTCGTCTAATTAACTTTTTTTTTTTTTTTTTTTTCATTTGTAATTAATTTTTGAGTGTCTATATTGACACTAGAATTTTTTATAAGTGAATTATATTTTAATTGTATTTAAAATCCTTAATATTTATTCATTGTAGCACTTATATTCTTAAATTTGTTTAGTCAAATTCTTATGTTCTATCAAAATGAAGGAGGTGCACTTTTGAAATGAAAAAAAAATTGTTGCAATGTTGTATTTATTGTTTTTTTTTTTTTAAATATAATGGGCAAATAAAACGTTTTAAGCTCTCCAGTGGATTATTTGTACACAAGTTGTTATCAGACACAAAATGTGTTAATTAATAAAAGTTGAATATAAGATTGCGATAAAAAAAAAAAAAAAAAAATTGGGGACATAATTGGTACAATGAGCAAATGACGTTAAGTGCAATTGAAATGTGGTGCAACAAATAAAAAGTGTAGTGTGAATATAATTATCCTTAATCTTTTGATTGTTTTAAATAAATAAAAAATGTAGAGAGACCATTTTATCATTTTTTTAATTTTTTGTCGAAAGTAAAAAAGTAGAGTTCACGCGCTGAACGTGCTGCACTTTTTGGAAACGTTTGGTACCTAACTGCAATTTTTCCCAATATGGTGATTACAAAGTTTCTGGACCCCCATGATTCTTGATTGATTCAATTGCAAACGGTCCAATCGAATAGGACAATAATACTCGATCTAATATATGACAATTTGCAATTGTAACAATTGGAACAAGTTGCACAACATATTTTGACTCTCAAGGCTCCGAAAAATTGATTTTTCAATTTGTTAACAAGAATTGTCACAATAGTCGGAACAAGTTGCACAATTTGATATTTTGACTCTCAAAACTCCGAAAAATTGATTTTTCAATTTGTTAACAAGAATTGTCACAATAGTCGGAACAAGTTGCACAGCATATTTTGACTCTCAAGGCTCCGAAAATTTGATTTCTCAATTTGTTAACAAGAATTGTCACAATAGTCGGTACACGTTGCACAACATATTTAGACTCTCAAGACTCCGAAAATTTGAATTTTCAATTCGTTAACAAGAATTGTCACAACATGTGTTTTCATTTGAGAAATTTAATTTTCTACAAAAACGTTATTGAGTATACATATTGATAAAACATGAAAAAAAAATTGTATTGCTAGATCATTCTCTTTAGTACTTTCATTTTATTTTACATATTTTTTATGAATAAATAGCTTTTATTTACTTCTATTTTCCCTACTTAATTGTCTAAAGCAAGACCATAGGTGATAGGACTAGAAAATGGCACATATTAATTAATTAACCTAAAATAATTAACCTAAAATATGAGTGCCGATCTGCTGCCCACGAGTGGGCAGCTTATTCGGCCCACGTGCTGACGTGGCAGCACGTGGGCCGAAGATGATAAAAACAACTTTTATCATCTTCGGCCCACGTGCTGCCACGTCAGCACGTGGGTCGAATAAGCTGCCCACTCGTAGGCAGCAGATCATGTCCGCCTAAAATATAAAGAATGTTCCCAAACTTACCCGGTGCGTTGAATGTGATTGATGGATCCTTTTTCTATATTTCTCTTCTTTGACTAGAAGAGAATCAAAGTTAAAAGTCGGCTATTATGGAGAAAAGAAATCATCCTTGTACTTATCTAAAGAACGAGAAGTATAGTCTACATAGAAACCTATGTACGACTAAAAAAATATCATTTTGAAATATAGTCTTGCAAAATAACTATTATTGCGTAAATTTTCACTTAAATTAAAGAATTGGAGATTATAAGTTTAACCGTTACTATTTAATCGACTAAAACACGACCAATTACATTACAAGGGATTTTTTAAAAAAGTTGAGGGAATTTTTTTTTTTTTTTTTTGGCTTTATTTTATTTTTATTTATTTAAAGATGAGGGCAAATTCGTCATTTTCTGTCAATAGGGATGTGGTTTGCAATTAAATAAAAGATTGGGAATGTCTGATACTATAAAAATTGGTTGGAGGTAGATTAATAACAGACTGAAAAGATTAGAGACGAAAATTGCAAAATTCTCTTAGTATTAAGAGTGTTTGATTTTGATTTTGATTTTGATTAAAATTAAATTTTTTGTAAAAGTTGATAAAATATATAATTGAAAAATTGTACGTCTATAAAATATGTAATTAAAATTAATTATTAATTTTAACTTCAAATTTTTAACAATATTTGAAGTGATATTAAACAAGCCCTAAACAAGTAAATACATAATATTACATGGTCTCAAAAGTGTCAAAAGTGTGAAAAGAATTCAATGCTTCTCCATTTCATAGTCATAATTTTGCTCCAATCAAACCTAACCAAAACCCAAATTTTCTTCGTCATGGAGTGAGCCACGTGGTTGTTGGTTTGTGGTCAACGTATATCTCAGTCAACTCTTTTTTTGTCTTTTACTTCTGATTTCCCAATTCCGCCGTTTTGTTGAAATTTGTTAGCTATTTTATTTGAAAAATGCTACTTGTACACTCAAAACTTACACATTCACTTACACCTTCATATGTGTCAATTAATGATTGGGTCACTTTATTTATTTAGCCAAATAAATAATGATTTCAACCAACTAGTATTTGACACATGTGAGAGTGTAAAAGAGGGTGTAAGGGAGTGTGTACAAGTAGCATAGTCCATTTTATTTACTTGCATCACCTAAAAAGAGAATAATTAATAAATAAAAGAGAATAATATTTAAAAATTAGGTATATTATACATATTAGTCCATAGCAAACGTATGAAAGATTATTATTAATAACAATATAGAATAAATATTTTGGAAAATATCTTAACAAGTTCACTTTAAAACGAAGAAAGTACGTAATTAAATCCAAATATATTTTGTGTAAAGATTAAACGTTTGATTTCGTTCTTATGAGAGCAAAAATAATAAAAAAATAGAAAATTGAAAGTAAGTAATTAACACAAGATTTAGAGTGGTAAACTCTCAATGCAAGAGTTATTTATTACAACTTATCTCTGAACTCACGTCTCTCACTTTCCCTTTATCAAGAAGAAGAGTTCGATCTAATATTCTTTTTACAAGGAAAAAATATAAAGTTAATTTGTATCAATAATAGACATCCGTGTACTCAGGTCGCGCTCGGACATGAATTTAATGGCCCGAGGTGTTAATCGGTTTGTGATTTTTCCCCTGCGGGTACACATAAGAGAGAATATTTGTGCTGCACATGATTACACATTTCAATAGGGGTGGCCATATCTATACTAGTCCAATTCCATCTTTGATCCTCAATTTTTCATTCACCCAATCATTATTTTGGACAAGTAAATACATGATTTCGATGTTCCCGCGAAAGAGAATACAAATCAACTTTTGTTTTCATCAAATAGGAAACGAGTCCCACGCAAAATCATGCCGAACCATGACACAATTCTCTAATTTTCCAACAATTTCTCCATCAAATATATGTATTTTGCATTGAAAATAATAACTTATTAGAATTACTTAACTTGTAAATTATGGAGAAATTGTCTGCAAAATAATTAAGGAGACCTCATTGGGGTCATGGTGTTGGAAAGTATCAATATTCAATAATGGAATACTAACAACTGGACAGGGTATTACCTGCATCGATCCCTGCTGACTACAATAGTCAATGTTTTCCTTCGTTGAAAATGGATTCTAATGGAATAAAAATAAAAAAATTTAGTTAGAATAATTCGCCTATTTTATTCAATTTAACCCATGAAATTAAATTTTATTTTTAATATATTTTATATCAGTTACATAAATTATTTTTTGTCAATTATAAACCTACAAAAAAATATTTATTTTATCTTTGTCTCGTCTAATAACTTGTCATATTACAATTTTATCACTTTTATGAATGTCTCTTTTTAAGTCTATAGAAAAACGTACGTCTCAACATCTGCTAACAAATATTCTTTCGACTTTGTAAATTGTTTATGTACGAAATATAAATGTTAGAGTCAAATTATGGAGATTTTAAAAATTAAAATGCTCCATTTTTTTTAAACTTTATTTTTCTTTTCTTTCTCTATAAGAATCGAATATTTCTAGAAGAATATTTATTATTATTTTTATTTGTATTTATTTATTCATCTGCTAATTTCTTTCAAATTAGACGGTGCAACGACTACTTTTCTACAGTTTAGATTCATTAGAAATTCAACAATTTGAATCTTAGCTATGAATGAAAGAAAAATGCATCGTTTCGCTAGTTGCATAAAGCTGTTAGAATTTTCTTGTACAATGTTGATTATAAATTAAATTATGTTGAAAAGTATTAAAAAAAAAAAGAAATGAATTAAAATCGTATTTCTACATAGTAAAAATGAACTAATTAAGTATTTGGTAGACTAAATTTAAAAAATTGGTGAATTTATTACAATTAGTTTTAGCTATTTTAATTTTTAATCTTATTAATGTATCTTACTATCCGGCATCCGCCTTCAAATAAGCTAAAAAGTGCCATAAATTGAAAAAGATGGTCAAATGTACTTGATTATAATACTACTAATCTTTCGTCATGTCTTTAAGGTGCATAATCAATGGCAAATTAAGGGGTAAGGTAAACCATGGGGTTGGAAGGGGCTCGGGAATAGAGAGTCGTCATTAGAGTTTATAGTGAATTAGTGCAGTGGCGGAGAGATGTCGTAATCTCATATTGAGTTGAACTTATATAAAATATTCGTATTCATGTATGCCTATTTTGATTTCTGCAACATCTTGTTCTCGATGATATAAAATTTTGATCTCTAATTCTTAACAAGTTTTTTGTTTTGACTTAATTTGGTTCAGAAAGATAACGTTGAAATGGTATTGTGAATTTTTAAAAAATTTTCCACTCCATATTGAAAATTTTGAATAATTGAGGAGGTAAAATTTTATTTTTAATAAAAATGAGAATCTATATATATAATTATATTGAAATCTTATAAATTATACGAAATTTGAATTCTATTTAAATTCATGAAATCTATGGTAATTCATAAATGTTAAGAAATTTTTTAAAATCTTAGTTGAGGACTCTTATTTAAGTATTGTTCTTAATGAGGTCAAATATTGCCAACCCTGGTCTCGACGTCCTAAGGCACTCGAGGTCCCATCCTTTATACGGGAAATGATCTCTTTTACCTAGTAGGGAGAATTATTTTGCCCACTGGTCACTTGTCCAGTGGGCATTGAATAAGTATTTGACTTTAATGTCAAATACTTTTTGTCAAACACTTTTTAATTGTCTAATGTCTATCGGACAAATATATTCAATGGACAAAATAATTTTCACCGCTAGGTGGAGGAGATCAATTCCCTCCTTTATGCATAAAGTGAGTACCCCGGGCATATGCATTGCTTTAAATCAAACCTAGTGTAACACTTAGCACATTCCATTGCTGCAACTGTAGGGTCCTCAACCTCAAGGTCATCACGTGCTTCCATTACGTATTGACATAACCCGATCTTTGTCCCCAATTGACATGGTAATTCGTCCAAGAAGAGGCAGGGGGGCCTAATAACCCGATCTTTGTCCCTCATTGACATGGTAATTCGTCCAAGAAGAGGCTTTGGTGTGGGGGGTGGGGGGTGGGGACCTCGTTCCTAATCTAGCTAGAATATAGGGTATGATTTTTGAGATTACTTAGTCCTACAAAGATTCTAATGTCAAAGTGCTAAAAATCACTTTATTTATTGAAATTTACGTGACAGGTAAAATAAACAAAATTTTAATTTATGTGGTACTATGTTTATTGAATAGTTGATTAAATTAAAAAATTATTTTCAATAGGTTCCGTCTAAAACTAATATTACTACTTATATGTCATTGATTTTTTTCTAAAAAAAAAATTGGTGGGTCTTCAATTTTTATTTCCTTTGTTCGACCTTTTTTTTTTTTTTTAATAAAATGATAAATTGAATTTAAATTTGTTGAGTCACACTGTCTAGAAGTCGATTTAAATTTAGACGGAGTCTTTTTTTGGTGTGCCACATCAGTTAGATAGAGTTTTCGTCAGCATGCATTGAAGATGATTTTTTTTATAACTCCGTCTATATGTGCTTATATGGCAAGTCTAAAAAGTAATAGACGGAATGAATTAGAGATGCTCTAACACATTTTAGCAAAGTAGTCATCCTCCAATTGCAACTCATTCATCCAAATACACTGGGATAGTTATAATAATTAGGAGGTCTAGTTCCGTATATCCAGGAGTTATCTTAGCACATATTTGGAGCTACTTAAATTATAATTTTAGCTGGTCAAACTGGTTAAGCATACTTTCTATCCATACATTTCGTAGATCCCACAACTTACAACCCACTTTTTAATTTCAACACTTAAAAATAATTTCAACACTACCAAACAGGCCCTTAGATTATGTTTGTGTGTGCTTATAAGCACTTATAAGTCAGTTAATATCATTTTTATCCATACATTTCATACAATTCACAACTTTTATTTACTTTTTATCTCTACATTTCATAAAACCCACTATTTATAATTTACAAAAAATTTTACTAAACATACTCTTAATCTTCTCTGAACAACACTATAAAAGTACTATAAATACATGGATCGTGCTCTAGGTATGTTACGCCCCAATCCCATGTGGGCAGGGCAATCCCACTTGGACTCTACGTGTGCGCTGTCAAAGTCAACCGAGGCTGTTTGTGCAAAAGAAGTTAGACAATCGAGGCTGATTATGCCGAGGACCTAAGACAACCGAAGCTATTTGTGATGATAAGCTAGGACAATCGAGGATGTCAAAATTCGATCTTGATTGCATGTTTTCTTCTTTCTACACACTACAAGTCAGACCCGAAAAGACTGATAGGACAGTCTGCAAAAGGCGACTTGTCACTATCTTAGCCTCTTAGGTTGCGGCTGAAAGTGATTTCTACATTGATGCTAATGATGTGACACCCAAGGCATGATTCTAGAGCTCTTTGGATCGAGCCACGTGTCGCAAATTGAATGGAGGACAATGTAATAGAGTTTGGTTATAAATACCCAACTCGTCTTCACAAAAAGGGGATGTTGAATTTGATTACTCATATAAGAAATATCAAATCTTCTATACTAATCATTCTTCAAGTGTCATAACCACCTGAGAAATTGTTAGTTAGGAGTCCTCAAGCTACTATCTCTACCAAAGTATCTCTCTTTAATCTCTTGTTACGTATCCACTCAGTCCTAGACTTATCTACGTGGTTGAATAAACCACGTGGCAATCCAAGTTATAAGGGAAATACACGTAGATCTTGAAGCGTGGGTAGGGGTGGGCATGGGTTGGTTCGGTTCAGTTTTGGGCCCAAACCGAAACCGAACCGACCAATTCAGTTTGGCCATTATCTGAAATCGAACCAAACCGCTGCGTTGGATGAAACCGATCCAAACCGAATCGACCAATCTTGGTTCGGTTTGGGCTTAAATAGTTTGGGCTTGTATACACAAAAAAAAATTAATTTTATAATTCCCATTTCAAATTTTCTTTACAACATGCAACCTGTTATTAACAAAAATTTAAAATTTTTTTAAATATAACTCTCATTTATAAAATAACCTATTATTTATAACATGTTTTTTGACATGTTATTTATAAAAATAACTCTCATTTCTCGGTTCGGTTTATTTGGCGGTTTGGTTTGATTTTTTTGCCCAAACCGAAACCAAACCAAACCGAATATATTTTTTAAATTAGTAAACCAAACCAAATCAAACCGCTAGGGTGTGAAAAACTGAACCAAACCGACCCGATTCGATTCGGTCGGTTTGAGCGATTTGGCGGTTTGGATGCCCACCCCTAAGAGTAGGGTTCCTGTTGACAGTCATTTTTGGAGGTCAACAAAGTACATATAAGCATTGAGGGGACGACGGTAACACTTTTACTTTAGGTACATATAAACATTGGCCAAGGTCAAGCTCGTTTGCATTCATCTTAGTCTGAGCATACATATGAGCGATTTTTTGGTACTATTAATTCCTAATAAATGTTGAGTTAGCAACACAATTGCTTTTCCTTCGTAATTTAACAAAAAAATCTTTGATTTAGAGGATTTATGTAAAAATACATGATCATTATCTAAAATTGAGATATATAAAAATACAAAATTGATTAATTATTTACAAAATTAATCATAAGATTTATTTGAAACAAAGCGACGGTAAAATATCGGAGCTTAAAAGCAAGCGACGCGGTCCCAGAGTTGACCAATGTAATTAGCGTAAACAGATTCCTCCACGCGAACTTGCCAGTGAGTATTTACTACGCGCCACCAAACTTTCACACACAAGGACACACTTCAATACACACAGTGACCGAGTCGTCAGCCACCTACAAAAGATCGGCCGTCAAATCCGTTGACTTTCTCTTTTCCATTTCATCACGTGGAACGCGCCGCATATATCGGGGACGGTGGATTGTACCTCTGTTTTTCCTATTACGAACGAGTCAAACTCGGTCTTGACGAAATTTACAGAAACCTCCCCTCCCCCTCTCTCTCTAAAAATTTCTGTAAGTCCAAACTGTGGGCTCCACTGCCACCTGGCAACCAACCCTGACGCACCACCTTACGTAACTTTGTCATATACTAACCCCCTCTCACAAACCTTCAACTTTCCAGTCTACAATGTACTGTGTGTGTGTGTGTGTGTGTGTGTGTGTGTGTGTGTGTGAGTGTGTGTATATATATGGACTATTGATATAGCCTTCTTTTAAGAATTCAAATCATTTTTGTTCACACCATTTTTAATACCTATTCATTTGCATGCTTTGATATTTTATTTCTTTGTTTCTTGATTTATGGACAAATGATGGATATTTGAATTACTTTGATCCCAAGATATATCATCAAAAATGGATATTATGTTTCCTGTGAATCTGAATGGTAGGGAAAAGAAAACGAGTTCATCGCAGGACGACGAGAAACGAATGTCTTTAGGTGAAGTAGACTTCTTTTCAGATAAGAAGAGGCATATTGCTGTAGTCAAGAAGGAAGATTCAAATGGTGAAGCCACCCAGAGAGAATTAGATTTGAATGTATGTAATCTATCTCGACTGCATGTTTCATACTTTCTGTTGATCAAATTCATCTAACGTTTGCATGTTGTGCTATCAATTCACCTCATCTAAAAATTTAAGCTTTCGGTCAAATTTTATATACTCAAGAGGTGATTAATTCTTTCCTTTATTATAGATGGGTTTGCAACTTGTTACTGCTAACAATGGAAGTGATCAATCAACGGTAGAAGATGGGATCTCACCTGATCATCATGTGGAAGATAAGCTAGCAATGAATGATGTAAGGGGATTAATAAAGATTAGTGCAATTTGTTGAATATATTCATATTATTAGCCTTATATACAAGCTTTGATTTCTTATTTGGTTTTTATTGTTCTTTTTCCATATTTCTGGATTGAAGTTGGCACAATTGCAATTTGAGCTTCAAAGAATGAATTCAGAAAATCAGAAAATAAGAGGGATGCTTACTCAGGTCAACAACAATTATAATGCACTACAGATGCAGTTTGTAGCACTCATGCAGCAAGAAAAACACACGGTAATGGATAATATAATGAACAAAATTTTACGAGTTTTTGATAATTGATTGTTAATATTTTGCTATTTGTTCAGATTGCAGAAAGAAAATCTGAAGAAAATAAACAGGAAAATGTAGAATCAATGGTTCCAAGACAGTTCATGGACTTGGGCCCTGCTGCTGTGAATGAGATGGACGAACAACCAAATTCTTTATCAGAAGAAATAACACTATCTGGATCACCTCACACCAATATGATGGAATTGTCAAGGAATAAAAGGATTGTAAGGGAAGAGAGCCCGGAATCCGATGGCTTGGCTCCTAACAAGGTTCCTAAATTGAATCCCTCCAAGCCTCTTGATCAAATCCCTGAAGCTACCATGAGAAAAGCTCGGGTTTCAGTTCGAGCAAGATCAGAAGCTCCGATGGTAATTACTAGCAACTACATGAATAGCCCTGCCCAAACCAAATTTTATTGGGAAAAAGGTTTAGTTTGTTGTCTCGTCATCATCATCATATGTTGTTACCACGTGGAGCTAAATCTATATGTGATTTATTACAGATATCTGATGGATGCCAATGGAGAAAATATGGACAAAAAATGGCGAAAGGAAATCCATGTCCTCGGGCTTATTATCGTTGCACTATGGCTGTTGGTTGTCCCGTACGCAAACAAGTATGCTTATGTTCATTTTCGTGCATGTTTGGTGGTACAGAAATTAATTTTTAAGTACTTATATGTTCGTTAAGCAAGGTGCAAAAGAACACCAATCTTGAATAGAACAGCTCGTTGAATTTTTAGACTAACCTTTATTTGGGCTCTAATACCTTATCGAGAGCTTCAATCTTGACGCTTGATGTCAACCTATGGCTATTACAGGTTCAAAGATGTGCCCAGGACCGAGAAATCTTGATTACAAGCTATGAAGGTACACATAATCATCCACTGCCTCCTGCCGCCGTGGCTATGGCGTCCACCACCTCTGCCGCCGCCAAAATGCTCCTTTCCGGCTCCACGACAAGCACTGATGGGTTGATGAATACAACTTTTCCGGCGAGAACTATTCTTCCTTTCACGTCTAACATGGCTACAATTTCAGCATCGGCTCCATTTCCAACTGTTACATTAGACCTTACTCAACCTCCAAATCCATTACAGTTTCAAAGAACATCACCTGCCCAATTCCAAGTCCCTTTGCCAGTACTGCCAACTCCGTCAATGCCTCAAGTTTTCGGGTCCAAATTTTCAGGGCTCCAGATGTCTCAGGATATCCAATCTGCCTTGCCAAGCCAGGCGGAGCACCACCAGTCCTTTACTGACACGCTTAGCGCTGCCACGGCTGCGATTACTGCAGATCCCAATTTCACAGCCGCCCTTGCTGCTGCAATCACCTCCATCATTGGTGGCTCACATCCAAACATCAATGACAACACAACCAACAACAATTCCAACGTTAATGCAGGTACTAGCAATAAGACTAAAAGCAGTATTCATTAATCAAAGCATTCCAGTTTACTATTGTTTGTAATCATTTTTTTACCCCAAACATTTATCAAATTTTCTTTTTTCTTCTTCTTTTCTTTTTCACATAAGGGGTTCGATTATGGTGAACTAACATATTCATACTTTTTGTTTGTGTTAATCACATAAGGGGTTCTATTAATTACTTTTTTTTTTGTTCGGTTACGGTGAACTACACCCTCTTGAAAATGTGCGAACAAAGTTTCACATCGGTTAAACAATAGATAGATGATAGATTTATAAATAATTGGACGTGCTTATTTGGTAAAACTTTTTGTAGATTATAAGCAGTAGATTCTACGAAATGCGTAGATAAAAATTGTGGGTTATACAGATTGTATGTATGGATAAAAATAATGTTTGACCAACTTATAAATACTTATAAACACAAACAAACATGTGATAATAATGCATGCAATTTGACGTACATGCAGGTCGGCCCTAGCTGTAGGTGGTTAGGCAACCGTCTAGAGAGTCTAGATCTGCTGTCTCAAATACATATCCCTTTAGCTATCCACACAATGAAAATCTTATACATCATCAAATAAATATATGAGGGGATTAATATGGACAACATTTAATGCATATACACTTGCTGTTATTGATGATATGTAAAATTTTCATTGAGGGGACACGTTTTTAAGACAATAGATCTGGACTCCTGCCTAGAACCCCCCAACCATTTAGGGCACAAAAATTTTGGCCCAAATTTTTTTTAAATATATATATATATATATATATATAGACAACCTTCTTATATGTGAAATGAGTCTAAATAGAAAACAAGATCAAATCTAATATACATTATCTACCTTAATCTAGTCTTTAAATTGTAGATCGTGGAATTTTTCCTTTAAACCTCAATTTAGAAATATTTATCTTGAATTGTTAGGATTGAAGCGATAAATAAAAAGAGCGAAAAATAAAGAACATAAGGATTAATTTGTACACAGCTTCGCTTCAATGTGAGACTACGTTATATTCACCATAATGAATGATGGTATTTATTTACAAGAGATTACTTCTATATATAACAACATAATGAAAGTTCATAAGGCAACCCAATGAAAGTTCTTTAATTATAATGAAATACTAAGACAACCTAACTAATTACAAATGCAAAATCTCAAAAAACACAATTACTTAAGCAAATATAGATACCGTACAACAAAGCTCGATCCGCGCTCAGCTCCGTGTAACTCAACAAATTAGATTCCATAGTTTAACACAAATTCCAACTATTTTTTTATTTAGTGAAAAAGAAGAAAAATGTACTATCTTTTGGCTTATCTATTTATATGTGACACGCTCCTACATTTTAAGCACGTGATTAAATTATAATTTCAGCTAGTCAAATTGGTCAAACATACTTTTTATCCACACATTTTGTAGGACTCACAACTTACAACTCACTTTTTATCTACACATTCACAAACAACTTATAATTTCAGCACTTGAAAAATAATTTCAACACTACCAAACATGCACTAAAACTTTTCAATTTATTAAGAGTCCCATTTAAGTTTTCGTCTAAGGCTCCCCAAATCTTAGGAGCGGCCCAGCGTACATGCATGCTTACCTTTGCACATTTGTTACCACCAATTCTAATGCTCTCGAACATTATTGAGTGTAGTACTTAAAACTAAGATTACGAATTTGAGAACTTATTTTCAAGCCGAGAGTTACTTTAAAAATATGATTTTAATAAATGTTCAATTTGGATTGAAATGAACGAGTTCAATTGAAATTCGCAAAACAAGAAAAGTCCTAGACCGGAGATGGGTTGGTGTGATCCACTGTAGTATCATATTTTGCTCGTGCATTTTCTAGAGTTTTATTTATTTTTTTCCAATAAAATTAAAATATTATCATGAAAAAATGGCGCGATGAAAGATGGGGTGTAGTCAACCCCGAGAGTTGTTTGGGCACAAATAGCAAACGAAGCAAGAGTGTGGGCTACAAAATTCCCGTTGCGGGGAACATAGCCAGCAAGAACTACATCCAACGTCCGGAAGAAGAGATACAACATCAGCGAAGGTTAAACCATTTGAGGGAAATGAACCGGCACTATGCACTTGTTGGACCACCCTCAACATATTGCATTTTACAAAATCCAGCTTAGGGAATTTTTTATATCAATAATCTATTGAATTTGTTTCTTGTACGTAAAATATTTTACAAGGAGAATAGTTTGTAAACGTATACGAAGTTAGAGTGTATAAATTTTTTGTTTTTTAAAAATATGTTTTTATGACGGGAGACTGTCGTGAATTTATTACGGAAACACCCGTCATAATAATATTTAATAAAATTACAATTAGTTTTTACAATAGCAACTAACTGTTGTATATAATAATTTGTTACGACATACATTTTTTCTCGTTAATAGTAATAACTACGAGTTTATGAGTAAATATTTATTATAGTTTTGAGTTGTGATAAAATCATTTAAGACATACATCTGTCATAGTAAAAGTATTAACCACAATTTTTATTACCACATAAGCAAATTCGTGATTAACCTATAGTAAAAGTCTTTTATTTATAACGATGGTAGAAAAAAGTCTTATTTCTTGTAGTGGTAGTAACATAGTCTATAACAATTGAATACCACCAATATCTACAACATGTAAAATGACATAATAAAAAAAAAAAATTTAATGCAACAATGTTTATTGTGCAAATGTAGCAAATTATTATTAGTTTTATAGAAAAAAAAAAAAAAAAGAGAAAAATATATTGATTGGATAGAGATTATTAAATTAGTGCTGGACACCTTCTAAACACCTTTAATTAGTGTATGTTAGATTTATGTAAAATAGCTGAAGTGAGATATGTTATTGACTTTCGTACACACACACCATATGACGTGCCCACCAATCATATTTGATTCACAATTGCACGTTTGACTTTAGGGGTCTTACCGTACTACATCCACCGTACAACTATGTGTTTTGCGCATAAAGCGTGTCATTCGCTAACAATTAAAAGATTCAGACGATGTGTAAAAGACGCCAAACCTCTTGAGACAAAGTCCCAACAAGGGGTGTTTGATTTATAAAGATTACGATAGTGACAAAGGATGCAAAAGCAAAACGAAATGCCTCCAAGGGGCACAAGCACACTGGAATTCAATGTAAAGAAATATTTAAAACTAAAATGGAATGAAATTACATTTCTCTGTTTTTTTAGAGTTGTCTTCTTGTCTTTTGTCATTCAATCTTCTTTCTTTTATACTTTGCCAAATGGTTTTACTACACGTTTTCATTCAATCTTGCATAAAAACTTCTCATCACCCAGTTTCTTCCTCATCGCCCAGCAACCACCTCGTCGCCCAATAACTGCCTATTTCTTCCATAATAATTCAACTGTTTGTAACTTCCCCAAGATGATTCAACTTCTGGTAACTCCTTCATGATACTCCAACTGTTTGTAACTTCTGACAACGTGGGAAAAGTGGTAAAAAAAGAAGAAAAACTGCTTATGAACGGTTACTCTTATGCAATGATTGACCGTTCTAATCGCCCAACGCCCTGGGCGTTTCTGACCTGGCCGATGTCCATTTTGGGCCCTATCTGGCTTGGATAATTTCCATTGGGCCTATATACAAATTTACCTGGGCGTCCATTGGGCCTGGACGACATATATTTTTAGGCTTATATGCTTGGGTACTTTTTATGGGCCTACATGTACAATTTTTCTTAAGTTCCTTCTTAGGCCCTTGCTATTTCGTATGTCAACAGTTACCCCCCCAATATTGCTTAATTAATATAATCACTTATTAATTAGCCATATTCACTTGGTGGCGTTCCATCTTCTGAAAAAGTGTTTGGCACCTTAATTCCGAAATCCTAAGAGCACGATTCATATAAACCCCAAAAAAGGCGCCATTACCAATAACCACGTATGGCCTCCATCACATCGCTGCCCTTTTCTCCCTCTATAAAAAGGACACTATTCATCTTTTCTTAACTCTCACTTACCTTCCTAAACTGATCATCTCTCTTGCAATCCTCTTGTCCCTTCGCAGAAACCATGTCGACGTCCAAAGCTTCTTCCAACAATAGCATTACTTTCGAAGATTTCCAGGACCTCCTAACTAAACCTTATGTAAACTCATCGAATCTTCTACCCTTTAGGCCTGATATGAACGAGTTCTATTTGGGCCCGTCGTTTAGTGATGCAGACTCCATTGGGCGACTGGCTATGGCCCAATTTTTCCCTTGCACCCAATAACCTCCTTTCTTGGACCCATTCTCGTTGAAGCCAATCCGCGAGAAAAGCATTCGCACATGGCCTAAATCTGATACCACTTTCTGCCTCTGGCATGCGCGTATGATGAAACATGCCCCCACGAAGGCGCTCTTTGATCGTGCCAGGATCTCTGACCTTTTGGAAATCGCTACACGTCCTCCTCTCTATGACCCATTTCTATTCCCAATCGCCCTAAGCTTCTGGTCTTCCGAGTATAATACTTTCATTTTTCCTCTTGGCCCAATGTCGGTTACTCTAAAGGACGTTGGTGCTTTGGTCAATTTTCCTCCTCTGGGCGATACCATTTCTCCTGCCATGCTGATATCCTCCCTTGCCCCAAGGTTCGATAAAAAGTATACAGACTCCTATTCAGGCATGCAGGAGCTTTATGACAACACGGGAAAAGATCCCCCTCATGCAGAGCGCGTGGCCTTCCTCCAGGTTTGGCTGTGTAGGTATATTCTTTGTGTTCCTAGTCTTAAACATTCCATGGCCTATTTGCCCATCGCCCATGAGTTGGCCCTTAGTAGGTCTTTAAATCTTTGCTCGCTGTTTCTGGCCGCCTTCTATAGAGGTATGGCCTACCTTCAACATCAACTTAGGACCAATGCTTCTCCTACTGGAAGTGGGCCTCTCTGGCTCGCTCAATTGTGGTTGAGAGCATATTTTCCACAACTTGGTGTTCCTTCGATACCTCATAGGCCGGTGAGTTGTTATGGACTAGTTATCAACCAATTAGCTCCTGTTGATATGTCTAACCGGGATGTCTTCACATTCTTTTATAATTTAAACTCGATTCCCTCTTTCTTTCCTTTCTCCGTTCATCAAGTCCCCGTCTATGTCCAACCCCCTCTTACTCTGAACGAGGTGAGTAATGTCTTGCCCGTTTGGGTCCAATATTTGACTGGGCGAGAATTGTTTCATTACATTCTCACGGGCACCAATGCCAAGGCTAGGGTTGAAGTCTATGCTCCCCAGTTCTTTGCCCGACAGCTTGGTTTTGGCCAGACTTGGCCCCTTCCTCCTTGTTACTCAAAAAGTTTTCAAGAACGCTTCCATACCATCACCAAAGTAGAAGCACAGGCTATAGATGAGCGTAATGCTTCTCTGATGAATGGGTTTTCTTTGGCTCCTTTCAATTCCACTTTGGCCGTTCATCCTCTTTTTGAACAGTTTTGGCCTTCGGTGAAACGTAGATTATTTTCTACTAATGTCAACCATGCATTCCACATACTTGAGGGGTCAGGGTCTTCCAGAACTTCCATTTCTTCTACTCCGATTCCTATCCTTGTTGTGCCTATATCCGTTAAACAACCTGCTTCTTCGTCTCCTCCTTCAAAATCTTCAACAGTGCGTACTAGACGTTCTGCTGCAATTTCTATTCAATCCAGTTCTCCTCCAGTCCAAACTGGGGTTGCGAGAGGTGCATCCAGTCATAAACGGCCAGCATTGGACCCATCAGATCAGCCTGGTGATGAAAGCGATGACGATGATGGTGTTCCTCCCATGACCAGGAGAAAGGTAATATGATTTCTCTTATTTAAAGAACACTTTTGTACAAATATCAATACTCCCTTTGTACTCTTAAACCAGAAGGGGGTCACTTCTCCTTTGAAAGATTCGACGTCACCCGACCCTTCAATTCTTCGATCTACCGAGCCATCCGTCGAAGTGGATTTGCCTGAAGAGGGATTTGGAGACCCAATTGCTTCAATCGCTCAAACAGTTGAAGAATCTCCATCATTTCAGGGCGTTTCCCCTCCACGTGCAGAACCGGATGGTAATATGTGCACATAGTTATAATATCTTTCTAATTCCACCATTTGACATGGCTTTACTCTTGAAGCACTTATCATCGTTCGTCTCTTTGTAGAAAGACCAATTGATTTGCCAGTTGTACCAGAGCCAGCACGTTCAGATAAGGGTGAATCTTCGCAGGCTGTCAAATCGCCCAGCGGTACACTTCCTCATTCTTCCTCCAAGACCACTGATGAGGTAATTTTTCTTTCGATTTTCTTTATTTTGCTTATTGCCATAAAGACACTAAATAATCGTTCTTACCTTTACAGGATGCTGATACCATCTTGCGCTCTATTCAGGACTTGTTTACGTCATGGGAACAAGTGAAGGCTAGTCAGACCGTTCGTTCATCCTCGGCCAGTCGTCCTTCTTCTGCCTCTGGTGCTTTTTTCGTAGAGAACACGAACACCCTTAAGCAGGCAGTACTTGAATACACTTCTTTCATGGACATGGATATCTCACACGCCAGTGCTGCCACCCACCGAGATAAATTTGAGCGTCTAAGCCACCAAATGGCTCAAGCACTTGAGCTTCCCTCGCTCAAACTCTCCACGGATCTCAAGTTATCTTTGAAAGTCATCCATCAGGAGATAAGCGTGCTGTTGGCCAAAAATGTGGAGCTCAAAGCCAAGAAAACTCAATATGTCAATGCTATAACTGAAAAGGAATCTCTTTACCAGGAAATCGATCAAGCCAAAAACAATCTGAACGAGATTTCTTCCGAGGTCATGGTTGAAGATTCTTTGATGATGAGTTTGGCCGCTCAGATGAAAGAAATTCAAGAAAAGATGGACGATTGTAAGGCCAGGTTGGCCACCAAGAAGCGCAATGCTTCTCAGGAAGTCGAACGGGCTAGATCTTTGCTTGAGCGTTATTCAAGTCTAGAAGTGGACGATGGAATCATGGATAAATTATCCGCCACTTCTGTTGAACAGCGTGAGGAGTGGGAGAAACTTAGAGAGCAGATGCGCTCTATTTGGGGTAGGATGTAATTAGGATTCTAGTATCCTAAGGACAACTTTTGTTTTGTTCAATTTCCTTTTTGTAATGATAGCCAATTGTGGCAACCAAATTATCCGATAATAGCTTTATTCGTTTATAGAACTGTGTCCTTTAATGTTAGACCCCTAATTGTTCAAAATCCCAAACTGACGGAACATACTTCTTTAAATATTTGCCATTAATAGACCTCACGTGCCTCATACCATCTAAATTTTCTAAATGATATGCCCCATTTGGTAACACCTCTTTAACTCTGTATGGTCCTTCCCAATTTGGTGACCATTTCCCAAACTTCGGATCATTACTATCCAATGGGAGTATTGTTTTCCAGACCAAATCCTTCGTGCTAAAACATTTGGCTATAACCCTTTTATTATAATACGAAGCCACTTGTCTTTTTTGAATTTGCAACCTATCTAAGACGCTCAACTTCAGCTCGTCTAATTCCAATAAATTCTGAACGAGTAGTTCAGAATGCTCATTTTCATCTATACTACTTTACAAACGTACTCTGATCGATTGCACATTAATCTCCATAGGCAGCACTGCTTCTTGCCCATAAGTTAACTGGAAAGGAGTTACTTTGGTACTAGATCGCGGAGAAGTTCTATAGGCCCATAACGCTCTATTCAAGCACTCATGCCAACTTCTAGCATTTTCGCCTATCATTTTCCTTATGATACTCTTTAAAACCTTATTTGACGACTCCGCTTGGCCGTTGGATTGGGCGTAATAAGGTGTAGAGTTTGCCAACTTAATTCCAAACTCGCTCAGAAATTCTTTCACTTGATTCCCATTCAAAGAAGTTCCATGATCCATCACTATAGTTTGAGGTATCCCAAATCTATATACGATGTGATCACGAATGAACTCTATGACACTTCCTTGAGAAATTTCTTTTAAAGGTATCGCTTCTACCCATTTAGTGAAAAAATCCGTAGCGACTATTACAAAGGTGTGTTGTTTGGACGATGGTGGGTAAATCTTTCCTATCAGGTCTATCGCCCAACACTTGAAGGGCCATGGTTTAATAATAGATACCATTTCCCTTGCTGGCACTCTTTGGATTGGGCCATGTTTTTTACACTCCAAACAACTTTTAGCATATTGAACGCATAACTCGCCCATTTTAGGCCAGTAATACCCACTCATGATGATCAACCACCTCATCTTTTGGTCAGCTTGATGAGCTCCACACACTCCTTCATGCGCTTCGGCCATAACCACTTTAGCTTCTTGCAAATTTATGCACTTCAAAAGTACACCATCTGAGCGTTTTTTGTATAATTCTCCCTCAACCAGCAAATAGTTCAGTGAGCGTAATTTTACCTTCCTATCGCTCTTCTTATTGGGTTCTTCCAGGAATCTTTGGATTTCTTCTCTCCAATCCAATGCGTCTCCATTTTGTATATAATGCACGTTAAACTCCTTTGCCCTTCGTTGAACTACAGGTAATATCGTTCCATACTCACAAGCAGAATCGTTATTTAACATTTTTGAATAACCTGATGCCATTTGGGCCAGCTCATTTGCCAAATCGTTGTACATCCTATTAACGTATTGGAGCTCCACTTGGTCGAACTCGTCCAAGAGCTCTTGAGCGATGCCATATTGACTTATGACAGAATCACTTTGGCATTTGAAATTGCCATTCAATTGATAAATTATTAATTGAGAATCACCTCTGATAAGCACATTTTTCATCCCTAAATCTAATAATAGCTCCAAACCGACAATCAATGCTTCGTATTCGGCTTGATTATTAGTACACATTTCAATCAGGGCGAAAGTAAACTTGTAACAAACCCCTAGTGGGTTTATTAGCACTACCTCTACTCCTGCACCCCTAGCAGTTTTTGAGCCATCAAAGTATAAAATCCAGGATTTCAACTCGATCGAATTGACTTCTAATTCAATTTCTTTAGGCACGTCTAAGCACGGATGATCGGCCAAAAAATTAGCCAACGCTTGATTTTTGACCGCCTTTTGTGGTATGAACTGTATTTCAAATTCTGATAGTGCTAAAGTCCAAAGACCAATCTTTTGATGCAAAACAGGACGAGAGAACATGTACTTAACTAAATTTACTTTAGAAATTAAGTAAATAGTTACAGGCCGCAAGTAAGCCCTTAATTTAGTACATGTAAAATATAAAGCAAGACACAATTTTTCAATAGCAGAATAATTACATTCACATGCAGTTAATCTTCTACTAAGATAATATATCGCCCTTTCTTCTCCAAATTGGTCGTCCTGGGCGACTAGTCCAGCTATTGATTCTTGCTCGGCCGATATGTAGACTTTCATTGGTCGTCCTTGGATAGGTGAAACTAACACTGGTGGATTTGATAGATATGTCTTCAGGCTATGAAAAGCCTCTTGATGCTCTTCCTTCCAGACAAAGTCGTCCTGATTTTTCAACTTTAAAATAGGCGAGAAAGCTTTCGTTCGCCCTGCACAATTAGATATGAAACGTCGTAAAAAGTTTACTTGTCCAAGGAATTTTTGCAATTCCTTTTTGTTCTTAGGTGGTTTAGCTTCTAAAATGGCTTTTGCTTTATTTTTGTCAAGTTCAATTCCTCTTTCATGCACTAGGAATCCTAGAAAATTTCCTGCATTAACACCAAATGCACACTTCAACGGGTTCAATTTTAAATTATACTGTCTCATCCGTTCAAATGAACGTTTCAATTGTTGGAAATGGTCCTCTTCTTTCAACGATTTAACCACTATATCATCAACATAAACTTCGACGAGTTCTCCTATCATGTCATGAAAAATTAGATTCATTGCCCTTTGATAGGTAGCTCCTGCATTTTTTAAACCAAAAGGTATGACCACCCATTCAAAACATCCTAGAGCACCTGGACATCTGAATGCAGTTTTATGTATATCTTCTTCAACTATATAAATTTGGTTGTATCCTGAATATTCATCCATAAAGGAGTAGATCACATGCCCGGCAGTTGAATCTACTAAAGAATCTACCGTTGGCATTGGATATTCATCTTTGGGCGTTGCCAAGTTCAAATTTCTGAAATCTATGCAAACCCTAATACTACCATTTTTCTTTGATACATGCACAATATTAGATAACCATTCAACATATCTGGCCGTCCTGATAAAACCTGCCTTTAACAATCGTTCTATTTCTTTCTTTACTTCGGGCAACACATTAGGAGCAAAGCGTCTGGGGGGCTGCTTATGCGGTTTAAAGTGTGACTTAGTTGGCAACCTATGTTCTACTAAATCTTTATCTAAACTAGGCATATGTTCATATTCCCAAGCAAAACAATCTTTGTACTCTTTTAACAAAGCAATTAACCGGTCACTTACCTCTTTGCTAAGCATCTGACTAACAAACGTTGGGCAATCTTCTTATTCATCTCCAATATTCACCTTCACCAAAGGATCTTGTGCTTGAGCGTGCCCAGTCTTCATGACTCCTATCATATCATCGTCCAAGTTCCTTTTAGTGATATCTTCTGTATCCAAACAATCCACCTTATTCACTTCTCGGCCAATATTCTGTTCTAACTCGAACACTGCTAATTTGTTCCTTAAAATTTTTAGAGCCGTTTCCTTTTTTACTTCTTCTTCACACTTTTTCTCGAAAGCCATTGACTTGGCTTTGACGTCCTGAAGGCTAAATACCTTCTTCAACATTTATTGAATATCGTTTTTGCCAATCATTGGCTCTCCAAGGGCCACTATGTTTGGCCTCATTTGATCGAACATTTCAATAAATACATCTACTGATAATGGCTCATCGCTCTGCGCGATGATCTGAGTTTCTTCACCATCTTGGACTACTCTCATAGGCCCATAATTTCCTTCATACATGAACTTCTCGATCGAGTTCGCTTCTGTAACAAAAGGTCTATGATCTACTTGCACCACCTCTGCCTCACCTTCATCGTTCCAAAAAACTAGACATTGATGGAGTGACGAAGGTACACAACGATTTCCATGAATCCAGTCTCTTCCTAACAACACATTGTAGCTAGTCGGCCCATTAATTACAAAGAACAATGTAGTTTTGGTGATAGTTCCTACCGTCACGTCCAAAGGCATTATTCCTTTGGCCGAAGTCGTCCCGCCATTGAAGCTCGTAAGAATAACTTCAGTAGGGATCAAATCGCTCTCCGTCTTTGCAAATTTCTTTATCATTCTGGATGGAATGGTATTAATAGCGACCCCATTATCGATGAAAACTTTGGTTACAGGGATGCCATTGACTAAAGCCTTTACATATAATGGTCTCAAGTGCTTTGTTAAATTGGCCGTTGGCTTCTTAAAGATGACCTTTTCAGTTGCCTCTATCTCTACCCCTTGTTTCCCATCGTCTTTTGGATCAACTTGCTGCTTCCCATCTTCTTTTGGATCAAATCGCTTTGTCAAGTTCACGTGCAGCATCTCGCACTGATCTTCCGTGCCGGGCTTCTGAGTTTCTATATCGCCCATTTCTTGCCAACCTATAGGGGGTAGCAATATCATCAGAGGTGATCCATACTTTTCAGAGCGTGGCACCCTCATCTTTTTCTTAGGCATCCCGTATAACACGTAATAATCAAAAGATTGCCCAGACGATTCGCCCAACAAATCTACTTCTCGGACGCCTTCTTGATATAGCTGCTTTAGCATATTATTATATGAAACTCCTCTTTTTCTTCTTTCTGATTCTAAGTCGATCTCTTCTTCCACATCGGTCAAACCATCATCTTCTTCTTCTCCACAGATACCTCCAGAAGTTTGCTCAATTTCTCCCTCACATTTCAACGTGCATGCTTCCTCTCCCTCATCGTCTTGTGGCTCCTCATCCCCTTCACTTTTAAACTCATTGGTGATAACCCAAGAATAACTAACCAAGAGGGGGGTGAATTGGTTTTCTCAAACTTTTTCGAAAAATATTCTCAAAAATGATATTTAAGGAATAAAAAATGATTCACAAAAATATAAGCACAATATAAGTAAATAAAAGAGAAGAGAGAGTGCAAACGATTTTTATGGAGGTTCGATCTAACCAATGATCTACGTCCTCCGTTACCAAGCTTTCCAATACGAACACGGCCTTTCCACTATTTTGATTGACTTATGGTGCAATCCAAACCCTTACAATGTATCCGGTGACTTACAAACAAGGAGCACCGATTTTTATACAATATTGAGCTTTTCAAGGGACCTCAATATGACCCAAATATACAAAGAGATTGATTTGAGTATTTTTCTTTAGATGAATGATAGATACAAGTTTACTTCTAAGAGAGACTAACACTTTAATGAATAGCAATGAATGAGGAAAGCTCAAGTGTTAGAAGAAAACTTTGTTGAGAAAGATGAATCAAAGGTTTGATTTAATCAAACAAAATTTTTCAATAAGAGATATTGAAGATATATATGCAATGAAGATTTGAATGAAGTATTTCAATATGTTTCTCTCTATAAATGCTCTTGTAAGTGTTGTTGAATGATAATAAATGAAGTGGTATTTATAAAGATGAATTTTCGTCACTTTCTGCCCAAACGGATGACCAAACGGTCGACCGGTCAGATTGGTCAGAACTAGCCGTTGAACTGTAAAAAGTCAGAACGGACACTTTTTGAAAAGATACGCTCAGACGATCGACCGGTTCATCCGGTTTACCAAACGGATGATCCGTTTCCACAATTTTGAAAATCTGATTTTTGGCTTTGATAAAACTAATTTTTATGCAAGTGATTATATTTGAGCTTTCATTCATTTAATTGCTAAGGATTAAAGAGTTAATACCTTTATAATTTTATCTAAAAATCTATTCTTCAATCTTGATCTTCGAATCTTGAAATTCGACGGATCTTGAGATGCTTGAACTCTTGTATTGATTTTGACTTTGAACTTGTCATTTCATGAGAGTTCGATTTGTAACGCTTTGAATTTTGCTTGAAAAATAAAATGTTAGAAAACATAACCAATTTGTTTGTAATAATCAAAACATTAAGGTTTAAAGTTAACCATAGGTCAACAATTTTCCCCTTTTTGATTATGACAAACAATGTGAGAATATAGAATAATGAAAATAGAATTAATCATGTATATTCCCTATTTCCAAATTCAAGTAAACATGATTTGATGAATTTGTATTACATGATATCATTTTCATTTGATTTGCCAATTTCATCTCATTACATGATATCACATCACATATTTCATGCCAAATTCATCACATCACATATTTCATGCCAAATTCATCACATCATATATTTTATGCCAAATTCATCACATATTTATTTTCCCATTGATAAACGTAAAATTTAAAGACAAGCATAGTTTTATAGATAAAAGCTAGAACATAGACTTCGTTTCCAAAACATTGCTATAAAGACCAAAGAAATAAATAGACTAAGGCCCCGGGGGTGGCTGTGGAGGAAGCACGACATCGAGACGGGAGTGAAGATCTCGGAGCAATGTCGTCATGTCGGCAACCATGTGCTGGAGAGTCCCCATGGTGTGGTGCAGGCCCTCGACTGAAGAAGTAAGTGAGTCGATCCATCCATGGAGTAGAGTGAATTGGTCATCGTTGTGGCCGGAAGTGGAGGACGACGGCCTTTGTGATCTTTGCCGCGGAGGGGACGGAGGAGCATCGTCGTCAATATCTTCTCCCTCGAAAGGTAGAGTGGAGGGTCCCGACTCTTCATCAAATCCCTTCAACTTTGCCACCCACTGACCATTTTCTTTGACAATCCTCATTCGTTTAAGCGTAAGAATATTGATGGTGTCGGTGGCTTTTGGAAGGAGCGTGTCACGGAAAGAGATGTCGAAGTGTTGAAAAATTTTGGTGAGAATCATGCCGTAGGGAAGTGCCTTAGATCTCTTGTCGCTAAGGACATAGTGTATGTGTTGGATCATGATATAAGAGAAATTGAGCTTACGCCCTTGGAGGATAGAGTCGAGCACAAAGGCATCAAAATGGTTAACTTCATCCAAATGACCCTTTCGAGGGACAATTATGTGGGCAATGATGTTATGGAGGACACGACAAGGAAGAGTAAGTTGATTTCAGCTAAGACGTATAGCAGCCTCAAAATGCTTGCCGGTGACACGACAACATGCTTCGACCGGATCATACTCGTCGGTGTGTGGAATTGTCTTGGTGGTATAGAGACGCATACCACCATTCTCAAGATGAAGAATGGTACGAATAAGATCTTGAGTGATCTTAATTCGTTTGTCCCGAACGAAGGATGAAATACCCGACCCCGGAGAATAAACCATGTTTTTGTAAAATTCTTTGACAATGGGGGGGGGGTAAACATTATCATTGAGAGTGAGAAAAGGAACCCACCCCATACCCGTAAAGAGATTTTCTATGTTGAATGACGGTGCCTCGTGTGTGAAAGAAGCAAGATCGACATTCTTACCAATGAGGACTGGACAGCCATTGATTCGTTTGGATTGAGGGTCTTCTTCGGAGGAGGAGGAGGATGGAGATGGTTGCCTTTCTCTCCTAGGTCGTTTGGCTGCCATTTTCATTCGAGGCATGGTTGTGGAAGCGGATTTAGAGCCTAGGGTTTAGAGATCGACTGTTTGAGGGATTTATCACGAATTGGCGGACAAAATTTGGGGATTTTGAAGATTTAGGCGTGAAATGATATGGGTTTTGAGATTATGAATGGAAATTGGAAAGATTGTGGGAAGATTGGAAGATTGGAGGAAGATTTGGAGAGAAAACCGTGGTTCGCGGGAAGTTGGAATGAAGAAATTTAAAAAATTTCTAACTTAAAAACCCTGATTTCCGCTTAAACGGACGACCGGAACACTAAAACGGTTGACCGTTTGGACTAAAATTTTGATGTTCAAAGTCTCTGTTCAGACGGACGATCAGACGGATGATATACGGTCGTCCGTTTAAAATAATACGGACGTCCGTTAAAAATAAACGGTTGACCGTTTAAAATTTTTAATTTTTGTAAAACACTCTGGTTAGACGGATGATAAGACGGATTTGAACAATTGATCATCCGTTTGACATGAAACGGACATCCGTTTTAATAAACGGTCGTCCGGTTGGACTGGTTTGACAAAATTTTGTAAAAATCACTGATTTGATCCGTTGACAAATGATTTTACAACATTTTTGTCATATAAAATGCAATCAATCATAGGAAACATAAAGATTTAGTCACATATTTCACATTCATCAATTATACCTAAACTTCGTTGAATGTAAGCAAATCTTTCGAGTGCTAAAGGTTTTGTGAGAATATCGGCCAATTGTTTTTCGGTGTTTACAAACTCCAAAGATATATCTCCTTTTTGTGCATGGTCTCGTAAAAAGTGATGTCTAATTTCAATGTGTTTGGTACGAGAATGCAAAACGGGATTTTTAGATAGGTTGATCGCACTTGTATTGTCACACATGATAGGAACTTTTTCAAATGAAATGTGATAATCATTTAGAGTTTGCTTCATCCATAGGATTTGAGCACAACAACTAGCGGCGGAGATATACTCGGCTTCGGCGGTTGACAAGGCAACGGAATTTTGTTTCTTACTAAACCATGAAACTAAAGCAAAGCCTAGAAAATGGCACGTTCCACTAGTACTTTTACGGTCAATTGTGCAACCGGCCCAATCGGCATCCGAAAAGCTAAGTAAATCAAAATGAGTTTCTTTGGGATACCAAAGACCTAAAGATCTAGTTCCACTAAGATAACGGAAAATGCGTTTTACGGCACTAAGATGGGAATTCTTAGGATTAGATTGATATCTAGCACATAAGCATACACTAAACATAATATCGGCTACTAGCGGTTAAATAAAGAAGGGATCCGATCATACCTCGATATTCTGTTATATCAACGGAAGTACCTTGCTCGTCTTTATCTAGTTTGATTGATGAGCTCATTGGAGTGTTCATTGGCTTCAACTCTTCCATTTCAAACTTTTTGAGCATATCCAAGATATACTTAGTTTGACTAATGAATATTCTATCATTGGTTTGTTTGATTTGGAGACCAAGAAAGAACTTGAGTTCACCCATCATACTCATCTCAAATTCCCTACTCATGCACTTAGAAAATTCTTCACATAGGAAAATGTTAGTAGCACCAAAAATGATATCGTCAACATAAATTTGAACAACTATCATAGCATTCTTTTTGGTTTTTATAAATAATGTTGTATCCGCTTTACTCATTAAAAAAATCATTTGATAAAAGAATTTTACTTAATCTCTCATATCATGCTCTAGGAGCTTGTTTTAAACCATAAAGAGCTTTTCTAAGTTTGAAAACTTTGTCCGGATACTTATGATTTTTAAAATCGGGTGGTTGCTCAACAAAGACTTCTTCTTGAATGACTCCATTCAAAAAAGCACTTTTGACATCCATTTGAAAGAGAGTAAAATTCTTATGACATGCAAAAGCAAGAAGCATACGAATTGACTCTAATCTAGCAACCGGGGCAAAAGTTTCTTCGAAATCGATACCTTCTTCTTGATTGTAACCTTGAGCCACTAATCTAGCTTTGTTACGCACAATTATACCATTTTCATCTCGTTTGTTTCGAAAAACCCATTTTGTGCCAATTACGGTTTGTGAATTTGGTCTAGCAACTAAATCTCAAACATGATTTCTTTCAAATTGATTTAGTTCTTCTTGCATAGCTAGAATCCAAAATTCATCAAACTCGGCTTCTTTAAAATTCTTTGGCTCGATTTGTGAAAGAAATGCACAATTGTTATGAAAATTTCTAAAAGTATTTCTTGTACTTACCCCTTTTGATGGATCACCAATGATGAGATCTTTTGGATGAGAGGGAACAAACCTCCATTCTTTTAGTAATGATAAAGTGTTGAGATCTTCATGAGGTTCTTCTTCATTTTGTTGCATAATTGTTTCCTCCTCATGTTGAATTTCAATGTTATTTGGATTCCCTTTGTCTTGATTTTGAACGCTTAGTTGCTCAAATGGGATTTCCAAATCTTCATCATCAATGACTTTTTCTTGCCCAATTGAGTTAGTTTCATCAAAAACAACATGCATGGATTCTTCAACTACTAAAGTCCTTTTGTTGAAAACTCTAAAAGCTTTGCTAGTAGATGAATATCCAAGAAAAATTCCAATATCGGATTTTGGATCAAATTTTTCCAAGTTTTCTTTTGTGTTTAAAATAAAGCACTTGCAACCAAAAACTTTAAAATATCCGATATTGGGAATTCTATTTTTCCAAAGCTCATATGGAGTTTTGGTTTTCTTTCGACTTACCAAAACTCGATTTAAGATATAACATGAAGTGTTTACAGCTTCGGCCCAAAAGTATTTTGGTAAATTGTTTTCATTCAACATAGTCCGAGCCATTTCTTGCAATGTTCGATTCTTCCTTTCTACTACACCATTTTGTTGAGTAGTTCTAGGAGCCGAGAAATTATGTTCATATCCATTGGATTTGCAAAAATCATCAAAGGCTATATTTTCAAATTCTCCACCATGATAACTTCTAATTGTGGTAATGGTGTATCCTTTTTCATTTTGGACTCTTTTGCAAAAATGTTTAAATGCATTTAAGGCTTCATCTTTTAAGTTCAAGAAAATGACCCAAGTATATCTTGAAAAATCATCAACAATGACAAATGCATAATGTTTTCCACTTAAACTAGCGGTTCTAGAGGGTCCAAACAAGTCCATGCTAACATGACCTAATCTCCTATGCCATAACCAAGAATCATCCTTTATACTTGAAAGACATTTTATTTCCTTTTCAAGTTCAAATTCAATATATATGATGTAAACATCTTTACTTCGGCTCCCCATGAACAATACCTCTTTAGATATAGCATCCTCAATAAGGCAATTGGAAGAATCAAATTTAATGAGATAACCTTTATCATATAATTGACTTATGCTAAGCAAGTTATGTTTGAGGTTATCAACTAATAAAACATTTTCAATAGATGGAGAAGAACGATTACCAATATTTCCAATGCCTATGATTTTTCCTTTGGCATTGTCTCCAAACGTCACATGACCTCCGTCTTTTCTTTTGAAATTTAATAGCAAAGATCGATCTCCCGTCATGTGTTTTGAACAACCACTATCCAAGAACCAATTGCTCTTGACCTTTTGTGGTACCTACAAAAATAATTTTAATTTTTAATTTTTGGTACCCACATAAGTTTGGGTCCTTGATAGTTAGAGCTTGTGGATTCTTTTATCCACTTGTGTTTCCTTTCAAAGTATAATTTCTTTTTAGTTAAACAATTATAAGCAACATGACCATCTTTCTTGCAAAAACTACATGTGATGTTTTGTTGAAAAAAATTGGATGATTTTACAAAAATGGTTTCAAGGAATTTTTGTTTCAAGAGAGGTTTATATCCAATTATCCCTTTGTTAAACACACATTTTTGCTCACCAAGTATTAATTCAAAATTTTTCTTTCCTTGGGTAAATTTGTGAACAATGCTTGTTAAATCAACCACTTTTTCTTTCAATAAAATATTTTTTTTAATTAAGGACTTATAATCATCTTTCTCTTTTTCAAAGTCCTTTTGAGCAATAAAAAGCTTCTTGACTACATTTTTCAACAAAGAGTGTTTATTGTTAAGAATAGAGTATTTTGACATAAGTTTTTCAAATTTTTCAAGAATTTTATCATAAGAAGAAGATAAGTCAATGTAAGAGTTATTGTTATTTGTACTTACCTCATTCTCAATAGCCATGAAGCACATATTAGCGATTTCTTCTTGAATTTCATCTTCTTCTTAATCATATTCATCACTATCATCCCATGTAACTTGAAGTACTTTCTTTTTGATGAACTTCTTCTTGTTTGGGCATTCGGTCCTCTTGTGACCGGGTCTGTCACAATCATAGCATATGATCTTTTTGTTCTTTTCTTCACTTTTGTCTTCTTTCTTTTGAAATCGCCTATTGTTTCGAAATCCTCTCTATTTCTTGACAAGAAGAACTAGGTCATCAAGTTCTTCATCACTCATGTTTGGATTGGAGGATCCTTCATCATTTTTTGATTTCAAAGCAATTTGCTTCTTGGGAAGCTCCTTCATTTCTTCTTTGCTTCTCCTCGTTTTCTCCTTTGTTTCGGCATTATTGAGCTTATACGTCATCAATGTTCCATATAGCTCTTCTAATGGATAAGTGTTGATATCTTTTGTATTTTCTATCAACATCCTCAAGGAGCTCCAATCTTCCGATAAAGACCTAAGCATTTTGCTCACAAGTTCACCGTTAGTAAATTTTCGATCAAAGCCCTTAAGGCCATTAATAATATCGGTGAAACGAGTAATCATATCAACAATAGGTTCATCTTGTTTCATAAAGAAATTTTCGAAATTTTTTGTCAAAAGATTTATTTTGGTTTCTTTAACCTTGTTGGTACCTAAATGAGTTATCTCTAATGCATGCCAAATATCATATGCGGAATCACATGTGCTAATACGATTAAACTCATTTTTGTCTAAAGCACGATAAAGTAAATTTTTGGCTCTAGCATTCAAAGACAATTTTCTTTTATCCTCTTCATCATATTCTTCTCTAGGCTTAGAAATAGTTTGGTCCGGTTTATCATCAATTTTGATAATTTTTGTAGGCACATATGGACCAAACTCGATGACTTCCCAAATATTATAATCAATTGATTGAATGTAGATCATCATTCTAGTTTTTCAATAATTGTAGTGGGAGCCATTAAAGAAGGGAGGACGATTTGTAGAGTGACCCTCAAGGTTTTGAAAATTTTGGTTAGCCATTACTCAAGATTGTGTAATCAAAAAAAATGAGCACCTTGCTCTGATACCAATTGATAACCTAAGAATAATTAACCAACAGGGAGGTGAATTGGTTTTCTCAAACTTTTTCGAAAAATATTCTCAAAAATGATATTTAAGGAATAAAAAATGATTCACAAAAATATAAGCACAATATAAGAAAATAAAAGAGAAGAGAGAGTGCAAACAATTTTTATGGAGGTTCGATCCAACCAATGATCTACGTCCCCCGTTACCAAGCTCTCCAACACGAGCACGGCCTTTCCACTATTTTGATTGACTTATGGTGCAATCCAAACCCTTACAATGTATCCGGTGACTTACAAACAAGGAGCACCGATCCTTATACAATATTGAGCTTTTCAAGGGACCTCAATATGACCCAAATATACAAAGAGATTGATTTGAGTATTTCTCTCTAGATGAATGATAGATACAAGTTTAGTTCTAAGAGTGACTAACACTTTAATGAATAGCAATGAATGAGGAAAGCTCAAGTGTTAGAAGAAAACTTTGTTGAGAAAGATGAATAAAAGGTTTGATTTAATCAAACAAAGTTTTTCAATAAGAGATATTGAAGATATATATACAATGAAGATTTGAATGAAGTATTTCAATATGATTCTCTCTATAAATGCTCTTGTAAGTGTTGTTGAATGATAATAAATGAAGTGGTATTTATAGAGATGAATTTTCGTCACTTTCTGCCCAAACGGATGACCTAACGGATGACCAAATGGTCGACCGGTCAGATTGGTCAGAACTAGCCGTTGAACTGCAAAAAGTCAGAACGGACACTTTTTGAAAAGATACGCTCAGACGGTCGACCGGTTCAAAGTAAACGGTCGACCGGTTCATCCGGTTTACCAAACGGATGATCCGTTTCCACAGTTTTGAAAATCTGATTTTTGGCTTTGATAAAACTAATTTTTATGCAAGTGATTATATTTGAGCTTTCATTCATTTAATTGCTAAGGATTAAAGAGTTAATACCTTTACAATTTTATCTAAAAATCTATTCTTCAATCTTGATCTTCGAATCTTGAAATTCGACGAATCTTGAGATGCTTGAACTCTTGTATTGATTTTGACTTTGAACTTGTCATTTCATGAGAGTTCGATTTGTAACGCTTTGAATTTTGCTTGAAAAATAAAATGTTAGAAAACATAACCAATTTGTTTGTAATAATCAAAACATTAAGGTTTAAAGTTAACCATAGGTCAACAATTGGCAAGCAGATAATTATTAGCCAATATTGGGGGTAAAGAACCAAATTGAATGGTGATGGATTGTCCAGGATCATCTTCATCTTCGTCTTTGTTGCGTCTTTCAAATTTCGACCTACCAGAAGAATCTTCCAGCAATTCTTCTGTTGAATCGTTCACATTATGTTCCTTCTCATCTTCGAGATTTTCCTTAGCAACAGTGTTGGAGAAATTAGGCAAGTTGGGACGTATCACCTCTTGTTGCTGCCTCATCATTCGTCCATAATTTCTCTGATGACGTCTTTGCTATGTCCTCGTCATTTGATCAAAGGGTATCACTCTCTCCGCACTGTATTGGAATGAGTGCCATACATTCGATCGACGGGGCTGTGGCCTGAATGTTCTACTGTTGAGCATCGGCCTGCCGTTGTAAATCGGCATGTCTTCATGCATCAGCCTGACCTGCCTTTCAAAAGGAGGCCTTGATATCTTTCACCCTTGAATAGGCTGGAAATTTGGAGTCACGTTTGGATGATTATGACGCCCCCATCCTTCCATTTTCTCCTCATCTTCATTTACTTCTCTACTGCATCTAGCACACAACACTTTTTTGTTCCTTTCGATTTCTTTTCCTTTAAGACGTTCGAACACACTAGGATGCTGTTCAAGATCTTCGTCTCCATTATCAACTACTAATTTGAATTTAGGCAAACTATTTTTGAAACCTGTTGATAACATATTCACTCCTAGTGGCCCCGGAAAAGGATTCTCATCCACTACCATCTTCTTTTTAGCTTCAAAAGTGATTCGCCCTGATTCAATGGCATCTTGTAACACATGACGAAAAACCAAACAATTATTAGTCGTATGAGACCATGCATTATGCCATTTACAATATTTTTTCTCCTTAATTTGCTCAGGATTTGGCAATTTGTGCTTATCGCTCAGTTTTATTTGTTTATCTTTATACAATCTATCAAATATAGCATCTGCTTTGGCTATATCGAACGAAAACGTTCTAGCCTTTTTGCTCGTATCTCTTGGAGGCTCATTTTTCGCCGTGGTCCCTGAGTTAATTATTAACGGGCATGCATAAGCATCTCCTTTAATCAATTCGGCCAGACATATTTCGGTTTGATCATAATATTCATCTACAATATGAACGTCGAAGTTTGGGTCCCTATAGTAAGTCCCTTTGCTAGAATTTTTCATTTGTTCTTCTTCTCTTATCAAGCGCTCATACCTAATCACATTGGCCGTTAATTGGAAGAGATCAAGAAACTCCCTATCCTGAAATTTCTTTTTCAAATCGAAACTTAAACAACTCTGAGCGATCTTAACAAATTCCTTTTCGGGTAAGGGCACGAAGCATTTACTACTAGCAGTTTTAAATCTTTGAAGGAAAACTTCCGCCCATTCAGTTGGCATTTGACGTAAATTCGCCAAGTCGGCCAAGGTTACTTCAGATTCTGTTTTATAGAATTGAGCATGGAACAACTGCTCTAATTGTTGCCATGTCTGAACAGAGTTTGCTGGTAAATTAATGAACCATGAAAAGGCTACCCCTGTTAGCGAACTAGGAAACAACCTTATTTTATGATAATCACTTACTTCACCACATTGCAGTGTAAATCGCCCTACGTGTTCCAATGTTGAGACTTCTCCTAAACCTGTGAATAGTGAAAATTCTGGCACTTTATATCCTCTAGGCCACGGATACGCTTGGTCTATCCAATCGGGATATGGCTTCCTATAGGTCGGCCTGATGAAAGGGCGCATTCCAAAAGCCATCTGATCTTGCATTATTTTGGTGATTTGGTTTCTTAAGGCCATGTTAGGATCGTATGGAACTCCTATAGGTTGATTCACCGGTGGGATCATCTGAGGTCTGTTGTTGTTTAACCCTGGGTTTGTAGCCAGGTTACCATTATTCAAGGCATTATTGTCATTTACTTGGACATTTGCCCCTTCGCTAACGCGTGTTGCGTTTTGTCCTATATTTGGCATATTTTCTCTTGCGTTTGGGCTACCCCCCAAGTTGGACGATCCCAAATTATGACCACTCAAATTGGCCATGCCGCCTCCACCCACATTTGACGTCGATGGTATAAAAGACGTTTCTATTCCCTGACTAGGATTCATTGGGTTCGTTGTTGGCGAATTGTACCCCACAACCGTCCTGGTTTGGAAATGATTCCCCATATTTTGCAAATTTGGTTGACATGTCTGGCCTACTAACCTATTCATAAGTTCATTTAAAGTACTTAATTGTTTGGCCATGTTGTCATAATGCACATTTTCAATTTGAACAAATTTTTCCATATCATGAACATTTTGCAGGCTTACCTGTCCCACAACATCTTGTGTGAGTTCGCCAAGTAATGCACGCATGGTTCGTGGACTCAATTCCGTCATCGGTTCATACCGGCTTTGATTTTGTCCTTCTGTTGCTGGTGTATTTTGCTGTTCTTCATATCGCTCGATCACGGATTGAATTCGCTGGCTTGCTGGTTCCTTATCTGAGTTCTTGTGAGGCATATTGTTCCACTCTCTTGTTTCTTCCAACACCAAAAGGGTCCCACCGGGCGTGCCAAATTGTTTCGCGCAGAAAGCGTGTCCTTCGCTAACAATTAAAGGATTCAGACGATGTGTAAGGGACGCTAAACCTCTTGAAACAAAGTCCCAACAAGGAGTGTTTGATTTATGAAGATTACGATAGTGACAAAGGATGCAAAAGCAAAATGAAATGCCTCCAAGGGGCACAAGCACACTGGAATTCAATGTAAAGAAATATTTGAGACTAAAATGGAATGAAATTACATTTCTCTGTTTTTTGAGAGTTGTCTTCTTGTCTTTTGTCATTCAATCTTCTTTCTTTTATACTTTGCCAAACGGTTTTACCACACGTTTTCATTCAATCTTGCATAAAAACTTCTCATCGCCCAGTTTCTTCCTCATCGCCCAGCAACCTCCTCATCGCCCAATAACTGCCCATTTCTTCCATAATAATTCAACTGTTTGTAACTTCCCCATGATGATTCAACTTCTGGTAACTCCTTCATGATACTCCAACTGTTTGTAACTTCTGACAACGTGGGAAAAGTGGTAAAAGAAGAAGAAAAACTGCTTATGAACGGTTACTCTTATGCAATGATTGACCGTTCTAATAGCCCAACGCCCTGGGCGTTTCTGACCTGGCCGATGTCCATTTTGGGCCCTACCTGGCTTGGATAATTTCCATTGGGCTTATATACAAATTTACCTGGGCGTCCATTGGGCTTGGACGACATATATTTCTAGGCCTATATGCTTGAGTACTTTTTATGGGCCTACATGTACAATTTTTCTTAAGTTCCTTCTTAGGCCCTTGCTATTTCGTATGTCAACACTATGTTTACCAACGATTCCCACCTCGTGACTCCACATGGTTACATTTGATCAACTCATCAATCAATAGTCTCTCCACGTGTTCGTTGATTTCAGATTTAGTGTGTGTTTGGAAGAGCTTCTTTGAAACTCCAAAGCACTTTTGAAAGAGTAAAAGTGTTTTTAATTAAATTTATGGTTGTTTGGCAAAAAATAATAAGTGCTTGTTGACTAAATAAACAGCTTAAAAAAGCTGTTTTAGAGAAGCCCAAATTTTGAGCTTCTCTAAAAAGCTATATTTGAGCTTTTATGAAAAACTACAATTAACATTTAATGAAACATTAAAATTATCAAAATTATCATTAATTATCATTAATAAAAATAGAAATAAAAACTTTCTAACTTATATCTTCTTCAACATTTCAATAATATAATACAAATTACATCTAATATGTTTCATTTAAATTAATTAATTTTAAGTAATATAATATATACTAAAATAATTGTGATATCATAACGTTATGAAATAGGATATGAAATAAATATTATTTATAAAAAAAACTAATATTAGATATGTAATAATTAATTATTATTTTGTCAAATAAATATAAAATTTATACAAAAGTACTTTTGTAGTTATACAGTCAAACACTCTATTTAATATTCACATCACTTTTTGTAATTCTATAAATAGGAAATTAAAGAGAGATAATTAATCTCATTTACCCACTTGCGTACGCAAATTCTACTTTTATCGTATGCCAATCATCCTCTTGCTTGATAGCAACTCGAAAAACTCAACAAGTTGTTATTGACAGACTTTAAAAATGTTATTCAACGGGTCAAAGCACTCTCAAACGCAATAGGAAGTGCATAGACGGGAAGAGGAGAAGGGAAGGATGAAGACTAGGAGCGGACAGGGGATGGAGTAATAGCAAAGATGAATATAATGACGAGGTAACACTCAATTTTAATAGAATTGAATTAATCATCTAATCTGAAAAAATATTTTTAACATTGACAATGAAAAGTGGGCTACAGAAAGCCTCACGGACCATAGAAAAACTTATTTACTTTTTTTTTCCATACATTCCGTAAGACTCACTGCTTATATAATTCATTAGAAACTTAACCAAACAAACACTAAAACCTGACCGGGCCAGTATTCAGCACAGCCGACCGCTCAAAAGAATCTGCACTGAAAAAGCCAAAAAGAAAAAGAAAACCAAACACTGACCTGAAATGTACTATGTATGCAGCCATATCAATGATGTCCATCTTTCAAAGCTCAATCCAAGATTCATTTATCAGATTTATGATACAATGTCAACAAGATCTATTGAGCCAACATCGCCATAATAATTTTCCAAATATTTATATATATTTCTCCCTTCTATAATATTGCAATTTTGTTGGGACAAAAAATTGAGTAAATCATCACAGAGTGGATGCACTTTTTTCTCATTCTACGTTTTTTTTTTCTTTGAGATGAGCCACCTTTTAACCATAATATACTATGCTGTGACCAAAAAAAAAAAGAAAAAAATAAACACGGCTCACAAAATTTAGAAAAATCAAGAAAAACACAAGACATGATTCTCTAAATAACCTTTTTGCTATTGGAATGTGACAATTTTCGATCTAGAGATTGCAACTGCCTTCGAAGGTTCTGATTTTCCTCGAGCAGGCGATCATATTCAAGAAGAAATCCTTCTGATTGTTTCTTTAAAGCTGTAGCATTGGCTTCTGCACCGTTTGCCTCTTTAGTCTTTTCCTCCAGCTTTGACTCCAGCTGCTTAATCCTTTCATGCAATGTGGTCGTCTCTTGTTCCAAGGCTTTGAATTCCTTGGAAACTGAAGTTTTTACATCCTCAAAAGCTCGGTTCTGTTTCTTTACAGCTTCCATGCTCTTCCTTCTTATGCGAAGTTCTCGGATATAATGATGTAGTCTATCAATCATAAATGCTAGGAACAACGAAAATCCTGCAATTAATTTACAAATCACAAGGATGTGAACAAGAGTGTGTGAGCATCAATTTCTGACCTATTCCAGCATAATGAAAACATATGCTTCAATTACATATAAATCATTTGGAGCACGGAGAGGTATTGGAAATGAGAGCTTTGGACACGACTTACTCGACTATCGACTAAGAGATATTATACCCCAATCATATCTAAAGGCAAACAATTTACTCAACTATCGACTCAAGAGATATTGGAAATGAGAGCTTTGGGCACTATTCGGAATCAACATCAATTGGAGCTAAAGCCTGATCTACTATGCCCTTTGCAATCTATACTCTCAAAACAGATTTCTTGGGTCAAGATTTAGACACCAGTATTAGTGGTACTCTGCCTCCGCTAACAGATTATAAGAGATGTTATTAATATGTCAAAATACAATAACTTCAGAAGATTATATAATAGTTTGGGCATGAAATGAATACGAAAGAACTTTTTCATGGAAATGTCCTATGCAGCAATAAATTATAAATTAGAATTGTGTATGATTAATTTGTTTTTACCAACAAAGAATTAAAGATGATACAAAACTTTAGGTCACTATTCAATGCAAAATGTCTTGCTAAGATATTAAAGAGAAAAGGATAAGACATATGGGTATATACACACCTACACGTACAACAAGAAGAAACTAATTCTCAAAAAATTTGGAGTCGGCTACATAAATTCTTCTTCCCTGTTTGGCCCATTCCATTCTGTTCTTTGCTAGAACATAATAATTAATATTCCAAAAGGAACAAAATCACACAGATTTCTAAAAAAAAACCCTTTACCAGAGCCCTGAATTTGAAAAAATTATTCAAAATCCTTGTTAAACTAATACATATAACACTACAAAATTGATGATGATTGCTGATAAACCCGATTTACTTAAATACGCAAATGTATTACAAATTTTTACACAACAATAATATCTACACATTCAACGCATAATACACAAACCAAAACTTAATAAAATTATAGACTGCTGCATAATTTCAAGGAAAATATGAACTTCATAGAATATTGTCCAAAATTAAAAAAAGAATTACGAGTTTTCTTGAACAATTACCCATAAGAGAAGCTTCAAGAAGGTGCTTAGCAAGAAGAATCTGATCAGTGGTGTTGACGTCACCATCGTCGATCCAACGCCTGTGGATCGCCATCACATTGTACCCGCTGGACACCATCACTACAAAAATAGTCCCCGCCACAGTCTTGACCACAATTGGGCCGCGGCCCCTCTTGACCCGGTCCAGCCCCATTATAACCAACTTTCTAAATGGCGTTTTGAACACGAAGATCACGATCAGTGCCATCTCTACGAAGATCAGAGTAAAGAGTAATTGGATCATTTCTTTTTACCTTTTCTGGACGGTTGAGATTTGGGGTTGTGAGAGAACTTGAGGGCTGGGATTTTAGGAGGAAGTACAGATTGATCAGACAAGATGAAACCTGAAAGAAGAAGGGGATTAGGGTTTTACAATTTGTTGTATCATGTATGCTAGAAGCAAGATCCGAACCCCCAATCCTACCATTTTAAACGGGTGGGGTCCAAAACGGGTCAAATCGAATTGATGAATAATAAATGTTTTCAACTATTTTTATCTCCCAACATATATTTTTTTATTCCAATACACACGCTGAAATTACTCGTCGTTCGAGTTACTCAACTTGTATGTGATCATTTATTTCACGATTTTTATTTTATTAGTATACCGCTTCTTTGTAGTGGAATTCGATCGTAAGCTCTATTATGACAATAGATTGAAGCGGTGAACAAATTTTGGAGATGATCGATGGAGAGAGATAATCGATTAAAGAAGATGAATTAAAAAGATAAGCAGATTTTGGAGATAAAATTGAAGACGTAGTGAGAATGTGATACAATGACGTTTAAGTGCTTTTTTTTTTTTCTAAATAAAACTTCATACGATCATGATAAATTTTCTAAAAAACAATTTAAAAATTTAAAAACAACATAAATAAGAAGAAGAATAATAAAAAATCATGGTCTCAACTCCCACCGCCTCAATTCCCACCACCTCCACCACAACCTAATTGTCTATTGTCTATCGTATGTCGCTTCCATCCTTGAAACCACAACCTCCTATCTTCTTTCCAATCTCAAAATCCAACTTGTTTTGTGGGTTTCCCAAACATACGTGTTATCTTGTTTTTAGATCCTTTGACAAATTTCATTAATCGTCATTACTAATGTCAGTATTTCTTTATTCAAAAAATCTTTTCGACTAATTCGATTGTGTTGAATTGACTTTAATCATTCAATCGTTGTTTCTCTTCATATTGTCCTCATATGCAAACAAAATTTTATAAGTGTGACATCAACAAATTTATTTTCTTATATTCACTCTTATCCAAAATTAATCTGACTTAAAAAAAAACTAATTGGCTAAACTCCAAATCTTTCTATTACGAGAAATTATGCCGACACAGAAATTGGTAGTTGATTGTTAGTTGGTATCTCACTTCATTAACATAAAATGGGTCCCCTAATATTTTCAATTATAATGCCAACATAATTATTTACATAATTAATATTAATAATTAAAAGGACACGTAAATGTGAACTTTTTAAAATAGTACAATGACAAAAGTCACACGTTTTTACTCGTGTGTGAGCATTTGCTATTTTTGTACAATTCTGCTAATATATATTTATAGCTAACGTACATTTATGATAGACAATAATTTCTCGCAAAATTTTATAGTTTAATAAGAAAAATCACATTGTCTAATAAGATATTTTTCATGCAGACTAAAATACTATTCTACAGTAAAATTATTGTTTTAAAAAGTCCGCTTAAATTCCGCCTAGGCTTGAAACTCGATCTCCACGTCTAGCCACGCATCACACGTCGCCCTCGCTTTGTTCTTATCTCACTCTTGCCTATGACTCGCCTAGGTCCTTTAAGCTCGGCCTCCACGTCCAACTACACTTTATGTTTTTTAGAACATAGAGTAAAACTAACATACGTTACTAAATATTGACTTTTATTTTAAAATCTCGATTTAACTTGAAAGAAAGCAAAGGCACGATATCAAGTATTTTTGTAATCTTTCTTTTAATAATAAATATGAGTTTTATGCTAAAAGCCAAACAAAAACTTACATAAACATGTTGAAATTTGAGAACTATGATGCTAAATTTAATACTTGTGAATACAACTTTTAGGTGATCAGCCCATTGGTTTAGTTCTTTTAGTAATTTGGATAATTACCTATAGATTTAAATAGTATTAGTCAATAATTAGTTTCCCTCTTTGATAAATGTTTAAAGTTATAAATTTGGTCTACTCTCACATCCCACTAATGATTTGAATTATTAGACAAATAATCAATTTTTAGTTAAATTTTATTTTTAATAATTGATACTGATTTGAATTATTAGACAAATAATCAATTTTTAGTTAAATTTTATTTTTAATAATTGATACTTATTATTAACATGGTAGTTGTACCAATAAGTAATAATTACCAACATTGTGCTTTACTATTTTGTTTATCAATCTTTTGTTCTTTAATTTTAATTTAACTAGTATATCACTTGTGCGATGCACGATTATTTTTTATGATAGTGATTTTAAAATATTCTAATAATATATTATTTATTTATTATGTTAAAAAAATTATATAGCTAATCCAGATTTTGAAACACCTCTTTAAAAATTACGTTTGTGATCGAATTGAGGCGGGTTTTGAATCGTATGCATTTAATTTTGAAATTATCATATCTAGATTATTAGTTTAATCGACTTATAATCAATAAATCAAATCATTTGATAATATAATGCAATTATATATTTTCTGAGTATTGATTTTTTTTTAAAAAACTACAACCTATTTAAACCCACTATGGGAAGCATACAAAATTTGTAGGAAAAATAAACCGGTTTTGAAAAACTATTGCATTATTGCCAATACTTCTCATGCATTGATGTTTTATTTTTTTGAAAACATAACTTATTTAAATTTCTCAATCGGTACTATAAATTAAAAAATCTGAAAAGTTGTTGCATTTATTATATATAATATTAAATGTTACAATTCGGTTTTTACAAGAAAATAGAAAAAATAAATAAATAAACAATCAATTTGTGAAACCAATTAAAAAATCTAAAAAGTTTTTGCATTTATCGTATATAATATTAAATGTTACACTTTGTTTTTTGCAAGAAAAAAAAATAAAAAATCAATGTGTGAAACCAATTAAAAAAAAACAAATTCCTATGCAGCATTAATGGTGGAACTTACCAAATCAACGTGCGAAACTAATTAAATAAAATAAACTCCTATAAAGTATTTATGGCGGAACTTAACAAATCTGGAAAAAAAAATAGCAGGAAAATGTGTGTGTAAAATTTTCGACAGTTATCCTATTATAATATATATGGGTTAATATCACCAATAGTTACTGAAGTTATCTTAAAATTAAAAAATGGTCACTGAAGTTCAAAAGTTTCAATGGTGGTCACTAAAGTTAGAAATCATTTCACTAATGGTCACTCCATTAATTTTTTAATTTAAAATAGTGATGTGGCATGATGATTCGGTATTTATTTATTGTATAATAGTCTATATACTTTATATAATATTTACTTTATTCCCTATATTTCAATTAAGGTCTTCAAAAATTACATCTTAGATTCTTAATCTTTTACATCTTTACACTTTAATCTCCAAATTTTTAATTATCTTTCAATTAAGTCCTGCAAATATTGCATCTTAGCTCCTTCAACTTTTTACATCTCTACACTTTGATCCCCAAAATTTTAATTATCTTTCAGTTAAGTCTTCCAAAAATTGCATATTAGGTCCTTCAATTTTTTACATCTTTACACTTTTGTCCCTGAATTTTTAATTATCTTTCAGTTAAGTCCTCTAAAAATTACATCTTAGGTCCTTCAACTTTATACATCTTCAAATTTTGGTCCTCCAAATCCGTGATCTTAGTGGCCAAAATAAGTACAATTTTAGTGGTCAAAATAAGTGTACTTTCAATTAAATTTTTGACTTTACACTCGAATTTTTACTTAGAGTTGACCACTAAAAGTAGACATTTTAGTAGTCAAACTCTATAATATTATTTTGTTCGTTTAGATGAAAATTCGATTGTAAAGTCAATGATTTAATTGAAATTAAACTCTTTTTAACCACTAAAATTGTACTTATTTTGGTCACTAAAATCAAGGATTTGGAGGACAAAAATTTGAAGATGTATAAAGTTGAAGGATCTAAGGTGCAATTTTTAGAGGACTTAATTGAAAGATAATTAAAAATTTGGTGACTAAAGTGTAAAAAGTTGAAGGATCTAAGATGTAATTTTTGGAAGACTTAACTGAAAGATAATTGAAAATTTGGAGACCAAAGTATAAAGATGTAAAAGATTAAGGACCTAAGATGTAATTTTTGTATGACTTAATTGAAATATATGGACTAAAGTGAATATTATATAAAGTATATAGATTACTATGCAATAAATGTCAAATTATCATGCCACATCACTATTTTAAATTAAAATTTTAATGGAGTGACTATTAGTGAAATAATTTCTAACTTCAGTGACCATTATCGAAATTTTTGAACTTCAGCGACCATTTTATAATTTTAAGATAATTTTAGTGACCATTGGTGAAATTAACCCTAATATATATATACTAGTTTTGGCCCGTGCGTTGCACGTTTGTGAAAAATGTAGTGAAAAGTTGTAGGTTGATATGAACGTTTTATAGCACCATTTGTAAAATAAAAACAAAGTAGGTTATCATTAGATTTTTGTCTTTTTGAATACATTGTAAAGTATATGAGTTGTGTATATATTTATAAGGAGGTTGGAAATTTCATCAAACTGATGCAATAATTGGATGTAATAGAATTTAAGAATAGCTTGAAATAAAAATTCAACTAATTTGTAACTTATTGTCAGTCTATTGAAATTGAGTTTGAACTTTTTTATGTAGAACTTTGTATGCAATTGAAAAAAACCTTATTAAAAAAGGAAAAAAAAAAAATGTTTAAGAAAGATGTTTAAAAAATTCATATTCTTTCTTTTAAAATTATTTTTTCTGTTTAAAAAAAAATTAATCGGGACGGTTGACAGGTCAAAGCCTCGCACCGCATCGCAAATTCGCGGTTCCGTCCTACCCCAATACCATTTCTACCCACAATGTGAGAGGGGAAGAAAAGGTGAATGACTCTCCGCTTTCACTTTCCATTAGAAAATTAGTAAAGATAATCCTCTCTTTTATTTTCCACTTTTCATCACAAGATTTTATTACTGTGGCCCATATCAACATTCATAATTATTCTATTAATTTATCTAATAATTAATTACGAGGTTTCAATGAAAGAGTAAAACTCATATGAATAGTTGTGTTTCAATGGAAAATATTTTTCACGCTTTATAAAATAAGAGTTTAAATTACTTTAAAGAGGTCAAGAGAGAAAATCGCATTTATCCTTCTTCGAACTCAATTCAAAATTGGAATGACTCAAAGTGCATCTTTTTTCATACCTAAATCGTGTGAAAGTCATGAAGTTGTGAAAGTTTGTATAGAAAATATAATTTTTGCACTTGTGATCAAGCAAATTTATATATTTTGATATTAGAAAATTGACCACAATTTTTTTCATTAGACGAAAGTTATAAAAGAGTGTAGAAAGAATGTAAAGGTGGAACAATAAAAAAAGTTATTGTGATTGAAATTATACATACGTTTTAGTCATTCAGGCTAAAATTTTAAATCGTTTTAATATGAAAACATTATTCAATATAAAGAGTAAAATTTTATATTGTTTCAATTCGAAAATCACAATTATACGTAAGACTTGAGCTACATATTAAAGTTTTAATATGGAACTCTAAGTTTGAGTAGGAGTTTATTAACTCTCTTTTTGCATGTATATATATAATGCGGATATAAAAAGTCATTCATAGTGCAAATCTACGTTATTATTTTCTTAGACGTTAATTAAATATTGAGAAAATAATGAAGAAAAACAGAAAACATTACACAAAGTATTGGAGACAAGAATGAAACCGAGGAGGACATGGTTAGGTTTCGAAACAACACTTTGGCAAAAACATGTTTGTCGAGTTACTCGATTAAAAATGTGATACGAAATCAATCTATTCAATAGCTCAAGTAGCTCGACAAAATGAAAATCGAGTTGCCGGAGTTACTCGACGAACGAACGAAATTTAAAATTTTTATTATTTTGTTTCCCTTTTTTATTTAAATGATGTCATACATTTAAATAATTTTTTATTCTTATTTAGTGGTGTTATTTTTCAAGAAACTCGTGAGTCTTAAATTTAGATTTGTCGAGTAACTTGATAAATAAAGCATATACAAAATTTTATTTAATGTTTCATTTATTAGAATATAGTAAAATAGAATATATATCATATAAATTTAATATATATCATAATCAATTAATACAATATATTTTATTTTATTTTATTTTAGTAATTAGTATAAAAAAATATTAGTAACATTATTAGTAAGAATGTTATAATTAATAGTTATAAAAAATAAAATATGTTGTTGATATTTTTTATTGAAAAAAAAAAATTAGAAATGTAAAAGCTAACCATAAATAAAAAATAAAAAAAAAAAAAAAAAATTATGAACAGTAACTTTTTCGAGTTACTATTCACCTCGTAAAAGTTTGACGAGTTGAATAGTAACTCGACAAACTTTTTAGAATTTTAAAAAAAAAATTTCATGAATAGTAACTTTTTCGAGTTACTATTCATCCCGAAAAAGTTTGTCGAGTTGAATAGTAACTCGACAAACTTTTTCGAATTTTTAAAAAAAAAAAAAAAAATATTTCATGAACAGTAACTTTTTCGAGTTACTATTCATATCGAAAAAGTTTGTCGAGTTGAATAGTAACTCGACAAACTTTTTCGAATTTAAAAAAAAAAAAAAAAAAAAAATTTAAAAATTTTTGTCGAGTTACTCGACAAAATATTTTTTTTTTTTTTTTTTTTTAGACGTCGAGTTACTCGACAAATGTAAAAAAAAAAAAATTTTTTTTTTTTTTTTTTTTACACGTCGAGTAACTCGACAAATGTAAAAAAAAAAATTTTTTTTTTTTTTTTTACACGTCGAGTAACTCGACAAAAGTAAAAAAAAAAATTTTTTTTTTTTTTTTTTTTTTTAGAAGTCCAGTTACTCGACAAATGTAAAAAAAAAAAAATTTTTTTTTTTTTTTTTTTTAGAAGTCGAGTTACTCGACAAATGTAAAAAAAAAAAAAAAAATTTTTTTTTTTTTTTTTTTTACACGTCGAGTAACTCGACAAATGTAAAAAAAAAAATATAATTTTTTTTTTTTTTTTTTTTTAACACGTCGAGTAACTCGACAAAAGTAAAAAAAAAAAATAATTTTTTTTTTTTTTTTTTTTTAACACGTCGAGTAACTCGACAAAAGTAAAAAAAAAAAATATTTTTTTTTTTTTTTTTAAAAGTCGAGTTACTCGATCAATGTAAAAAATTTTTTTTTTTTTTTTTTTTTTTTTAAAATTCGAGTTACTCGACAAAAGTTTAAAAAAAAAAAAAAATTTTTTTTCAAAAATTCGAGTTACTCGACAAAAGTCAAAAAAATTTTTTTTTTTTTTTTTTTTTTTAATTTGAGTAATTCGACAAAAGAAATTTTTTTTTTTTTTTTTTTTTTAAATTCGAGTAACTCGACAAAAGTTAAATATATATATATATTTATTTTTTAAATTCGATTAACTCGACACAAGTTAAGAAAAAAAATTTTTTTTTTTTTAAAAAATTCGAGTAACTCGAACAAAGTTAAAAAAAATATATATATATATTTTTAAAAAATTCGAGTAACTCGACAAAAGTTAAAAAAAATATATATTTTTTTATTTTTTTAAAAATTCGAGTAACTCGACAAAAGTTAAAAAAAATATTTTTTTTTTTTAAATTCGAGTAACTCGACAACATTTTAAAAAAAAAAAATTTTTTTTTTAAAATTCGAGTAACTCGATAAAAATTTTTAAATTTTTTTTTTAAAATTCGAGTAACTCGACATAATTTAAAAAAAAAAAATTTTTTTTTTGTTTTTTTAAATTCGAGTAACTTGACAAGATTTAAAAAGTTCTAGGACTTCATATACATTTTTATTTTATTTTGTTGTTATTTGTTTTTTTTTTATTATTATTATTTAAAGAGGTGGACGAAATAAAATTTGTAACGAAATTTAAAAGTCAGGGATGGCCAAAGCAAATAAAAAAGTTATGAGTAAATTTGTTATAAAATGAAAAGATTGTGGACTAAAAGTGCAAATTACAAAAAAAAAAAAAAAAAAATTAATGTTTCCCACTTTGTCGAGTTACTCGGCAAAGTGGAAAAATTAAAAACATTTTAATTTTCCCACTTTGCCGAGTAACTCGACAAAGTAGGATAAATTAAAAAAAAAATTTCCCCCACTTTGCCTACTCAGCAAACACAGGGAATTTTTTTTTTTTTCTTTTTTTTAATTAACACATCTCATTTGTCTTTTTTCAATTTTTTTCACTCAACAAGATTTTTTTTTTTGTCAAATAAACATTTTAATTTCAAATTTTTTTTATACATGTTACATTAACCATTTTTATTTTACTTTATTTTAAAAATGATTGTATAAATAATTCTAAAACTTTTCACTGCATTTTACATTTTTTACATACTTGCATTTGTACATAGCAATACCTACTTCTTTCTAATAGTGTACAATACCTACTTCTTTCTAATATAAAAGCACAATGAATATGATTAATTAAGATAAAAATAACTTTATTCAAGGTAATAAAACTTTTGAAAATCAACATTTTCCGTTGTTGTTTTTAACAATACAAAATAAAAAAAAAAAATTACAAAAGAATACAATTACCAATAATATAAAATGAGAATCTCGCCAACCATTTACGGTTGCCGAGAATCTCGGCAACCATATCTCGACAACTATACTCCTTTGTATTTTTTTTTTCTATTGTTAAAAACAACAATAATATAAACACACATTTTGTGTTATTTTTTTGAAGGTCAACTAATATAAACATATTTCACTGATCATTTTGAGAATAAAATATTTCATAATTAATTGTTTTCGACCAAGTGTATGTTTTTGTGCAACTCACTTGCTATTTATGTTCTTGACGTTTTTTTTTTTTTTAATGTGGCAACATTATAAAAAATAAAAATATTCAATTTGCTTATTTGCTTAAGATAAAAAAAAGATTAATAAAAAAATTGAATGAAAAGGTAAAATAAATAAACAAGATTAGTAAAAAATTGAATGAAAATTAAGTGTAAAAGAAAAAAAATAAGAAAAATGAATTAAATTTTTTTTTTTTAAGTTGTTGGCATATCCCAACGATTTTAAAACAATAGGGACCTTTTGTGCAATTATTCCTTTAAAAAAAAAAAAAAAAAAAAAAACACTATTCAAGGCAATCAAAATTCTCGGCAATCATGAGCATTATTAATTTTTTTTTTTTTTTTTTTAATATGTGTCAAAAGAAAAAAAAAATGTTACTGTTCATGGCAATCAATTGATTGCCGAGCACAGTTCACATAATTTTTTTTTTTTTTTTTTTTTTTTTAGATGCCTTTGATGAAACAATGGGCATGTTGAAGATAAACAAAATTGTCCTCTGTTTAACGGCTTAACTTACGATGAGGTGGGGTTCAATAGGCAAACATGGACGTAATTAGGGAAAAACAAATAACAAAAAAGCACTGACCCACAGTTGTCAAGGGGACTCTTTTATGAACTTGATTTATGCATATGATTCACCGATACAAGAACAATCCAAGTAAAAGACATTTCTGGAATAAATTTTTTAACTTATTTTTGGTCTTTTTGGATGTAGGAGTCTGAAACCTAGCCATCAAAGTTCCTAGTAGTTCATAATGGTATTGCAAAATTTACAACCATGTTAACAACCAATGATAGTTGCCAAATTGCTCGATAACCAAGACCAAGTTGGTTGCTGAGTTTCTCGGCAACCTGCCGAGATACTCATTATCAGGTTAAGTGGATAGTGCATGAAAGGACAAGAAAAAAGACTGTATTATTAAAATGTTTTGTAGACATTATTGGACAGATAAATTTTATTGATGATTTAGTTGAGAAAATTAATTACTTTAATTAATATGCCTCATATTTTTGAAACGTTTGTGTTAAGCTCAATAATAGTACTTGAAGTGATAATTAGTTTATATTACTATTAGGTCTATGCTATATTATTCAATTAATAAAAATGTATTCCAATTTCATTGAATATATATAATATGGCATTGCTCATACTGCACCACTCTAATTGAATAATGTTTCTCTAATTTGGTGAACATACATTTAGGATAATATATGGAAATCGTTAAACATATAAACAAATTAAGTAACATGCATGTTTATTATCAAATTATTTATATTAAAATCTACTTATTTATTTTAATGTAAGTAGCTTGCTCAAAAGTAAAATTTAAAAATGAAATACAAGCATGCTTGATGGCATATTCCAACCATTTTAAAACAATAGGGACCTTTTGTGCAATTATTATTTTAAAAACAAAAAAAAAATAAAAAAACTATTCATCAGGCTTGGCAATCAATTGATTGCCAATTGGGCTCAATTTGAGCCCAATTGGCAATCAATTGATTGCCGAGCCATCTCGGCAATCAATTTGATTGCCGAGCCGGGCACTTATTCTTACCTCTTTTTTTTTTTTTTTTTTTTTTTTTAAATTCTTTCAACATTCATTGCAGGCTTGAGTTGAATATTTAGTCTATCTCTGTCTTAATTATTTTGGTTTTATTGAGTTCAAGTGGGAGTGTTTCTGGGTGCAATTTTGAAGAGTACTCTCCTGCTTTGTACTATTCCATTGGAATCTGCTACTATTACTTATCTAAAGAAGATTTGTTTAGCTACAATTTACAAGCGTCTTTCCCAGCCAGCCAAACTAAGTTTCTCCTTGGTATTAGAGTACTTGGTCTTCTCCTGTTCAACTTCTGCACTTAGTCTTCCAATTTCTCCATTTGCATTCTCAACCATTACTTTGTGTTCATCAAGTTGTTCCACCAATTTTCTATTTTCATCTTCCAAATGGCTTAGATTTTGGTAAAAATTCTCTTCCTTTTCTTTTAATTCAACCAATTTATCACGTGCATTAACAAAAACGCCAATTTCAATTGCCGAGGTGGCTCGGCAATTGATTGCCGAGCCACCTCGGCAATCAATTGATTGCCGAGATGGCTCGGATTAGCATTAATCTGATAATCAACAAAGTTGTGATCCTTGATGCTGTACACAGTCATATTTTGTTCTTGCTGAGGTAGCACTGAAAATCCCAAGTTATCTTGTGCAAAGTAGATGCAATTGGGTTTGAAGTAGCCACAAGCAGAAACTGAAGTACAACCATAGTCGTCGATAAATAATAATCTGTTGCCCAAGTCCACCGATGCCATCCACTTGCTTTTCAATATATCAAACTTGTAAACTTTAAACATCAAGTGATGATTATAGTGAAGTACAAGCAGAAGATTTTCTGATGATTCTACCAAATACATGTTCTTCCGTGAGTTATATTCTCAGCTTCTGTGTTTATGCATACATATGTATGTAATTTTGCTTGTACATCTGGTGTATGTATAAATGATTGAAGCATGGAAAAAGTTTTAATTTTTGGTTATTGATTCATTCTTCTTACTGTATTTTTTAAAAAGTCTGAGCTTTAATTAATTTCATTTATTAATCAGAGTGGTGTTTTCTGCAATTCCGGATTAATCTCAGCTTTGATTGTGAGAGAGAGAGAGAGAAGATATATTTTTGGGTGAAATGTTGGACAAAGTAAAAAATTGTGGCTGACTGTGAAAACGGTGTCGTTATAGTTGTAAAAAGAAGTTCAAAAACGACGGCGTGTAGGACGAAAATGTGAACAGTAAAAAATTTAAGGCTCTTATATTATTGTAAGGAGATATGACCAAAAAAATATAATTGGTTGACTAGAAAGGTGACTAACTACTCGATATGTCAAGGAGGTGAACAAACTACACAAATGTTGTTCACTAAACATCAAGGATTACATCTAATTCAGGTTATCAAATTAGCACAAAAAGTTTGAAGAAATTGCGCTGAGAACAAGATATTAGGCTGGGATTGATTGGTAAATATTTTCTATGGAAAATAAAGATTTTTCGCCTATTTTTCAATTTGTATGTTTGATTGTCCAAAATTTTTCATGGAAAATGCATTTTCCCACCTATTTTCCTTGTTTTATTTGATTGCAATTTTTTTTTTCCATAGAAATTTTTTTCTCATTTTCTCACTTTTGGCCATATTTCATTGTTTTCAAGAAAAATATTTTCTTTTTGGGATAGGAAAATTTATTTTCCATGGAAAACCTTTTTTTTTTTTTTCAACCCATAATTTCTTAACAATTCATTTCTATGAAAAATATTTTCTTTCCACTCAAAATTTTCACTTACAATCAAACACACCCTTAGTGAAAAAAGAGAGGATAATTTGTAATTTTGGTTTCTAATATTTCAAATTTGTAACTAATCTACTCCTAACCAATTTTTTAGCACTAAACATCATAACCTTTCAATTTGTTGCAAATCACGTCTTCATTGACATATTTTGACGATTTTTTCCTCTTCTTTAAATAAACAAAAATAGAAAAAAAGCTAAAAGAAAAATTTGCAAATAAATTCTCGTAAATTTTAAAAAGCACAAAATAACTTCATCTTCCAAAAAATCCATCATTTTTTTGTTCAATCCAATCTCTAACCTCGACTAATCCTCCATATTTTTTTTTTGTTTATGCACATTATCTCTTCGTAAAATAAAACATTTTCAAGAAATTTATTGTTCAGAGAATCCCAAAACTCAATCCCAATTTGGCAATTCATATGCTCAAATCCAAAACTAGTAATTATGCTCCATCCATTGTTGGTATTTCTTGCAGTGTTAATTACATTGTTTCTCCCTCCAACTTCAGTTGTTGACTTAGCATATGTTTGGAGGTGCTGAAATTATAATTTAAGTACTTATATTATAAGCAGTTAGTAAATGTGTGGATAAAAAGTGGTTGTAAGTAGTGGATCCCATAAAATATGTGAATGAAAATTATGTTTGACTAATTTGACCAGTTGAAATTATAATTTAAGTTATGTCCTTCACCACCGCTACTTCCCCCACCACTCCACTACTCAACCTCACCGACAACGCGTGCCTTGAATCGCCGGTTATCCGCCTCACCAATGATTCCAACCAGTTCTCCCTCGGCCGCACATTTTTCTCCTCGAGATTCCCTTTTAAATCCAACTCCAATTCTACTAATATCACTACCTCGTTTTCAACACAATTTGTGTTCTCCGTTTTGCCGAAAATTTCCTCAAGTCTGGGGTTTGGCCTTGCCTTTTTCCTCTCTGCCTCCACTTCCCCGCCCAACGCGCTATCGGGTTAGTATTTTGGGCTTTTCTCTGGCTCCACAATCCCAACTGTAGCTCCGGTTCTGGCTGTTGAATTCGACACGGGTAGGAATCCAGAATTCAATGATCCGGACAAAAATCACAGGGCATAGACCTCAACAACATAGTATCGATCATTACACAAACAGCTGGCTATTATAGCGCCAATGGTGTTAGAAGTGGCGTGTGGACAGAGGCCACTACAGATGGCAGTGGAGAGGGAGGATAAGGGAGTGTTGATTGACTGGGTGAGGCAGAAGTATATAGAGGACATGTTGTTGGAGGCAGTAGATGAGAAGATTAAGGGACAGTATGAAATGGAGGAGATGGAGGCGGTATTGAAAATGAGGTTGACTTGTTGTCATCCTGACCCTCTCCGTCGGCCTACCTCAAGGGGAATGGTTGCAAAAATAATTTTTTTTTTTTTTTGTTACGGGGAAAGTCCTGAAGGCGAAACTCTCCCACTTGTGTTAGAGACCCCTTGATCAGGCGAGTTGTAAATCGAATGATGTACACGAGTGGCAGGGACTTGAAGGAGAGAGCCAACTGGCCAACCCCCAGGATAAACTCCCACAATATTTTAGTGAAAATTTGCTCCACATGGTAATCAAACATGCGTTGTCGTAGGATTTCTCCCCACGTCACCTCATGCCTTACCAACTCGCCTATGTCTCTGGGGGCGGGGTGGTTGCAATATTGATAGGTGACAATGTTTTACGAGCACCAAAAGATTTGGGAAAGATTGAGTTATTTTATATTTTTTAAAAGTTATGAGATTTTATTTGTAATTTTTTTATTTTATTTGTTATTTTTAGCTTCTTTTTTTTTGTATTTTTGTTTATTTAAAAAGAAGCGCAAAATCGTCAAAATATGTTAATGATGACATGATTTGCAACAAATTAAAAGCCTGAGAATATCTAGTACTAAAAAAAAAAAGGTTAGAAGTAGATTAGTTACATATTTGAAAGATTAAAAACCAAAATTACAAATTACACAAAAAAAAAATTAAACTATCAAACTGTGTCAATTTGATAACGTATTTATTAAGGTAAATTAGACTATAATTATTAAAAGAAATAAAATCAAAATTTTATTTATTGTTCGTCTTGTTCAGTACTTTGTCTAATAATCATCACGTTTTTTAAAATACACATGCAGCAAAGAAAATATCTTGGCACTAGGGGTGGGCGTCAGGTGGTTCGGTTCGGATAGTAGAAGAACCAGAATTACCCGTTCATGTTCGGGTATTTTGTAAAAAGAACCGGAACCACTCACTTTCAATCGGAACCGAATCGGATCCAGAACCACCAGTTCCGGTTCTACCCGATTTTTTTTAAAAAAAATTATCATTTCAAACTAAATGCATAAATAAACAAATTTCTTAAATCACAGGTACCAAAAAATAGCATGAAAAATATTCAATAATGTGAATTAAATTATTAGTCATTTAACATTTTCATATTTTTGGTCCCTTATCTATTAGTCAATATTAATTTTGAAAATAGGCATTGGGTAATGCAAATGAATTATTGGACTTAGGTAATGCTGTAATGGATTCATCACTAATGGGTCATGGGTTAATTTGTTTTTTCTTTGGCTTTGGAATTAATGTGTAATGGAGTTAATTTGGTAAAGAAAAATATGAAAAGTAAAAAAAAAAAATTGCAAATATGAAAATTTTAAAAAAAATTAAATTTTTCGATTCTAAATCGGGTATCCGGAACCGGTTCCTAAGAACCGGAACCGGTCCAGAACCGTTGGTTCTCGGTTCTTTGGAACCGAATCCAGTTATTTAGTGATAGGAACCGGATCGGATCCACCGGTTCCGGATAAAATGCCCACTCCTACTTGGCACACAACTCAATGAAGATATGTTATACTATTTTTCTTTTGTAAATTATAAGTAGTGAGTCATATATAATATATTGATAAAAAGTGGATAAGAGTTGTGGATCTTACAAAATATGTAAATAAAAATGAGATTTGATCAGTTATTAACTGAAAATTTTTACCAAAGATGATATAGAAACCAAGAGCAATAATATCCATTTTCGGTGTGTAATGTACCATAATGTTTAATATATCTCACTATTCTAAAAAGTTTATCTGGGTGGTGCCTAGGCGGAGCCTAGACATGAAGTGCGACATCCACACTTAGTCACGCATCAAGCCTCGTCCTTACAAGGCTCTTGCTTAAGTTCAAAAAATTTGAAACTCAACCTTCACGCCTAACCACACGTTACGTTTTTTAAAATATTGATATAGTCATAATATGATTTTGCTTCATGTTTGACAAAGCTATGTTTAAAAAGCTTACCTATAATATGTGGACTGCACATCAGAAGTTTATCGACATTGTTCAATCAATCTGGTTGGAAGATTTTTCGGGTACAAAGCAGTTTATCTTATGCCGGAAGCTTAAAAAACTGAAGGGTCCCCTCTTGCAACTTAACAAACACCATTTCAATCATATAGCTTCGAGAGCCGAGAGTGCTAGAGAAGCTTTGGATCAATCCCAGCTCCAACTTCATGACTGCCCTGGGAATGTGGACTTGCAGAATTGAGGAATGAAGCAAAGGAAAGAAGCAATCTTCTTGTCAGAAGCTGAAAGGAATTTCTTTTTTCAGCAAGCCAAGAACAAATTTATTTTAAATGGGGATAGGTGTACTAAATTTTTTCACGCCTTGGTTAAAAGAAACACTAAGAGAAATCAAATTTCAGCAGTTAAGAGGCATAATGGCAGCTATACTACTTCTGAACAACAGGTGATTGATGAATTTGTGGGTTTCTACACTAATCTATTGGGTACTAAGATCAGAGCGGAACCAATTGATACACTTGTCCTCTCCAATGGACAAGTGGTGTCTCTTGAACAAGGAAGGGATCTAACCAAAGATATCTCTTTGCAAGAGATAAAAATGGCATTATTTGACGTAGGGGAGGACAAGTAGCCGGGGCTGGATGGTTTTTCTTCTTGTTTCTTTAAGAAATCGTGGCACTTCGTGGGTGATGATGTTAATGCAGCGGTTCTTGAGTTTTTCTCCTCGGCTAAGTTGTTGAAGCAGATTAATCATGCGGCTATTGCTCTTATTCCGAAGGGGAATCACACTGAATCAGTTGGAGACTTTCGCCCTATCTCTTGCTGCAATGTTTTTTATAAAATTATTTCCAAAATTCTGGCCAATAGACTTGGGCCAATTCTGGACAGCATTGTGGATAACGCACAATCGGCATTTATTGAGGGCTTAAACATGACAGAAAACATATACCTTGCGCAAGAATTGTTACGGCAGTATAACAGAAAGCATGTGTCTCCCAGATGTGTGATGAAAATTGATCTACAAAAGGCGTATGATTCGGTTAATTGGTTGTTCTTGCATGATGTATTGATTGGTTTGAATTTCTCGGCTAAGTGTGTTTCTTAGATTATGGAGTGTGTTTCTTCAACTTCTTATTCGATTGTAATCAATGGGGGTTTACATGGGTTCTTCAAAGGCAAATGAGGCTTAAGACAGGGAGACCCTCTTTCCCCCTTCCTCTTTGTTCTATGCATGGAATTTTTTTCGAGGTCAATTAAACATAATATAGGAAGTTGCAGTGGTTTTAATTATCATCCTAAATGCGGTCATCTCCAAATTTCTCACATAGCTTTTGCGGATGATCTTATGCTTTTTTCAAGAGGAGATCCCATTTCGGTTTCAATTTTGATGGACACCTTACATAATTTTGGAGCTAAATCCAGATTAATTGCAAATCAACTGAAATTTGCCCTGTATACAGCCGACATTGTTGGACAAGATCTCGACGAAATCAAAGCTATTACTGCATTCTCAGACGGTTCTATGCCGTTTTGATATCTAGGGGTGCCTCTTGCGGCTGTGAAACTTAAAGTCGTGCATTATTCTCCATTCGTTGATAAGATTGCTGATTATATTAATGTATGGACATCTGCCTCCTTGTCATACGCGGGTAGAGCTGAACTTATAAGGGCGGTGCTGCTAGGTGTCGAATGCTTTTGGCTATCCGTATTCTCGATCCCAGTCCCTGTTTTACAGCGTGTTGGGGATTTAAAAAACCGTTGGTGGCTTGGAGTGATGTGTGTCTTCCGAAAGATGAAGGAGGTTTGGGTTTCTGAGATCTAAGGTGCTGGAACACTGCTCTTATGGTTAAAACTTTGTGGAACATACATTCTAAGAAAGATACGTTATGGGTTCGATGGGTTAATCAAGTGTATTTGAGATGTGACTCGGTTAGAGACTTCAATCCGAGAAAGGCATATTCTCCATTGCTGAAAAAAATGCTAGCCATTCGCGATCAGATCTGCCGGGATGAAGGGACTGTCCAATCTGCTATTAATAGGGTTGCTAAATGGATTTTTGGGGCTGATTTGTGTATCTCTAAAGCTTATGATTATTTCCGTGTCAAGGGAACCAAGAAACAGTGGGCAGGTGATGTATGGAGACCATGCATTATTCCAAAACAGTCTTTTATCCTTTATCTCTCTGTTAAATCTAAGTTGCTTACAAATGATAAACTATCTTTCTTGAACATCAACAATTGCTGCGTTTTATGTAATGCATGTGAAGAATCGGTGAGACATCTTTTCTTCTCTTGTCCATTCAGTACTGTTGTTTGGAACTGGATTCGATCATGGATGGGAATTTATAGATCTATGTCGACAATTACAAGTTCTCTTAAATGGATTAAGAAGGAAGCTAGAGGAACGGGATGGCATAGCAAGGCTAAAAGAGTTATGCTTGCGGCTACGGTTTACTACCTATGGAATGCTAGAAATGGGTTAATCTTTGAGAACCTCAAGCCAACAGCTTACACTATTATTAAAAGAATTAAAACACATGTATACAAAATTTTATTCTCTTTGTATCCTAATGTTTTTATTCCTTGACATTCTACTCTGTTAATGATGTAATTTTGTTGATTCTTTTTTGTTTTTTTTCTTTTGATTGTCTGGAGATATCCAGTGTATTTGTATTTTGTATAAAGTACTCTTTTTGATCTATATATTTTTACATTTCGATCAAAAAAAAAAAAAAAAAAAAAAAAGAGCTTACCCATAATTAAATTACTTATAAATAATTAAATTCTAAAATAAATAACTTTCATTATTGGTTAAAGTGAAATATAAATTACATATTGACACTAAGCCTTTGTTTAGCTTCTATTTTCTAAAATTTTTTTTTTTTCTAAATTCATTTTCAACTACACATTTTATGGGATTCACAATTTTTATTAACTTTTCAACAACACATTTCATTAACTTTTATCAAAATCTCTTAAAAATCTGAAATTTTCTATACCAAGCCAAGCAGGGGCTAAAGATTACTTTTAAAAAAGAAAGTGATCACTTTATTATAAGTAAAAAATGTAAGTCATCAAAACACATTTGGAGATAAAGAGTTGCATAAGAACTTCTACTTTTTTCTTAGGATGGCTTGTAGTACTTTGTAGGTACAAAAGGCATTTTCGTGACAGATCCATCATAGGACTTTCCTCGAATCACAACCTTAACTTTGGTGCCTGCCTTGTGCTGTCCAGATTTTACGTAACCCATGGCTATGTTCTTCTTCAGACAGGGACTAAATCCTCCGCTGGTGACTTCTCCTATGTTTTGTCCCTTCTCGTCTTGAACCTCGCTATGACTTCTGGGTGGCGGACCCGAGGAGAAAAAACCAACACGCCTTATTTTTGGGCCCTCTTCGATTTGTTTGAGTATTACTTCAGCACCAAGGAAACCTCCTTCTGCCCTTCGTCTCTTCCCTATGGCCCATGTAAGTCCTGCCTCGACTGGTGTTGTGTGCTGCTCCATGTCGTTGCCATACAAGCACAACCCAGCTTCGAGTCGAAGACTGTCACGGGCGCCTAAACCCGTCAACCGTACCTTACCTTCAGATTTCTCCAGAATAGCTTTTGCAAGATCAACAGCATGCTCTGAAGGAACTGAAATTTCGAAGCCATCTTCACCTGTATACCTGGAAGTTCGTAAAGTTAATTGAGTAATGTTTTTTCCACGGTCAGCAAGATTTCAAAGGTATGCAGTATTTGAAAGAACTCGACAATATAGTGAGCTCCTTTTTCTTTCTTAGTATGATACACTATTGTCCAATCCTCTTTACCAACATTACAGAAAGTAAGGCCTGGCATAGAATTAACTTCCGAAAATTGTGAAACAATCTTGAAGAAAAGTGAAAAGCAAAGGTATATAAATAGACATCTTATCGACTTTCTCGTAATGTCATTAGAACTCTCAGTTAAGCAAAAACTCTGAATTTTAATTTTGACATAGTACCTAATAATCATGTGGTTGTCAAGTACGCATCTTTACCTATCTATTTAAAGAGGAAGAGGAAACTGTTCGCATAACTGTCAGATTTTAAGCTCTCATTGTCCCTCTTCACTTTTTAAGACAGAGCAATCATTTGCAGAAACATGAGGCAATGCAACATACCCGGTTCTTGTAAGGTAGCAGGGCACCCCATTGATGTCCAATATCCGAAAGTCGCTGAAGTACATCTTACTCAAATCATCTTTCGTCAGGTGCTGAAGAGCTGGGTCCGCAAGGGGACCCTGCGCCAGACATGAAGAGAAGTCATATAAGCACCAGATCTTAAAGAATAACAAGCTAAATACACCAGTGTCTCCCTCCACTTACCGTTCTTGTGAATGCCCCATAATACACACACACACACACACACACACACACACACACACATGCCATCTCCAACACGCACACCCACCAACGCAAAAATACCCAAGTAAAGAAAAACCACAGAATACAACAATGAGAAAATAAGACCAACTTAAATGAAAATCCAACAACAGTTGACAATTAAATTCAGCAGATAAAACAATGCATAGAGCATGGATCAGAAGAGTAGACACAGAGTTCTATTCTTATGGTCCATAACCTACTCATTCATTAAAGAAGAAAGCACTCATGGAAAGAAAGTTCACTTTGAATCAGTAAAAGTGACTGCAAAAGGTGCAGGTTTAACCTATGTTTAGGAGAGGCCAGTACTCGGGCTAAAATGCATCTACTGCCTGCTTCAATGCCATATGCATTTCAGAAATTGTATGCAAGAGCACAGGCAAAATATGAGGATGAGAAAGCAGGACAAGGATTATATCTATCTTCTTTTTCCGCATTCTGTCATTTTATGATTTGGAGGCAACAAATACACATGCCGATCTTTTTTAAAGCTTCAGGGAGCTACATTACAAGAATGCAGTGTTATAACGTAAAGCAATCACTTTTAACAATGAATTTGAGCATTTCTAAGAATAGGTGTCATTTATTGCATAACTTTTAAGTTTTATAGATAAAATTTTAAACGGAATCCAAGAACAAAGAAAAGGCTAACTGTAGAAATGTGACAACTGACCTGGAGGGCCAGAAGGGACCGTTCATCATGGATGTGCCAAGAGACATCACCACCTTTCGATGTGAATGACTTCATATGTTCCTCAATATGGGCAAGATCTTTGTCTCTGCATCCTGCATTAACAACCAGGTATATGTGGTCATTTGTCACCTTAGCTATCACCGAGTCGTCAATTGCACCACCCTTCTCATTCGTGAAAACCGTCAAAGTCCCCGTCCCGGGTGCAAGACCAGCAACATCGGCAACCACTAGCTTTTCAAGAAATGGTATGCAGTCCTTCCCTTTGAGACTTAAACCACACATATGAGAAACATCAAAAAGGCTACCATTCTCCCTACAGTTTAATGTGGAGTCCATTATTGAGTCCTTGTACTGGATTGGCATACTCCATCCAGCAAAAGGCACCATCTTTCCCCCATTGGCAACATGGAAGTCATAGAGAACTGTCTTCTTCAGATCAGCTTCGGATGCAAAGCATCGACGAGTGATAGTCTTCTTATTAGCCTGAGCTAATTGACGAGTAATTGATTGACCAAGTTGCCACAGTCCCCCTCCCCTCATCTTTGTATGTATCTGATAAATGCATTGTGTTTGAATTAAGCACTAATCCCAGTTAAGAAAGAATATCAAGCTAGAAAAAATCAGAAACACACACAAACAAACACACAAATTTCGGTGATTCACCCTCAGCGTGACACTACCTCCGCTTGTTGCTGCAAGATTTTCAATATAAAGAAGAATATTAGAACAATGATCTCACACCTCTCAATCCGTTAGCCCTCTAGAAACTCCTTCATATATGTACGGCAACTTAATACGTGTCACATATGCAGAACTAATTCTGGAGCTAAAACAAATCTTGAATCAAGGTTTCCATGGTTATTCGTCTTTAAAAGTTAAACTCATCGTCCAGAACCAAAACCTATTTAAAGGTGACAAAATGTAGAAGTAACTTTAGCACTGGACTCAATACACGTTACAACATAGAATTGATAGTTCAATATGTACATTTTATACATCCATAGTAGACATATGGAATCAAAATCTGATCACATAATCAAAATCAATCTTTCTCATATATATACATATATACAGATATATCCAGTGAGATTTCCCTTCGGCATCATACACAGATATCACCTCATAACCAATCAAATTAAATAACATGTAGAACCCAATTCAAATGTCATTCCAACCCAGATCCCAATACTATTTCCCATGAGATTTCATACAAAATAGATCTCATACCAGAAACAAAAGAAGTATAAACAGAGGAGCAGAAAAGACGGAAACTTTGATGCAAGTGCGAGCATTTAAGTATATACTGAGAATTTCAAACAAGAGATTCAAAACACTTACTGATTCAAAAGCTAAAAGAGTTCCTTTATTCTTGAAAATGGTTGTCTTGGAACCTAATTCAGAATCTTTGCCACTGATAATATATATTTTCTCAAGTGAGTATATATATATGTGTAAAAGGTAATATGATATTCTAATTGTAAAAATAATAATATATAAAAACGGAAATGTTTGGTGGGATGTAGTGGGTGGAGGAGGTTTTCTTCGCTGAATCCAGGTCCATCCTCAGTGAGTGGTGCTGAGATTTTCAGTTACCCATTTCTGTCTCTGTTTGGTAAAGAGGATGCGACTTGGAAATGCATTAAAATAATTTTAGGGTTAATTCCTCCGTGAGTACTGAGTTTTCAACATTTTGCGACACTATGTTCTTAATTTTTTTGATATGCTTAAATTATAATTTCAACTGATTAAATTAGTTAAACATAATTTTTATTTATACATTTTATAAAATTCACATCTTATAATTTATTTTTTAACTATACATTCACTAATAACTTATAATATAAGCATTTAAAAAATAATTTCAACTTTATCAAACATTCGAATGTTTGGTATAAGGCTGAAATTAATTTTTAAGTACTGAAATTATAAATTGTTGGTGAATATGCAGATAAAAGTCGATTGTAAGTTGTGGATCCTATGAAACGTGTAAATAAAAAATCTGTTTGACTAGCTAAATTTATAATTTAATCAATCTCAAACATGTGCTAAGATAGAGGAGAATCACAAGAAATTAATGAATAAATTATTGTCCATCAAATATTATATAAATAAATATTCTATCTTCTGTAGTATATAAATATGTAAAATTAATTTAGTGTAATAGATAAAGGGGAGCGTTTTTCTACAATGAATTTGACAAATAATCAAAATATTTGATTTAAGTTAATCTAAGAGTCTATATCTATTAGAACATTTGAAATTATTATACACACATCCAAATAGAGAAATTGGTGCAAATGGTCCCTAACTTATTCACTTAGTGCGCAAATTGTCCGCAACCTTTCATTTTTTACGCAAAGGTCCTGAACCTACGTGTTTAGGTGCGAAATTGATCTTTTTGGATGGAATTAATCCAATATCTCTCTTATTTTTTGTTTTTTAATTTAGGGACAAAAAGTCTGGTCAGTTAGAATGCGTTGTTTGGATGAAACTGTTGAGGACGAAAGAACACAAAACTCTAAAAAAACAAAACCCTTATCAAACAAACCTGACAAACCGACCCGACTCGAATATTCTCGGATCGGTTTAGGTCGATTTTTGGGCTCGTTCAAGTCACCAATTTTTTTCTCATTTGATTGGTTTTGGTTTGATAAAAGTCAAATCGATTTTTTTACCCCACCCCACCCCACCCCACCCCACCAATTATATGTGATAGTATGTGTAGAACTGTGGAGATATGTAGATGATAATTACTGTTGAAATGGTTTTTGTTGTTGAAACGTAGATTGGTTCATTGTTTTCTTTTGTAAAATTGGCGAAAATGGTCCCTAACGTATGACATTAATGCATAAATGGTCTCTAACCTTTCATTTTTGGCAGAATGGTCCCTAACTTATCCATTTAGGTGAGCAATTGGTCATTTTTGACGAATTCCGTTAAAAATCCATTAAAAACCTTTCATTTAGGTGCGCAAATGGTCCATAAATTTTTTTTCTTTATTAGTAGGGGTAAAATTGTCAAGTTACATTTTTTTTCAACCTTTCAATTGGCACAAATGATCCTTAAACTTAGTTTTAATTTAGGCGAAGTCGCCTACCCGTGGCACGCCCGCTCCCTGATGAAGGCGGGCAAGTCAGCTCGCCCTCAGCAAGAGGCAGGTGTGGCTACCTGCCCCAAGCAGGGGGCTTGGCCGCCCACCCACCCTTAGCATGGGGCTAGCAAGGCGGGCAAGACAGCAGCGGTCACTCTGTTTTCGTTCTAAGTCGGATGGTTTTGAGCTATGGACAAATCTCCCTCATCCAATCCTACATCATTTTCATCAATAGGTTCATTCAAACATCGGGGTTCACCACATCCTAAAGAACTAACAAAGGTCCATTCTTCAACCGGTGGGAGATTGTCATCTATTCCTATAGATAAGGAATAATTATTCAACAAACAATATTTGTACTTCTCATAGAAAATGGTACATAAGAAGTAGATGGGCTTATGATGATAAATATAATTACACTTTGTGATGCGAACCCGCGAAGATTTAAATCTCGGAACCACAAAAGATTTGATTTGAACCCCAAGAAAGCTAAAAGCTAGCCGAAAGAACTTGACCTGATGAATTCTTGAATCAACGAATCAGAGTTATGAACGTCACAAAGAGATGCGAATTCTTTGATAAGTTTATGTTAGTTCAATTAAGAACTCGGAAGAAAGTGATATCCTCACTTTGATTAATCTCACAAAAAACGTAATTGTTTATGTTTACAATGAAAAGTGTTTATATAGTAAACATTGAAAGAAACCTAATCTAATTCGGAATTACTTTAAAACTAATTAAAATTAAAAGTCCTAAACGAAAAAGGAAACTAAAACTTGCCAAAATTCGGATTCCTCCGAAAATCATGCCTTGCGATCGCATAGGCACGACTCTTGCGATCGCATGGTTTGCCTCCAAAATATTCTGTTTTTGAAAAGCCACTATTGCGATCGCAGCCTTCTATAACTATGCGATCGCATGGTTATTTTCCCTGGCCCTCTGCGCGGATTTCTGTCATATCTGCATTTTGGTCCTCTAACTTTCCATTAGACTCCGATATACTTCCAATGTCGTCCTTAGCTTGAATCAAGTGTACCAAAGTTGTTATCGGACTTTTGATATCGGTTTCAGCCCACACAGCTTGAACAATACCTTGCATGTCTTCCTTGATCTTCTTAGCTCTTGATCTCGTTAATGTTCCTATCGGTATATGTATTGAGTCCTTGCTAGTCGGTCCATGGTTCGCCGGGCCATGGCTCGCATCACTTTGGTAGATGACTGCTGCTCTTCTTGGGACGCATGCCTTAAGTGTTCGCTCGCCTTGTCGGTCCGTCCGTCTCATTGTTCTCATAGGCTCGCCTCCGGTAGATAGATAACCATAACCCAACTACTATCAAATTAACTAGACAGGTGACCTATAAAATGATAGTTATCCTCGTCCATGGGGAATATGAAATGTCAGCAGTTGAGAAGGCAAAACGTCCCTCATTAATTTCTAGTAATGAGAAAGATGAAGAGGCACCCGCTATCAATGACCATTGAAGGCTACAACTGCAAATCATTCCTATAAATAGAGATCAACCCTCCAAGTAAAAAAGAGAGAACACACAACTCTTATACACTCCATATTGCTATTCAGCACAAATATTTTAATCATTTACTGATTATCACACCGGAGTGGACACGGGGGAAAAAAGCCCCGCCACCTTTTGCAGGTTTCCACCATTGTCGCCGCCGTGCTCGAAGGAGGAGAAAAATATCTAACATAAAAAAATAAATTATGAATAAGAATTCCAACAAAATTAGATTCTCCAATGGTGGTAATTCAATTTTCAAGTGTGTGAAGTAATGAAGATTTGCCACTATTTTCCTTTGGTTATGCACATTAATGAACTGATTTAGAAAATCTGAAAGGGAGATAAGGAGATTGTGTAGAAGTTAAGAAAATTATTGCATGAATCTCCCACGCAATCTTACATGATTACCACAATCTAATTTAAACTTTTAAATGAAACATATTGGTATAGCTTTGCCTATAAATATAGTCGAGCAATTGCTACAACTTCTAATTAGAGTTATCTTTAAAAGAAACATGGGTTCAAAATTATTGGCGTTGCTCCTTGCACTATGTGTGATCGAGTCAAGTTAGTCTATATTAATTTCTTTATGCATTCACCTACCATCTATGCACTTACAAATGTGTGTTCATCAATATACTAATCGAGTTCTATTTTTATGAATTTATATGTTCGTTGCTAGTAACGAGCAAATCAATAAATTTATTTATGTCCCCATGTGTATTATTTTGCTAAAAAAAACGTGAATTTATCATTATTTTACACTAAGACAATGGACAACTATGGAATCGAAGGGTGGTCAACCTACTTTCTTTTACATATGACAAATTGATATTTTGTTCTAAAAGTCAAAATCATTTAAGATTATGTATATAGTTGATAATCAATAATATATCTAGTCGAAATTATGGGAATTACACGAGTTTTCTATTATTTTGATAATTTCAAATTTAAGAATGAAACGTATTCGTATAATTTTGCATATATATATATATATATATATATATATATATATATATATAGTCGAGCAATTGCTAAAATATAATTAGTCTTGCTAGAAAAATGGGTATAAGAATGTTGTGTTTTCTCAATGCACTCTTGGTGATCGAGTCATGTTCGTCTACACTATATTTTTCTATATTTGTATACTTTTTATAATATTTTAGTGTATATGTGGATGTGAATGTTGACACACACTAAATTTGTCATTTGTACTCAACATGCTAATTCAATTCTTTTTTGTTTTATGAAAATTATTTATATGTTGCAGGTGTTTTGATCGACGTTGAATCAAGAAATGTGGTTTATGTGCATTGCTCGAGTGACCAAGACTGTACATATATTTGCAAAGAGACTCATAGAGGAAAGTGCGTCAAGAAATTATGCTATTGTTCACCTCCAAACCCACCCCCACCCCCATCACACCCCTACCCTAACTCTAAGTCCAAATAAACATAAACAAGTTCATGTTAAGGCCTTATATAAATAATTAAATTATTTTATGAAATAAACTTTTTATGAACTTTAAACATTAATCCTTTGTTACTAATATTGTTGTTGATTTATCCAAAAACGAGTTTGAAATGCACATTTTGAAAATTTGTTGGCACTACTAATGTTAGGACTATTTACTGAGTGTTGCTGCTAATAGTGTAAAAATGTATAATGTATGTGATGTGGTTTAGTTTTTTGGTTTTGGTTTGTCTTGTTTTTATTGCATTTGTATGATTGGCCGAAAGTTGGAATGTTAATTTCTTTTTTGTATGCAGTTGAAATTGTTTTGTTGTTGGATTGATGATAGGCTATGGTATGATAGAATGGTGTAGTTTATGTTGAGTGGTGTGCAGAACATGTTTCAATCTGAGATTTTATTTTGTCAAGGACTAACTTTGCACCTAGTTCAATACGTTTGGGACCAAATTTACACCTAACGAGCAAACATTAGAATCCATATATGCATCAATCTTCAATTGTTTGAGACTATATGTGCACCTTACTACATACGTTTAAGGACTATTTGTGCATATATTTACATACTTTTAGGACCTTTTACGGTCCAGAAGTAAACAATTTGTGTTGTCTATGCACCATCTTCAAAACTACTACACGTTTTTTTCATGAACAATATGAAACCAAGAAGATGAAATTGTTCTCATTCATTAATAACTAGTGCAAGTGCATTAAACATTGCAATATGGGTTACAAATCTTTCATCCACATTATAGCAACTCGGCAAAATAAATCCCAAAAATCAAATATTTCAAAGAAATTCCTTGTTCTTGCTCTTAAAATACATGTTATTTTTCATGATGTCTGTTATTGGAGCTTAGTAATCCGGACATTGTATCTTTACATTTGGGAAAAGTGGGTAGGTCGCACCACACAAACAACTTACGACCACCCACTTCATGTACAAATTACCAACAAATTAAAAAAATTATGAAATTTTATGGATAAGCCATTGAATTACAGGTGACACTTACAAGAATAGCGGAGAAGTTAACAGTACCCATTATCCAAAAGAAATACAAAGAATAGTTCATTGGTGGGATTTAATAGAACCCAAAATATTAGGAACTTACGTGGAATTTAGTTTTGTCTCTATACATGATAATGTCAGGTGAGTTGAGGTTATATTTGGTGGGATTTAATAGAAACATAAGTTTTTGCCCCTGAATTAAATACAAAATACAAGAAAGTGATGGATCGCACGTAACTAATAGAGATATTGGATGAATTTCATTCAAAATGACCAATTTCACAATTAAATACATATGTTTGGAAACTTTACGCCGACAGTAAAAGGCTTGGATCATTGGCTCACTAATAGCATGTTTGGAAAAGCTTAACTCATTTTTTAACATGGTAAAATATATTTTTTATTCACAAATTTCATAGGATCCATAATTTACTATCCATTTATTACCCACATATTATGGAAGACGACTAAGCAAACAAGTGCTAAGTGAATGCGTTAGGACCATTTGCGCCAATTTCCTTTGTTTCAATGAAAATAAACTTAACCAACTATAGATAACTCCCCATGCGATGCATAAAAGATTTACGAACTAATTCGAACGAGACTTTTACTCTTTTATCTTCAAGTCGAATTATAGACATGGAAGGTTAGCAATCGTTTCTTATAATAATAATTAACAACACTATAAATAATGATAATATAGTAGCAAATAATGTTGTGTACTGTCTCTTTATGAAAAATGGACTAATGTAGAATGTAGAATATAAAAACGAAAAATAGTGCAAGACGAACTTAAACATGTTAACATTTTCCGATCACACAATCACGAGCACGAGCACAATCACGATCAACAATCTCTTATTAGATACCATACCATTGCTCCAAATGTCAACATCTCATTTGATCTATTATTTTCATATTCCATCTCGGTCTTAAGATAGCATTGCCAATGAAAAACATTCTTAATTTATATTATTAACAAGAATTCCAACAAGAAAGTTTTCCGTCTTAAAATAAGACAAGAGACAGCATATAAATTTGTATTCTTGTACCGTAGGAAGCAACTACAATTTTTTTGCCAATGCGTATACAAGTAAACCAAAAACTCTTAAAGCTTCAACATCTTCAGAGGAAATAGGGGAAACCCAATTCAATAATGGCAAAGAAAAATGTGACTTTGATCACCAAAAGCTCTTATGTAAGCTAATCCTCCACCCCGCCCCCTCTCCCTCTTGTTTATGAACACTTGGGTTCCATTTTAATTTGTCGATACTTTTTAAAACGAGTAGCTCTCAAATCCTTATACTTATGATTATTTGTTTTGTTTGAGAAGTTTAATCTTAATCTGATGTTATGTCGAGACTTGGGGTTGTGTCTTAAAAAATCAACACTTTTTTACAGATTATACTGGATAATGGAGTGGTGAGGCTGACCGTATCAAAACCACAAGGACTGTTGACTGGCATAAAGTATGGAGAAATGGGTAATCTCCTAGACATGAAGTCAAATGAATTGAATAGAGGGTAACTTACAGATCTTTTTATTGCATCATTTATCAATTTTATAGCATATTGCATGAGGACAGTCAATAATTTAAAGCCAAATATAATTACTTGTTCGTGGTTGTTTTTTGTGGCTATATCAACCTCTAACTTTGGAAATACATCTTCTTAGTTGAAATGTACAAGTGAAATGAAAATCATCAAGAAATATGGAAGGGTGTGTGTGATCGAACTTAATAGATGTCGTTTCTAGGCAAACTAGCGAAAGGATGAACCTGCAAACAGAACTTTTGTGGTTCGACACTTAGCATACATTTACATGTAAAGACATGAAAAAACTCCGAGTACAAAGTACTTAAACCCGAACCTCCTAGAAAGATAATACCGATAAGAAAAATTAGTCCAATATCACACAATTATGTACTTATAATGGGTGGAACATGTATACAGGTATTGGGATATCAACTGGAGCTTGCCAGGAGGAAAGAACAGATATCAGTTGTATGTATTTTCTGTCAAGGAAAAATTCTATGCATTTTCTGGGGAATAGTTTATAAATGAAACTAAAAATTTATAATTCTCCAATTCAGGCTTAGAGGATCTGAATATAGTGTGATTAGTTTGAGCAATGATAATGTGGAGGTTTCATTTAGGAGTACTTATGATCCTTCAACTCCCGGAACCAGACTGCCACTCACTGTTGACATGAGGTATACATTTACAAGCCTTTTGCTTTAAAGTTGTACAAGAAGTTCTAAAATTTTATCGACAAATATAACAGATTGTTAGTTTCCAGGTACATTGTGAGGAGTGGTGTCTCGGGTTTCTACTGCTACGCAATATGTGAGCGTCCTCCTGGAAGCCCTGCATTTGATCTTGCTCAAACAAGAATGGCATTTAAGTTGCGAAGAGAAAGGTTGAGTTCCCTCTTGTTTATCACTTCTGATGTCATATTGAACCACATTGTCTAAAAACTTAAGTTCTTAAGTAGGGAAAAACTTATTTATTTAAATTATATCTTCAACAATTGTAACAGGTTTCACTACATGGCAATCACGGATGAGAAACAACGAATAATGCCAATGCCAGAGGATATACTCCCGGATAGGAGCAAACAGCTTATTGTACCTGAATCTGTTCTGCTTATCAATCCAATTAATCCAGACCTCAAAGGAGAGGCAAGTGCAAATTTCTGTAATTTTGTGCAGCCTTCTAAATGCGAAAAATGCAAATCCAAGTTGATATTTCCAACAAGAATAGCCTAAGCTGAATTAATTGGTACTTCGTATTGAACTAAAGCAGGTAGATGACAAATACCAGTATTCGATGGATAACAAAGATGGTGGAGTCCATGGATGGATAAGCTCCCACCCCATCATTGGTTTCTGGATCATCTTTCCGAGCCATGAATTTCGCAATGGTGGACCTACTAAGCAAAATCTTACAGCGCATACTGGTCCAGCTTGCCTTGCTGTAACTTTTCTCCCCCTTGATTCTATTATTCAGTAATACAAATTTCCCATCAAATCACCAAATCTAATACATTGATATGAAAATGTAAAAGAATTCTCGTGGTTTTTCTTTGAAGGCATAAAACACGAAATAATCAAGCTGAAATACTTATACACAGATGTTCCATGGAACTCATTACATTGGAAATGATATTTTGGCTCACTTTGGAGAAGGTGAGACATGGAGGAAAGTATTCGGCCCCTTCTTTGTATACCTCAACTCGACCGAGGATGTAACAAAAGCACACAACTTATGGATAGATGCAAAGAATCGGGTACTATTTAATCCGTTTAGCACAATTTCAGCTCTTTCACCCCAATTGTGTTGGTATACAACAACATACCAAGCCTTGTTCTCAATAAAATTTGGGATCGGCAATATGAATTCTTTTTCTCCATTTGTTTGGCTTATTGCTGGATCTACTAGAACATGATCCCCATTGTGTTGGTATATGGTTTGCATTTTTTCAGAAAATTATCTTTTCAACTTAACTAAGCCATATATTATGTGGGAGCTACTTGGACGTCTTTATAACATTCATTAACTTCTAACTGTTTTAAGTTTTTAACTCTTATACTGCTTCAGTATTCGTTATATCAATCTATTAATGCATTTTTTCTTATTGGATGATCTTATCCTAGAGATTATTTGAAGAGTCGTTATGGCCATATGATTTTGTCTCTTCACCATACTATCTTACTTCCAAGGAGCGTGGTTCAGCTACAGGCCGACTGTTTGTCCAAGACAGGTAACAATTTCATCCTTATAGTTATAGAATGAAAATTGTTCACAAAAGAACCAATTGAAAATCTTTGGTTATATGTTGCTTAATTTCTAAATTGTTTTAAATTTTCAACTAGCTGCTTATTCAATTTCTTCTCAAATATATCTAGATTTGTCTCAGGTTCCCTAATTCCCGCTAAGTCTGCATACATTGGTCTATCAGGCGCACGAACTGAAGGATCCTGGCAAACTGAAAGCAAGGTTATAAGCAAATAAACTCAGAAATTTTACTGTGTGTTGTGTGTCAAACATTATAATAGTGTTGAGTATTACATAACAGACGCATCTTATACTCGACTGTGCCTGCAGGGTTACCAATTTTGGGTACAGACAGATTTAAATGGAAATTTTAGAATCAAGAATGTTGTACCGGGAGTTTATGGCCTTCATGGCTGGGTCCCGGGTTTCATTGGCGATTACATGGGCAAAGAACTGGTGACCATCTCTGCAGGTAAATGTTTCAAAAGAAAACAATTATAACATTGGCGAAGATTGTTGCAAACATGTATTAACAGTCAACAAAAAAACTCTAACCTTATAGCTCTGCCCCACACCAAAAGAAATTATCATCAAGCATGGTTCTGATATACTGATTGTTCACATGGGAAATATTCCTACTTGCAGCACTATGGTCCATGATACATCTGTACTTTTGGGTTAGACTGTCTAGAGCCTAATTATAGTGCACTGAGGCAAATTTTGTTTGGAGGTATGTTCAATATTTCATACACGTATTGTGAAGAAATATAAAAGAGATGAAGAAATATAAAAGAGAATATGTGTGGAGAAATATAATTCTCTGTATTGATTCAATTGAATGAATGATTGAATAAGAGTACAATGCATATATATACTAATAATGAAAGGATCCTACCTAAAATAGGAATATTACATACATATATTTTCCTATATACAATTCTACTAATAAGGTAAATATATGGAATATGGTAAGTAAATATATTTGTTTTAATACTCCCCCTCAAGTTGGAGCATGTATGTCGATAGTGCCCAACTTGCGAGTGAAACTGTGAAATGCCTCTTTGCCTAGTGCTTTAGTAAATAAATCTGCAATCTGATTGCTGCTTGGAACATAGGCAGTCTTGATCTCTCCCTTGATGATTCGTTCACGAACAATATGGCAATCTATTTCAATGTGCTTTGTCCTCTCATGATAAACTGGATTAGCTACAATATGTATTGCTGCTTGATTGTCACAATATAAGGTTGCTGCTTGTGGGTGATCCACACATAAATCTATCAGCAACTGCCTCAACCATGTAAGCTCACAAGTAATTGAAGCCATTGCCCTATATTCTGCTTCTGCTGAAGATTTGGACACAGTTGTTTGCTTCTTGCTTCTCCATGATATAAGTGCATTTTCCAAAAATACACAATATCCCGTAACTGACCGTCGTGTAGTAATATCTCCAGCCCAATCTGCATCACAAAATCCCGCTAGCTGCAATTTTCTACTTGATGGGAAATATAATCCTCGGCCCGGTGCTCCTTTCAAGTATCGGACCAATCGGTGAACTGCATCAAGGTGGGGTTGTCTAGGTGCCTGCATGAACTGACTGAGTGTATTGACCGAATATGAGATTTCCGGTCTAGTGATGGTGAGATAAATGAGCTTCCCTACCAACCGTCGATAATATGTGGGATCTTTCAACAATTGTCCATCTGTCGAATTAAATTTTGATGACTGCTCCATGGGAAATGCTGCAGGTTTTGCTCCAAGTAATCCGGCCTCTTGAAGAATGTCAAGAGTATACTTTCTTTGATTTATCGAGATCCCGGATCTCGAGCGAGCAATTTCTACTCCAAGAAAGTATTTTAGGGTACCAAGGTCCTTCAACTTGAATTGAGATGCAAGAAACGTCTTCGTAGAAGAAATCGCTTCTTTATCGTTTCCTGTGACAATCATATCATCCACATATAATAGAACAGCTGTAAATGAATCACCACTGACCTTGGTAAAGAGTGAATAATCTGCATGTGACTGTTTGAACCCAAACTGAATAATAGCAGATACAAATTTTTGAAACCAAGAACGAGATGCCTGTTTCAATCCATATAGAGATTTATGAAGTCGACATACAACTGGTGTCTCCCCCTGTCGACGAAATCCAGGTGGATGAGTCATATAGACTTCTTCATCAAGAGCACCGTGAAGAAATGCATTGTGGACATCCATCTGATGAAGCGTCCAGTTGCGAATAGAGGCGACAGCGAGTAAGCATCTGACTGTTGTTAACTTTGCAACTGGAGCGAAAGTTTCATTATAATCAATCCCTTCTCGTTGTGTAAACCCCTTTGCCACCAGCCGTGCTTTGTAACGTTCAACAGTACCGTCAGAATTAAATTTGACTTTAAACACCCACTTACAACCAATAGGACGAGAACCCGGAGGAAGTGGGACAAGAGACCAAGTGTTGTTTTCTTCCAAGGCACGGATTTCATCATTCATAGTAGCTACCCACTTGGGATCCTGACATGCTGCCTCGAATGTTGCTGGCTCAACAGTGTGAGAAATATTGTATGTAAGGGCACGATGAACAGAAGAAAGATTGCTATATGATACATACCTTGATATAGGATGTCGAGTGCTGGACTTGACCGGAAGAGACCCGGTTTGAGTAGGCAGAGTATGATTGATATAGTAATCTTTCAGGTGAATTGGGGTTTGAATTGATCTTGTGGATCGTCGAAGTTGGTCATTGGGTATGACAGGAGGTCGGTGTGGCTGTCTGTCAGGTGAAGGTGAAGAAAACTGCTCAACCGGTCGACCGATATGTGGAGACGGTCGACCGTCTGAGCTCTCTGTAGAAACGGATGAGGGAAACGGGTGACCAGACGGTCGACCGGGTGAACTCTCTGTTGAAACGGATGAGGGAACCGGCTGACCAGACGGTTGACCGTGTGAACTTTCTGTTAAAACGGATGAGGGAACCGGTCGACCGGTAGGTCGACCGTTTGAACAGTGTGTGGGACTCTCAGGTAAAGAATCTGTTTTTGCTATATGTTGGTCCTCAGGGTCAGGTAAATGTGGCAAGTCAACATCCAGAGGCATAGATTGTGGTAATGGCATGGAGTTGGTTTTATCATTTTGTTGGGAAGCGTATGGAAATATGGTTTCATGGAATACGACGTCTCGGGATATCATTAATTTTCTGTCGGTAAGGTCATATAAAGTGTATCTTTTTTGTCCTGAGGAGTATCCAAGAAACACACACCGTCTGGCTCGTGTGTCAAATTTATGGCTGGGTTTAAGGTTGGTGGCAAAACATAGACAACCATAGACACGCAAATGAGAATAAGGTGGTAATTTCTTGTGTAATCTTTCATATAGTGATTTGTGTGAAAGCAATGGAGAAGGTATACGGTTGATAAGATAACAAGCCGTTTTGATATGTTCCTCCCAAAATTTTAATGGAAGGTTAGCTTGAAATCTGATGGCACGGGCTACATTAAGGAGGTGACGGTGTTTTCTCTCTACCACTCCATTTTGTTGAGGGGTGTAAGGACATGACCTATGAAAATTGGTGCCATTTTGATCTAAAAATGCTTGCAAGGATAAAAACTCTTGGCCATTATCAGATCTTAGGGCTTTTATAGTCAGATTGTGTTGTGTTTTAACCCAAGCAAAGAAATTCTTAATTATGCTTTGAGTTTCAGACTTGTGACGCATGAGGTGTACCCAAGTATAACGAGAAAAGTCATCGACAATTGTAAGAAAATATCTAGCACCAGAATAAGAATAAATTTTATGAGATCCCCAAATATCACAATGAATCAGATCAAATGGTTTATTGCTAGAAATTTGACTAGCCTTAAAAGGTAGTCTAGATTGTTTAGCCAAATGACAAACATCACAAATATCGTGAGAATCAAAACTAATATCCGAAATGCTTTGTGCTAGGAATTGGAGAGGTGAGGCGAAAGGGTGCCCAAGACGTCTATGCCATAGGTTGGTTGACCTACTGGTAGTATGATGTATTTGTGGTTTTTGTGAAAGGTAATATAGGCCGTTACTCTGCCTTCCCAAGCCAATTGTCTTTTTCGTAGTCAAATTCTTCATGACACAAAAATCAGGATAAAATATCACATAGCAACCTAATCCTCTAGTAAGTTTACTGATAGATAATAGATTAACTTTGAAGTTGGGAACATAAAGCACATTATCAATAGTCATATTATTTCCCAAGTTAACTGCACCAATAGATTTAATAAGAGCATGACCCCCATCCGGTAATTGAACAGTTTTGTGCTTTGGCATGGATTTATTCTGAACAATCCCATCCTTCGTCACATGGTCAGTGGCCCCGCTATCAATAATCCATGAATTACTCAAAGAAGTAGTAGAAGAATTGATACCTGGTGTGTTAACATAAGACTTATCATTACCCGTTTTGTTGTTTAAAAGTGTCATAATCTGCTCGTATTCTTTGGCTGTCAGCGTTCTTCCTTCCCTTGGGTTAGGTGCAGAAGCGGTAACAGTATTTGTGAAGTGTTTGTTTCGTGGCTTCACGTCCTTCCCATGAAACTTGTGCCATAGAGAGAAGCCATGTATGAAATAGCAGGTATCAACAATGTGGCCAGTCATCATACAGTAGGTGCACTGTCGCTGTCCAGTTTCTGTCGAAACGGTCAACCGGTAAGATGAAACGGTCGACCGGTTCGGCCGATCTTCACTTTTCTGGTTCGATCTCCAATTGATCTTCTCATTAAGTAGTTTAGAAACAGGGATTATGCTGGGATGATCGGATTGCTGTATAGCCATGAAATCCGATTGGGCAATCGTCGCTTCTATGATTTTTCTATCATCGTTTGTGCGAAGCATCGTCGCTCAGAATCGTCTCTCTAATACCATGAAGAAATATAAAAGAGATGAAGAAATATAAAAGAGAATATGTGTGGAGAAATATAATTCTCTGTATTGATTCAATTGAATGAATGATTGAATAAGAGTACAATACATATATATATTAATAATGAAAGGATCCTACCTAAAATAGGAATATTACATACATATATTTTCCTATATACAATTCTACTAATAAGGTAAATATATGGAATATGGTAAGTAAATATATTTGTTTTAATATATTGGGTCGTCCTAATATTTCCACTACATAAGGGACTTTAGGGGGCTAGTTCGAGGGTGTGACAGACGTGAGAGAATCTTGTACACTTTTTCTCCATTATAGTGAAGTGAAAACATGCATTGGATGTAGCTCTCATATTGAAGGTGAACCACTTTACCTCTGTGTTTGCTTTGCTTATTTTTCTGTTTATTATTCCTCTTTTAGTAAGAAGGGATTAGAGCTTAACCCCTAACGTTTTGACGTTCCACAGGAACACAAACACAACTAGGCGATTTGATCTATGTACCCCCTAGAGATGGTCCAACCATATGGGATATAGGGTTCCCAGACCGTACTGCCACTGGCTTCTATGTTCCTGATGTGAACCCAATGTACGTCAACAAGTTGTTTCTTAAAAGCCCTGAAAAGTAAGCACCGTTTCCACTTCTTATTACACTTCCAAAGCACGTCCATCTTGTTAGACTATATGGATGTAGCTCTTACCTTGAAACTGTAAATCTTTGTGTGTGATTTGCTTGTTTTCTAATTTTATTTTTATTTATTATTTCTCCCATAAGTAGGGATTAGTGCTTAATCCGTAACAGATCTACATAGAGTCATAAAACATACTAATACAGGTTCAGACAATATGGACTTTGGGATCGGTACACAGACATATATCCTGAATCTGATCAAGTTTTCACAGTAGGCATCAGCGATCCGAAGAAAGACTGGTTCTTTGCTCATGTGGACAGGTACCCCGGATCTTGTCTCTCTTCTCTGTCCTCTATGCTTTTTGCCAGATTTTACATGACTAATGATAATTGCAGGAGAAAGGCAGATGACAAATATGTTCCAACAACATGGAAAATCAGATTTAACCTAAAATCAGTAATTGGAGGAATTTACAAGCTGAGATTGGCTGTTGCATCAGCTAACCGTTCTGACTTACAGGTATTACCCGTTCTGCGGTCTGTTTTTAGTATAGACGTCATGACGGAGCTAGCTTGTAACTAAAGTGAAGCTCAGTAATTGCTCGAAAAACTAAGTACCAAAGGGGACTTTTTATAGATTTGCAAATCATTGTTTCGGTGTAGTTCAGATTCGCAAGAAGTACAAATCCAAATTTCTCCTACTCATTACTTGTTTCCAACTGGTCGTCTAGGATTAGACATGACAGTCATTGCAGGTCTTTTTGGCATGATGAAACTGTCGGATCTCCATTGGCACCTTTACATTATTTACGTTCATATCTATTCCTTTGTTGCAGGTGCATGTAAACCAGATGGATATCAAACATCTAGTATTCCAAGTGCTGAATTTAGGTACAGATAATACAGTTTGTAGACACGGTATACATGGACTCTACCAACTTTTCAGTATCGATGTCTCCTCGTCGTTGTTTTTCGAAGGAGACAATTTCATATTTCTCAACCAGGCTAGGGGTGGAGATGCACTTTGTGGTATTCTCTATGATTATATAAGGCTTGAAGCTCCACTGCCTTCAGAGGGTTCTTAGAATCTACACTACTGAGATTATACAACAATTTCTATGAGTGTCTTATTCTCAATAAATTTGAAATTAATTTTCTGTTTGATTCTTTGTTACACATGAATGTTCAATTTGCTGAAAAATTAATTTTTAGTTACTCTTTTTAAGAAGTATTTAATTATTTTTTAAAGTGCTTTCCTAGTGATTCATTCTATTCACACGACCAAGTAAGGAGATTAATATGTTATAATGTAAATCAAATATATATTTTTATGACAAAAAGGTGATTATATGGTGCAATAGTAACGATAATTGTGTTATGAAACTAGAAAAGTAAAGAGAAAAATGGAAGAGAATAGAAAAATTTATAAATTTATTATAACAATGACCATTTTTTATAGGGTTTCAGAATTACAATCTAGCTAGAATATACTCTTATGGAGTAAGTAGATAACTACATAGACATGTAGAAAAAATCAAATTGTCATTCATCATTATATATAATTTTACAACATTCTCCATTGAATGACTTATTTATACAATAATTAATTCGTTAAAAATTTTGTTTTGGTAAAAATCCCATGGGACAAAAATACTAATCAAATAAAAAAAAAATTATCATAAATTTTGAGTAATCAAATGCTGCTTTATTAAAACCTTGTCAGAAAAATCCAGTAGGACAAAACCTGAACAAAGGAAAAAGAGTACATCTATTCCCACTGATTTCAATCAATGAAAAAAAGCTTCTATCTAGCTATCTATATCTTGTGCGTCAATATTTTCAATGCTGCCATCTTTTTAAAACTTGTATAAAACAATTCTGGTGAAATGTGCTCCATGTTATAATCTCCAAGCAATATCATCTTCATACATTATCTCTGGTTGACTGTAGTTAACATGATTGTTTGATGCAATTATATTAAAAACATATCTTGTTGTTGTTTCCTTCAGAAATCTCATATACAATTTATAACACACGAGAATATAACTATAGGTTTATAATGAGGGTAAATGTTTTGTAGGTTATGAACATTTATAACTGTAACATTTATAATACTTCCAATTGGATGTCATTTACACAAAGATATGCATCGTTAAAACCTTACTAGAAAAAATCCTGTGGAAAAAATCCTAGTAAATGAAAAAGAGTGCATAATTCTTTTTGAATACGCTACGAAATTTGTCTCATTAAAAACTTTGCTAGGAAAATCCAATGGAACAAAGAGTACAATGCATATTTACTCTCCATCATTATAACATCACTTCATATATGTACTTTGATTGATTAAGTTCTCGAAAAGTTGAACTATATGCTTCAGGCATATTAAATCCTCCAGAGATTTATATACATAGTTTTATTAGTCATGCCAGATGAGTTGGTTATAACAATATCCATTTTATGCATATATGCCGTGCATTGACAGACTAATAAGATATCGATTTGTGATTTTTTATATAAGCCTTTGCGAAATTCATAATGTTAATAGTCGTAACTTCAAGTTTCTCTAGTAAGTTCAATTTACTTGGATTGCATCCTTTTGTTTAGCCAAATAATTTTTTGATAGATTTTATTCAATATTCTTGATACCTTTCATAATATGAAGCGCTATATTATGTACTTTATTCAATATCATTGATACCTTTCATAATATGAAGCGCTACATTATGTACAAAAGTGTTGCCAATAATATTTTTTTTTTGAATCCATTTCTTTCTCATAGAGACATAACTTATCAAGACCTATTCATTTTATTAGTTCAGCTAGTTGAACCTCTTCTGGGGTTTTATAATTAGTTATATATATATATATACTCTCTAATAGCATATGCCTCCTCAATGGACCATCTTTACTATTTGCTTCATTTTCTTTGAAATTTTTTGTTTTGGAATCAAATGTCACCATGCTTCAGGCACACTATTAAATTTACTAGATATAATCGGATTGTCCATGACGTCAATATGAATTGGAGTATTTGCACTTGGTATACGAGACTTGGTTAATCTCTTTGGTTAGTAAGTGTATCTGTCAATTGTATAACCTACAAATGAGTTATCTGTCAAATTTCTGGTTCATATTGTCTTATGCAAGGATCTAGAAAACATAATATGCTACATTTTCATGTTTTCTTTCTAGCTACTTAATTTCTCTCCCTTAATGTCGAGAAAATTGTCTTATCAAAATGACATTTAAAAAACCGTGCTATAAAATATCTCCCATTAGGATTTAAAATATTTTATAAGGTTTCAAACTAAACATGTATTCTCAACATTCTTTAATGCCCATCTCAGAGCACTATGGTAGACCGATTGTTCATATATTGCACTATCAAAAATTATTAGACGAGTAATATTAGGCTCTGACCACAAGTCAACTATATCGGGGATAACTTTGATATTGATATGATGTGTATAAGTGTTGCTGATATATAAAATTTCATTCCCTAGATAAATTGAGAAGCATTTTATTTTCAATAATAATGGTTTAGAAACTAATTGGAGGCATTTAACAAATAATATAACTAAACCATTTATCATCATCTCGACTATCATTTATTAAAAATTTGAAATTTAGGCTCACTAGCATTAACAAGAAACACGCATTGATTGTATAATCTAAAAAATATGCTCACAATTTACAATTTGATCAAGTTATCTCGCAAACTTCAAGTTACAAATATTAAAATCATATAATTATCTAGTAGATATATCTATTAGATAAAAATAATATTTAGATGGTAAATATGGGTAATGGGTCCCCATATATCACCTTAAAGAATTTTCAGAAATATAATAAATTCAGTCCCGATTTTTTTGATGAATCAATCCAACTTGGAGGTTTGTTTTAACAATGGAAAAATAGTGCTAAATAAAATAAAAAAAATAAAAATAAAACTTACCGTGTCCAGAAATGTGAAGTGAAAAGTAAAGATAATGAATAATAAACAAAAAATTTATGTGGTCACATCCAGCTTATGCTCATTGTATGTATTATGAGGTATCCAACATACTCATCATAAGTATGAAATCGCTTCTTGAAGGTGATCTGCAAAGTTACTATTCCAACTGCCCTGATCCCTATATCGTCGTGATCAAATCTCAGCTAGAAAAGTGTTGATTCTATCTTGATCACATGTTCGTGAATGGAAGAATTCATATGCTGCAGCTCCCACGAGTATAGGCGAGTTGGTAAGGTTTGAGGTGATGTGGGGAGAAATCCTCCGGCAACGTAGGTTCGATTTTCGTGTGGGGCAGATTTGCATTGAAATACTGTAGAGGTCTGTCCTGGGGGTTGGTATGTGGACTCTCTCTCTCAGGTCTTTGCCACCCGTGCACATTCCTCGATTTACAAATCGTCTGATCAAAGGACCTCTGACACAGGTGGAGAGGTTTCGCCTTCGGTACTTTCCCCTTAACAAAGAATTCATAAGCTGCAATTGCCGCATGTGCACCTTCTGTGCTCGGTCGGCTTGACTCAGAAGGTGGATGAACTTCTACATTCACCGTACAATTCCCTAGCATTCTATATCGTTCTGAATTATGTCTCCGAGTTGTCCTTATATACTTTAAGTTCCAATTTCTGGTTAATAGTTGAAGATGTTCTGCCTTAGGCAACGAGTTTTTGAAATCCCTAACAAACTTGTCACCAGATCCTCCACTGCATCCAGAAAGCTAAGTCTACTTTTACTCGGTGACTCTAGAACTGGTTGTTGATTCTGTGTTTGAAGGAAACTTTGTCATAATATCCAAACAAGACCTTATCCAAATTGTTGAGCAGCCACTGAAATTTCAGCAATATGCAAATCTGCCACTGGAGTTTATAAAATGTGTAATTTGATCCCTGAAGTTTCAACAATCTGTAACTCGTCTCTTAAACTTGCTGCAATCAGTAAATGGTTCTCCAAAGTTTCAATTTGGTTTCAATCAGTATGTGAAATTTCAGATATGTGTGATTTGGTCCTGGTAATTTATATATGTGCAAATTGATCCCCAAAATTTTTGAAGACAGCAAAGTGGTCCCAAAAATTCTAGATTTTGCAAAGCCCCCCCCTGAATTTTCAGAATTCTGCAAATTAGCCATTGGTCTTTCCAAACCCTCACCTTGACCCACCAATTTAGTGGGCTGGGTAATATGATTACATCCATTAAATGGGACCAATCCCACTTGATAATTATATGTCTTATTCTCCTCCAAGTGCAACGACAGCAGTGGTAGAGACCTGCAAAAGGTGGTGGGGCTTTGTCCCCCGTTTCCACTCCGGTGTGAGAATTAGTATAGTAAAGACTCAAATATGCAGGGTAACAATATTGAGTATGTATGTTATATCTTTACCTGGAGGGATGATCTCCTATTTATAGGAATGATCCGTAGCTGTATCCACAATAGTCATTAATGGCGGGTGCCTTTTCATCTTCTCCATAATTAGGATTTAATGTGGGACGTTTCGTCTTCTTCAACTGCTGGTGTTTTATATTCCCAATGGATGTGGGTGATTGTTGTTCTATCTACTGTAGGCGGGCATGTGAGGACAATGAGGCGGGCAGACCCACGAGGCGGGCAGACCAACGAGGCAGGCAGACCAACGAGGCGGGTAGATTACTAAAGACAGGCGTCCACAGGAGAGCAGCAGTCATTTACCAAAGTGTAATCATATTTATCATCATAAGCCCCTCTACTTTTCATGGACTATTGTCAATGAGAAGTAGAAATATTGTCTTTTAATTATCTACTTTTGACCAAAACTTTTGAAAAATAAATCGTGTAATAAATAATTCATTATTTATTTACAATAAAAAATATATGGTAATTAACTGACCAAATATGGAATAAATATTTTGGGCCTAATCTGAAATTGATATGGGCTTAGATCTTAGCCCCATTTAGAAGATTTTTTTTTTTTATATATATATATAAGAGGTAGAGGGGATATTATTTGTAGTATTCTCATATCTCTCAGTTTGGCTAGAATTCTCTTCAGACTGGTCCCCTCTTTTCTGTCTAATTCATAGAGGTTTTTCCTTCCTTCGTCGTCTAAGGTAATTTTTTCATTCTTGTGCCTTTTTCTTCGAAAAGATTTCGGCCTTCTTCTTAGATGTATAAGACGGTGGTCACATCTAGTAGTGGTTCTTCAACCAATAATTCTAACAGCAGTCCCTCTTATCGTGCCCTATCTATAGGAATAGGTGATAATTTTCCACCAATTGAAGATTGGACATTTGTTAGTTCTTTAGGATGTGGTGGGCCTCGATATTTGAATGATCTTGTTGATGAACTTGACGCAGGTCCAGACGAAGAAAATTCATTTATAGCTCAAAATTATTCTACCCGGGACGAAAACGGGACGAGGCGGCACTCAAGCCCAGTGCCCGTCGGGGGCGGGCGGCCATGCCCGCCCCTAGCTAGGGGCGGGCGGCCACACCCTCCCCCTTCTGGGGGCGGGCGGCCAAGCCCGCCCCGTGTTGGGGGCGGGCGGCCAGGCTCGCCCCCTGCTGGGGGCGAGCGGCCTCGCCTGCCTTTATCTGATATTAATCATAAAATTGACTTTTCATCCTCCAATGGATTGGTAGATTCTGATGCCGATTCTTCTACATTGTCCCGCCCACTCAATATTCAAACTGAACATTCTCCAAGTGGCAATTTGATAGAATTAGAAATACCAAACGATGCCAGTATTTACAATTCAAAAAGTTTTATGAAAATGTTGAAAAAATATGAATTACCTCCCGGCCATATATACCGAGTTCCCCATTCTAGTGAAAGAATTCCAGGATCGGACCCTTTGGAGGTGGTAGTTTACCGTGATAGCATGACAGCTGGTTTAAGATTTCCTCTTCATCCTTTATTTGTTTCTTTCCTCAACGAATTTCATGTCACTCCTGGCCAATTGACCCCTAATTCTTGGCGCATATCAACTTACTTTTTATATTTGTGCCTTACAAATAATATCGAGCCATGTTTAAGGCTTTTTAGAAGTGTATTTGACATGTATCCTGTGCTTGGGAGTAACTGTTACGCGTATATTCAACTTAAGGTAAAATTGTTAGTACCTCATTTTCCCAGTTCAAATAGCGGTTGGAGGAGACGTTTCTTTTTTGTTCGACCTGAGGTAGGACAGTTCCCCTTTAGAACTTGTTGGAGAACTCCTTTTTGCAAACACTTTAACGAGCCCCTGGATCTTGATCATGAATTGAAAACACGATTAGATAAGCTTTTACGCTTGACGCCTCCGGGATCACAAATGAGCGAGGTGTTATCTAATGAGAATTTGAGGCGGGTTCACATTGGATCACCTGAGGGTAGGCTACTTTTATGTCTTTATTCTTTTTGGACTCTTCATTTTTCCCTGCATTTGTTTCATCAATTTCTATTTTTCTCACAGATATGGATACTTTCGACTTTGGAGGCGTGATGGATGTGGCAGGATTCGCCACTGATGCTGAAGACCTGTCTTTATCTCCTTTAAACAAAAAGAAAAGGCGGGTTGATAAAAGAAAAACTACTGCTGAGATAACAGTTGCCCCTCGCTCCGCGTCGCGCACTACCAGGGGTAATGATGCCCATGCTTTCAAGGAGTTTGGATTTCCTCCTGTTGATTCGACTGTTGAAGCTGAGATCATGTTAGGCTGTGTGAATGAGAAGCTCATTGATAATTTAAAAAATAAAGAAGCAGCTGCCATGCGTCGTATTATGTACACCAACCACCGCAGGGTAAGCTGTTATATTTTGATAACAATCTATTGCTTTCTCACTTAACTTTTATCCTCCCTTTAGTTTCGATTTCTTCTGTTGTACAGATGCTTGTTATGGAGGAGAAAGTATTGCGTGATTTGGAGAAATCTGAAAAGTGTGCCGCCGATAAAGACCTCGATAAGAAAAAAGTCGTAGCAGAGATGCAGTCTTTGTTGGACAAGGCAACAGCTGCGTCTAAGAAAAAAGATAATGAGAATTCTCTCCTTCAAAAAGAGGTAGACCAACTTCGCAAAAAGTTGGAGACTGCAGATGATGAGGCCATAGCACGGTACAAGTTGTCTGCCGAATACAAGGGCAGCTTACACATGTATGGCGCAGAATCTTTGAAGGCCGCTATCAAAATGACCAAAGAGTGGCTGGTTGATGGTCATCCGGAGATAGACCTAGATGAATTTGATAGGTATCTGAGGAAACGTCGAGCTGCAGACTTAGCTGCTCAGAAAGTTAAAGTAGCTAACCATGGAGGGGTTGGATCTCAACCTGCAGGCTCTCGTGATGATTAAACAGTAGTTTTATTTATTTTAATTTCATGGTGGTTGTCCCGCTTGATCATGAAAATTTCAATATTCAGTCTATTTCCTTTCAAATACCGTTGATTACTGCGAATTTCAGTTTTGTATGTTCGTCATTAAACATACATCATTAATAAAATTGTTTTTCACTTTATAATTTGTTGGTTGCAATGTATAACATACTATTTATACCCTCCCCCAAACAAAATAAGAAAGTGAGAAACACGTTAAAAATAATCGAATGGCTAGGTGTGTTTTGCGTATCAAGGAATTTTCATTCAAGTGGGGGATTGTTGGAAATTGGTTTAAATATGTCGAGAAATTGACTAAGTGTTAAAAACAACGAAAGTGACTTCGTGTCAATTTGGCCAAATATACAAGACCTGACTCAATCCGTTTAAGCAGATTTGTTTGCCACTTCGACGCTTCGGGGGCAACGCCCCCGGAACGGCACTAACGTTTAAATGGTATATTTAGCATCTCGAAATCAATTTCGAATAAATGAGAGATTAGGGGTTGATAGGGTGGGTTTTCGAGCGCCCCAACCCCCTCCTGGGGGCGGCCGGCCTTGTTCATTCGGGGGCAGGTGGGCGCCCTGCCCTCTGTTGGGGTCGGGCGGGCGCCCTGCCCCTTGCTGGGGGCGGGCGCCCCTGCCCCCTTTGGGGCGGGCGTCCACCCCATTTGGGGGCAGGTGGGCGCCCTGCCCCCCTGCTGGGGGCGGGCGCTGCTGGGGGTGGGCGTCCCTGCCCCCTTTGGGGCGGGCGTCCAGCCCCATTTGGGGGCAGGTGGGCGCCCTGTCCCTTGCTGGGGGTGGGCGCCCCTGCCCCCTTTGGGGCGGGCGTCCACCCCATTTGGGGGCAGGTGGACGCCCTGCCCCCCTGCTGGGGGCGGGCGCTGCTGGGGGTGGGCGCCCCTGCCCCCTTTGGGGCGGGCGTCCAGCCCCATTTGGGGGCAGGTGGGCGCCCTGCCCCTTGCTGGGGGTGGGCGCCCCTGCCCCCTTTGGGGCGGGCGTCCAGCCCCATTTGGGGGCAGATGGGCGCCCTGCCCCCTGCTGGGGCGGGCGTCCAGCCCCCTTTGGGGGCAGGTAGACGTCCAGTCCCCTGCTGGGGGCGGGCGTGCACCCCCCCTCCCCTTCTTTTTTTTTTTTTTTTTTTTTTTTTTTTTTTTTTTTTGGCGAACTTTTGATTAAAGATCACTACATGAATAGGGTTATTACCTTTCTTTTCGAACCATAGGCTTGTCGCCTTGGTCTTTTGATTAAAGTTCATCACCTTACTTTTCGAGACATAGGCTTATCGCCTTGGTCTTTTGATTAAGGTTCATCACCTTACTTTTCGAGCCATAGGCTTATCGCTTTGGTCTTTTGATTAAGGTTCATCACCTTAATTTATAAGATATAGGCTCATCACCTTACTTTTTAGGACATAGGCTCACCGCCGTACTCATCGATTTATAGGCTTATCGCCTTGTTCATTTCATTAAGGTTCATCACCTCAATATGTTGAATAAGGCTCATCGCCTTAATTTTGGATACACAGGCCCATCGCCTTGGTATGTTGAATAAGGCTCATCGCCTTAATTTTGGATACACAGGCTCATCGCCTTGATCTCTGAGATTTAGGCTCATCACCTTAATATTTTAATCAAGGCTCATCGCCTCAATTTTGGATACACAGGCTTATCGCCTTGATCTCTGAGATTTAGGCTCATCACCTTAATATTTTAATCAAGGCTCATCGCCTCAATTTTGGATACACAGGCTTATCGCCTTGATCTCTGAGATTTAGGCTCATCACCTTAATATTTTAATCAAGGCTCATCGCCTCAATTTTGGATACACAGGCTTATCGCCTTGATCTCTGAGATTTAGGCTCATCACCTTAATATTTTAATCAAGGCTCATCGCCTCAATTTTGGATACACAGGCTTATCGCCTTGATCTCTGAGATTTAGGCTCATCACCTTAATATTTTAATCAAGGCTCATCGCCTCAATTTTGGATACATAGGCTTATCGCCTTGATGTGATTGTAGTAGTAGTTGAAGAAACATTCGTATTACCCGATAAAACCTTAATAGAAACCATATCAAGTAATAAATGATTGCCGTAGGTCGAGTTCAGTAGGTGCACCAGGACTTCTCAGCGAGGCTGATCCTTCCGTAGCACCCTCCTCATCCATCCGCGTGGGCATTTTATTGAATTGAAAATCAAATGTAGGAGTACTTATTTATTACAACTACATATACTTGCTTCTATAGAAAAAGAAAAGTGATAAATTACTGATAATATTTCTTCAAAACCTGACCTTCAGCTATCACCACTTCCTCAGTAAGTTTCAACGGTTCGATTCGTGCTTTAGGTTGTTCGATATCAAGCATCATTACCGTATTTTTGAGAAGTATACTGTCTACATAACACCTCCTTGATGCTTGCTGGTCACCTCTCACACATCCTACTCCACAACTAGTAGGGAACTTCATCACCTGGTGGTACGTGGAAACCACAGCCCTAGCTGCATTCAAAAGTGGGCGACCATAAATCGCATTGTAGGCCATAGGAGCTTTTACCAACAAGAAGCTAGTCATTATCACCACACTAGTTGGGTAAGTACCCAAAGTCACCGGTAATTCAATTGTTCTCTCTGGTATAACGGTGGCTCCTCCAAACCCATGGAGTGGAGTGGTGACAGGTTTGATCTTGCTAGGTGATATCTTCAATCCTAGGAAAACTCCCCAGGACATAACGTCAGCTGGACTACCATTGTCTACCAATACCCTCTTCACATCAAAATCTGCAATATCAACTACTATTACTAAAGCATCATCATGTGGGCAAGTAACATCTTTTAAATCCTCATCATTGAAAGTGATATTCTGGCTAAACCTTCCACTTTTGTCTTCCGAAATAGATCTACTAGCCCGGGCATAGTTCTTCCGTGCTGAATTAGAGTCACCTCCCGCGGCAATACCACCAACTATGACATTTATAACACCAGCGCGAGGGGGTGGTGGTTGTTGATATTCAGCCTCTTTTCCCTTTTCTTTATCTGTTTTCACGAATTTGGATAGGTATCCTCTTTTTATAAGTCTTTCTATTTCCTCCTTCAGCTGCTGGCTATCCTCCGTATCATGTACATGATCTCGATGGAATTTACAATACTTGGTCTCATCTCTCTTATGTGGTGGCGCCCACATCTTTTTGGGCCATACGAGTTCTTTCATATTTCGGATCTCCATCAGGACGTTAGTCCTGGAGGTGTGCAACGGTGTACTATACGCCTCTATTCCAGTACTAGTTCGATTAGGACCTGGGTGGACTATTTTTTGCTTGCCTTTGTCTTCTAGGGGCCTTGGCTCGTCTCGGTTCTTTCTTTTGTTAGACTCAGGTTCTTTTCGATCTTTCATGCCTTTAGTAATGAAAAAGGCCTCTTCTGCATCCACATATTTATCTCCTCTCCTTAGCAGCTCGTGCATTGTATCAGGTGGGTTTTTAGAGAGTGACATTTTGAATGGATGACTGTGAGTTCCATTCATCATAGCAGTGACTACAGCAGACATCTGTAGATCCTTAATTCCCAAAGTGGCCCTATTGAATCGGGCAATGAAATCTTTCAATAATTCATCTTTATCTTGGGTCAATTGTAACAGACCGATAGCAGTTTTCTTTGCACGTTTGCTACTAGCAAAGTATGCAGCAAACTTCTTGGAAAAATCATCAAATGTGCGAATTGACTTTGGAGGGAGAGTAGCTACCCAATCCCTGGCTTCACGCCTGAGTGTGGGCGGGAAGGCCCTGCACATGATTGCGTCAGGGGTAGCCCTCAACCTCATCAAATCGACAAAAGCTCTGAGGTGATCGACAGGGTCAGCTGATCCGTCGTATTTCTCCATCTTCGGCTGTTCGAAATCCCGTGGTAATGGAACTGCCATAACTTCTGGAGAAAAAAGGTCTTCTTCCAACACCATAGATTGTTGTCTACTGCCTTTTTCAACATAGCCTCAGCTATTTTGCGACTCATCATGTCCTCCAGTCGCTGTTCTAGGGTTAACACAGGTGTCTCAACCGGAGTGGGCGTTGGAACCCACGACGGTTGTCCCCAAAGTGGATTTGGACCAGATGCCAGTGAATTGAGGTGAGGTGCAGGAAATGGAGCTAATGAACTCGGAACCAACGGTGGAGCTGTTGTCGGTGGTGTTTCCATCGCTGTAAAATTATGAGCCAACGGAGGGGCTCGCGGCGGTGCTTCCGTTGCTGGAAAATTATGATTCTGGGGAGGAGCCTCCGGTGGCGAGGGTCCTAAAGGCGAAGGGTTGGGACCCTGGGATGGAACATCCAGCGGTGAAGGTCCTGCCTGCGAAGGGCCAAGGCCTTGCGGTGACTGAGAAACCGTAGTGTTACGACCCTGGAGCAAAGCCGTTAAGGCCGCCACTTGAGCTTGTAACGCCGTAAGTTGAGCAGCAGAAGCAAACTCTTGCCGTGGATGATTAGTGGCGGCATTAGACTCCGTATCTGCATCCCTGACAGGGGCTGCCGGGGCCGTTGCATTCTTAGTTCTTCTGGTTCGAGCCATGATTTCTTGTACGGGTTCCCACAGACGGCGCCAATTGATAATTATATGTCTTATTCTCCTCCAAGTGCAACGACAGCAGTGGTAGAGACCTGCAAAAGGTGGTGGGGCTTTGTCCCCCGTTTCCACTCCGGTGTGAGAATTAGTATAGTAAAGACTCAAATATGCAGGGTAACAATATTGAGTATGTATGTTATATCTTTACCTGGAGGGATGATCTCCTATTTATAGGAATGACCCGTAGCTGTATCCACAATAGTCATTAATGGCGGGTGCCTTTTCATCTTCTCCATAATTAGGATTTAATGTGGGACGTTTCGTCTTCTTCAACTGCTGGTGTTTTATATTCCCAATGGATGTGGGTGATTGTTGTTCTATCTACTGTAGGCGGGCATGTGAGGACAATGAGGCGGGCAGACCCACGAGGCGGGCAGACCAACGAGGCGGGCAGACCAACGAGGCGGGTAGATTACTAAAGACAGGCGTCCACAGGAGAGCAGCAGTCATTTACCAAAGTGTAATCATATTTATCATCACCACTAATCGCGGCTTGAGGGTGCGTGCCCGTCTAGATGGCCCAAAAATGAGTTGCTGCTTATATACTTCTGAATTATGTTTGTTGGAACATTTATTTTAATTTAGCTTACTTAAATTGTATTGTTGATTTCTAATGTTGAAAATAGAGGTAAGTGTGTCAATTCTGACTGGACACGTTAGTGCCAGTTCTGACTGACTGAGATGATAAGTAGATTTTTTCCAGATCATTGCAAATTTTATTTTGTTTCCTTATATATTATGATCTAACTTCGTGGTAAATATGCATAGCTCATGTTTTATAGGTAATGTACCATCTTTTTTATTCTTGGATTTGTTTATGAAGAAAGTATTTAGATATAATCTTGACTTTCCTAAATACTTTTCTTCTACAAATCTTAGAAATCTTTTTGTATCTTTTCTCATATTCTTACCACTCTTATTAAAGATTTTTAGGTAAGAAATAATTTCTAATTAATTATTACTTTACATATAAGTAAGAGTAAAAATCAATAAGAAATTAAGTTTTGAAATTAAAATTTGCGCTCTTGTTCTTTATGCTCTAAACCGGCCAAATCTAGGCATGGCAATGCTTGGCTCGGCCCATAAAATACGAGCTCGGTTCGGCCCACGAGCTCGTGGGCCGAACGGGCCGAGCCGAGCTGCCCATGAGCTCAGCTTGGCCCTCAAATTTTTTTTTTGTTTTTTTTTTTAAATTTTGAAAATGAGAGAAAAATACAATATCGGGTATCTTTTATATTAAAAATTAAAGATTGAAAACCCTTCTCCTTAGAATAAGAGTATTTATAGAAAAATATTGAAATTAAAAAACAAAAAAAAAAAAATAGTGTAATGCACGAGCCACGAGCCGGCTCGTTTTTTGGCTGAGCCGAGCTAGCTCGGCCTTTTTTTTTTTTTTTTTGAGCTCGGCCCTAGCTCGTGCTCGTCTCTCGACGAGCCCAAGCCCGAGTCCGAGTCCGAGTCCGAGTCCGAGTCCGAGCTGGGCCGAGCTTTTACGAGCCGAGCCGGTGAGCCCACGAGTCGACGAGCTTTTTTGCCATCCCTAGCCAAATCTATTCAAGGTGAACAAGAGTACCGTTTAGACCACCAAAAAACATTGATCTGGACGAAGTACTGTTTAGACCACCAGTTTTATATGGAACTAATTATGCCTAGTGAAAAATTAGGAGTCAAGTCTATTTCAAATCTTTTGATGAAAAATCTTGGCACTCTATTGTCTATAGTTATAAAACTTCCAATATTGTTGAAAATGATATGGAAAGAGAGAAAAATGCAAAAAAAAAATGGGAGAATTGATTTTAATTATACTAATTAGAATATCAAAGCTTTAATTCTACTTGTCACGTTGCTAAAAAAGTTTGAGAGATCTTACAAATTTCTCATGAGACAACCTCCATTTTCAAGTTATCCAAGCTTCAAATACTTACTTTAAAATTTAAATAACTGACCATGAGAGATGATGAACAGTTCAAGGACTTTTATGCAAAACTCAGTGACATCACCAATAGAACTTATACCTTGGGAAAGAAATATTTTGAGAGAAAAATTGTAAAGAGAATATTCTCAGATCCTTGCCTGATTGTTTCTACTCCAAAGTAACTGTCATTAAAGAAAGTAAGGAGATTGAAAAAATGAAGGTTGAAGAATTGATGGGATCATTGATGACATATGAATTACATCTACAAAGGAAGAAGAAAGAAAAGTGTATGTATTACCTTCAAAATTAAAAAGATGAAGAAGAGTTTGATGGTAATAAGAGTGAAACTGATGAAAACATGGTAATGCTCACCAAATAATTCAAAATATTTTTAAAAAGAATTGACAATCATAGTATATACACCCTTGTTAGCAACAGCATTCTATCTATCATCTTCTAAAGAAATTGCTCTACCTATCATAAAGGGAACATCTCCTGTTGGTGTTTTCACGACATAACCTATAGTAAACTTATCATAGTCTGAAAAGAAAGAACTTGAATGCTCCACTACAACAAAATAAGAGATTTCCAAACAACACAAGGCAAAACCTGCTATATCTATAAATAGATCTGAAATTGAATTCAATGTCATGAATGTGATGGTTTTGGTTACATAGCCTCTGAATGTGTAAATACTCTAAAGAAATCTCATACCAAGAAAGCCATGAATATTACTTGAAGTAAGGATGATGAAAAAAATTCAGACTCAGACGAGGACGACAGAATTGCTGATAATCAGGTAACTTCTTTGACTGTAAACTTACATTCTAGTACTGATTTCTTGCAAAACTTGACTACATGTTGACTCCTTCAATACACCATCAGAAGGACCAAATCGTGTATGTTCTAATTGCATTAATATGAACAAAAAATTAAAAGACGAACAGTAGAAGAATCTTTCTTTTCATATACTGATAGAATTTTTTGAAGATGATAAGGTAGCAGTTGATACTAAAAATGATAGTTTAACCAACCTTTTAAATAAGAAGGACAATCAAATTGTGAACCTACTTGATAAATTAGATAAATCAAAAGAAATGGTAAAGCAATTAACAATTGAAACCTCTCGCTTGAGTAAAATGCTAAGCTATGGAAGGATTTCAAATGTCAAAAAAAGCTTGGTATATGATAGAAAAAGATAAGGAAAAGTCTCAAATCAGATTAATTTTGTCAAAGAAATACAGACTGCTGTATTCTTAGATAGAACTGCTCACACTCAGTTACAGCTGAGTCTGATTTGCCTATGCACGTTCTGACCAACGTCAAGACTATAAATCAGACTTTTTCATCAGTTAAACAATCAAGGTATCAAGTTCCAATGCAGAGAGGTAAATCAAAATACTTTGTAAAATGTTGCATAGGTGGTAATTTAGGACATGATTCGTTTCATTGTTTATCTAATTAGAACTTGATTATCTAATAAGAACTTGATTCGTAGACAAATGAGACACCATAGCAACACTAAAGTAAGACAAACTGGGTTAGAAAAATGGATTTAACTTGTTATATGGTTGATGTTGTCTATAGAACATTTGTTCCTAACTCATAGTATTTGATAGCATATAACTGTAATCAATCTTATCTAACTAATTACAAGAGTCAGACTGGTGGATTGATTACCTTTGGTGATAGGACACAAAGTAAAATTGAAGGTGTAGGCACTATTCTGATTGGTGGAAGTGTTGTTTGTTGTAGGATTAAAAACTAATCTGATTAGTATAGGCCAATTGTGTGATGATAATCACTTAGTTATATTCTCAAAAAATTCATATAAAGTCTTGAAATATTATGGTAATTGTATCCTACATGATACTAGGTCTAGTGATAAATATTATCTTCTTGACATCAAAATTACTTGTCATGTTTTAAAGACTGACTTTACAAAACTATGGCACAAATAGTTAGAACATTTGAACTACATTGACCTGTTGAGACTAACAAAATCAAATGCAGTACGAGGAGTTCCTAAGCTTACTGAAAATCTTAAAGGTGTGTGTGGCTCATGCCAAAAGGTAAGCAAACTAAAAGTACACACAAGCAAGGCCAGTTTTTTGCTACATCTCATGTTTTAAAATTGCTAAACATGGATTTGATGGGACCTATTTAGATCAAAGTATTGGTGGCAAAAAATATATCTATGTTTGCGTAGTTGAATTTACTAAATATACTTGGATATATTTCTTTAGAGAAAAATCTGATGTTTTGCAAAATTAAAATTTTTGCACCTAAAATTAACAACCAAAAAATACTGTGAAGGGATAAAAATAATAAGGATTAGAAGTGATCATGGAAATAGGTTTGAAAATGCTAGTTTTTCTACTTTCTTCGAAAAATATGGCACATTTCATGAATTCTTTACTCATAAAACCCATGAACAAAATGAAGTTGTGGAAAAAAAAGTATTTACAAGAGATATGACTAGAGTAATACTAAATAGTAAGAAACTTCCTATTAAATTGTGGGTCGAAGCCATTAGTACTGCATGTTAAATTTTCAATTGCGTGTCTTTGAGAAATGGTACTACACAAACTCCCTACGAGATCTGGAAGAGAATGAAATCGATTATTAAGTATTTCCGTACTTTTGGTAACAAGTGTTACATATTGAACGATCGAGAACACTTAGGTAAATTTGATTTAAAAAGTAATGAGGGAGTATTTATTGGTTATTTAGAAAATAGTCAAGCTTACATAATTTATAACATGCGGAAAACTATCATTGAATTCATCAATGTAAAAATTGATGACACTGATGATTTTTTCTCTTATTCATATGAACCTCAAATTCAGATATTGGAAGAACAAGTTGATGGAAGTCAAAACACAATTGAATGGTCAGAATCAGGTTCTGGTGTCTCTGCCCTACTCCTAGAAGTTCTGATATACTTAATACAAATGAAGAACAAGAAACGAGAAGGCAGCCCACTTCTTAGATACAGAAGGCACATTCTTTGGACAATGTTCTCTCTAATTCCGGATAAGGTATGGTGACTGGAAGGAGGCTTGCTGCTGAACTTAAAAATGTTTGCTACACTTCATTAATTGAACTCAAAAATATAAATGAAGTAATTGATGATGAAAATTGGGTTCTAGCCATGCATGAAGAGCAAGCTCAATTTCAAAGAAATGAAGTGTGTGAACTTGTACCTCTGTCAAAGAACACAAATGTGATCGGGACAAAGTGGATCTTTAAAAATAAATATGATGAACATGGAAACATAGTCAGAAACAAAGCACGCTTGGTTACACAATGATACACTCAAGTGGAAAGACTGGATTTTGATGAAATATTTGCACCTATGGTTCTACTTGAATCCATTAGACTCTTACTATTTGTGGCATGTCAAATGAAGTTCAAGACCCACCAAATGGATTTCAAAAGTGTTTTTTTGAATGAAGAAGTCTATGTTAAGTATTTAAGGAATTTGTTGATTTCTATTCTCCCAACCATGTGTTCAGACTCAAAAAGGTCTTATACGGACTAAAATAAGCTCCATGTGCTTCGTATAAACGATTAACCATGTTCTTGTTGGAACAATAATACAAGAGATTGGGAACTGACAAAACTTTGTTCATCAAACATCTTAAAACTGGATTAAAAGTTGCAAAAATCTACGTTGATGATATTGTGTTTGGTTTTATCTCAGAAATAAAATCCAAGGAGTTTGTTACACTTATGCAAGATGAATTTAAGATAAATATGGTTGGTGAACTAAACTCCTTTCCATGTTTGTAGATCAAGCATGTTGGATCAGAGATTTTTATCTCATAGGCCAAGTACGCTAAAAATTTGGTAAAGAAGTTTGGTCTTGAACATACCAAGTTAATTAGAACTCTCATGGCCACGTCCTTGAAGATATCCGAAGGTGACTAGGGCAAGAAGGTTGACTCCAGTTTGTACCAGAGCATGATATGTAGTTTGTTGTACTTGATTGCAAGCCGTCATGACATATCATCCAGTTTTGAAGTCTGTGTGCGTTATCAAGATAAACCAAAAAAATCACATGTTGCGGATGTAAAGCGAATTATTCGCTATATTAACTGAACTTGTGATTTTGGTTTATTTTATACTAATGATACTAACTCTCATCTTGCAAGATACACTGATGCTGACTGGGCAAGAAACATGGATGATAGAAAAAGTACAAGTAGATGACGTAACAATCTCATTGCATGGTTAAGTAAGAAACAAAATATTTTATGATAATACTAGTGCTATCAATATTTCTAAAAATTATGTTCAGTACTTTAGGACCAAACATATTGAGATTAAACATCATTTTATTAGAGATTTGGTCAAGAGAAAATTAATTACTTTGGAACATATTCAGACTGAGTATCAGTTGGCTGATTTACTTACCAATGCTTTAGATTCTGCTAGACTTAAGATTCTACGAAAAGTCGTAGGCATTTGGTTGATGCATTTAAAAAAAATTTATTGTATATTTAGTAGAAGTACTGTTTTTTTTATTCGTTTTTGTGAGAATTCATCATATGTGCTTATATTTGTTTTGCATTTTTTTTTTCAAATTAAAAAAAAGGGGTTCTTGCGTATAACATATGAAATAAATGTATGATCAATATTGAATATTGAGATTAACTTGAATTAACCAATCAGTACACTTTGAGGACATTTTAACTAGTTTGATTATGCCTTACTACTGTTTGGGTTCTTATCTATAAAGTAATTTTTACTTTTTTGTAGACCTATAGTCAGTATCTATATCTCCTGAAACTATAATATGTTGTGTTAATAGACAAATTCATTGAATGAGTCGGCTACCACCATAGGTGTGTACAGCCGTCCTTGATATTGAACATACATAATGTAGAAAAGGGTTACCCATATGGCTGTGAGAAAGTCAACTACATGAACTAAAAAAAAAAGTGTTTTGACTAATAAAAAAATATTAAAAAAGGTGGTCAACACTTTGAGTGATTGACTTTTGTGGGCTTTTTGTAGATTTTCAATCAATAGTCTAAACTAAAATCAAGTATCCACTATGAAAATTTTTTAGATCTATTTTTGAACAAAGAAATATGTGCTGATTTTTGATTACAAAATAATTCAATTTTTCCAAGGAAAATTTCGTTTAAAAAAGAACAAGAAAAGATTCAAATTAAACAGATGAATTTCAAAATTTGAAATATCTAGTTAAGAGAAGTTTTTCTGTCCTTAATTGATCATCTGCAATTTTTGGTAACTATCTCTTGCATGTTCTTAACTGTCAATCAGCAATCTTTTTGCAAATGCCTTCTACATGTGCTCTCAATCGCTTGCTTTTATTATCAAAGTTCAAATTCTTCTATTTCACTTGATCTCGAATTCTTAGTATAATGTTTGTGTATTGACAACATAACAAGAACCAAAAATGCCTAAGAATCTAGGGAAAGCAGGAAATAAGTTTAGAAGACGGGTTTATGTGAGGGGGGGACACATCACTTTCAGTCCTAACTCACTGTGTGACTGATTAGGAACGGATAAGGTGATTGCCTCAAATGATGATCAACTGACAAATGATGATATTACCATGGAAATGACTGGTGCCAAGAAGTCCAAGTCGTCTACTAACTGTCAGGTTCTGACTATTTGCTCCTAATTATTTGATGGATAACTGTGGTTTTTTGTTTCTCTCCCACTTTTACTTTGGTAGTTTGTTTATTACAAAAATGATGAGTAATCTGATGTGTGCTTGCTCGTGTTTGAACAACACTTTTATTGTATATTACTAAGGGGAGTAATGGTGGTTGTGTGACTATTTTGTGCTTATTTTTTTGTGTAATGCTGATGTTCATTTGTCTTGGTTGATGACTTGATTAACACAACACACAGGACATTAAAAATTCAAGTTTCATGTTTTGTAATTAAGCTATACAAAAAGGAGAGATTGTTGGACATATTTTTACATTTATTTTAAGTTGACTTACTTAAATTATATTGCTGATTTTTAATATTGAAAATAGAGGTAAGCGTGTACGTTTTGACTGGACTAGCGTGTTTTGACTGGCTGAGTGGTAGGCAATTTTTTTTCTAGATCACATGTATAGCTGATTTTTTCCTTATATGTTATGATCTGATTTTGTGGTAAACACGTACATCTCGTATTTTCTTAGTCATATACCATCTGTTATATTATTGGATTTGTTTAGGAAGAAAATATTTAGGGATAATCTTGACTTTCTTAAATACTTTCCTTCTACAAATGTTGAAAATCTTTTTATATCTTTTCTCATATTCTTACCACTCTTATTGTAGATTTTTAGGTAAGAAATAATTCCTAATTTGATTATTATTTTATATATAAGTAAGAGTAAAAATCAATAAGGAATTAAGCTTTGAAATTACAATTTGTGATCTTGTTCTCTATGTTCCAAACCAGCTGAATCTATTCAAGATGAACAAGACTTGGTACTTCATTGATTAAGTTTTCAAGCAAAAGTTTTCTTCAAACTCGTTGAAGAATAAAAAACAAATTGGTGTTTAAGGAACGATTCCATATTTTGATTAATCTACTTAACGTGAAGTTAAGAACACGGGTTCTTAATCCAAGTGGTGGTTGCGGCTAAGTACAATAGGAAAGTGGTGATAAAGTGAAGATTGTGAGTTCGATTCCACTTCATGAACAAGTGAAAAGAAGAAGTATCAAAGAGAAGTTGATCGAAGTTCTTTTGATTGTTATTTTGTTAATTTTGCGAAATTACAAAAATCGGATATTGTTGTATTTTTAATCAAGATCATTAGTAGATTGTTTTTACCCACGTCATGGGGGTCGTGGATATTTTCCTTTGGACTTTACCATGTTATATCTTGTGTTTGTGTTTAATTCTTTAAATTCCGCACTTAACAACTGATGTTAAATGAACATTGTTAGAACCTATGTGTGTAAGTCAAAACTATTATCATTGTGAGTTGTTAGTTTTGACTGTCGTTCTGTATACTGCTTTTAAATTAAGATTAAAAATGAATTTATTAATTTTTTTAAATTTTAGAACTTTCAATATTATTCGTCATTAGTTATGATCATACACGATGATTTTCCTCAACTGTACCCACGTTTGCCTCTTTCAAAAGTGCATATATGCTTTTATCTCCTGCCAATTTTTTCTCACCTAAAGTATCTTCTTCAACTTCAGATTGAGTCCCAGAATATTTAGGATATTCAACTAAATCTTCTCCATTCGAATTAAATGCCAAAGAGTAAAAGACCCATCGTGATTATTAGTTTTAAACCTAGGCAGTAAACAACTTAAAAGGAGATTGAATAAATTGTTATTGAAATTAAAAAAAAAAAAGTTGTAAATATCATTTTAAATGGAATCTATTAACACGAAAATTCATTTTAATGTTCTGATATTGGTGGAAATTTGTTGAACGCCAGAACATTACAATGAACGTTTTTTACAATGCGAGACAAATAATAAATATGACGATTAAAGTAGTAAATAACATCAGATATAGTGTGGTAAACTCTTGAGGGAAACATCCATGAGCCCCTATGCTGGTAAATAAATTTACTATTTTAGAACAGGTTACACATGTCTCAGTCTTATTGAAATTACAATTTTAGACTTAATCTAAAAATTTATCAGTAATTTACAAAAATTAAAACATAGTTAACAACAACAATAAAACTTTCATGTTTTAGATTTTCTTTAACTAATCAAGGAATGTAGTCAAGTTCTTCAATTTTGATCTTATTCCATTACATGGGTGTACCTAGATTGACTCCACAAATCGAAATAAGGACTATGTCCTTATCTTGCTACCGAAATGTCATTCTCCCATAATGGATTTCTACAATGCTCAGTTTCTCAGAATCGGCACAAAAATAGAATTCTTGATCGGACTAGGACTTTGGAATGCACAACTCACATATTATTTTTTTATAAATGCTTGAGTATCTTTAATTTCAAAGTCTGTAAAAATCTTGGAACATCACCTGTCTTATTTATAGCAAAAGAAGTTTATCTAAACTTAATGACTTAATATTTATCTTATATAAATATAATACATAAAAAATCTTTAAATTTAAATAAACCTTATAAAAGATTAGGTGAAATATATCATAAAAAAATTAAATATGAAATTAAATATTTTTATTTAAGTAGATAAGAAGAATGATAAATATTCTATTTCAATATATATACAACATTATCTACTTAGAAACATAGTTAATATAGAATGTTCAATATTCATTTATAACTCAATAACTTAATTATCAAATAAAGAACAAGAGTTTTAGAACAACTATAACTGATAAATAAATTGGGATAAGTATAATATTAAAATTTTCATTCAACTACCAGATAACGATTGACTACTAGCTGGCTCACTTCAATACAAATTTAATTAAAATAAATTATAATTAAGAATTCCAACAAAATTCTAGATTCTCCAAAAGTGATAATTCAATTTTCAAGTGTGTGAAGTAATGAAGATTTGTCCCTATTTATGCACATTAATGAACTGATTTAGAAAATCTAAAAGGGAGATAAGGAGATTGTGTAGAAGTTAAGAAAATTATTGCATGAATCTCCCATGTAATCTTACATGATTACCATAATCTAATTTAAACTTTTAAATGAAACGTATTGGTATTGGTACAGCTTTGCCTATAAATATAGTCGAGCAATTGCTACAACTTCTAATTAGAGTTATCTTTAAAAGAAACATGGGTTCAAAAATATTGGCGTTGCTCCTTGCACTCTGTGTGATCGATTCAAGTTAGTCTATATTAATTTCTTTCTGCATTCACCTACCATCTATGCACTTACAAACGTGTGTTCATCAATAGACTAATCGAGTTCTATTTTTATGAATTCATATGTTCGTTGATAGTAACGAGCAAATCAATAAATTTATTTATGTCCCCAATCCCCATGTGTATTATTTTGCTAAAAAAAAAAAAACGTGATTTTATCATTATTTTACACTAAGACAATGGACAACTATGGAATTGAAAGGTGGTCAACCTACTTTCTTTTAAATATGACAAATTGATAAATTATTTTGTTCTAAAAGTCAAAATCATTTAAGATTATGTATATAGTTGATAATCAATAATATATCTAGTCGAAATTATGGGAATTACATGAATTTTCTATTATTTTGATAATTTCAAATTTAAGAATGAAACGTATTTATAATATTGCCTATATATATAGTCGATCAATTGCTAAAACATAATTAGTCTTGCTAGAAAAAAATGGGTACAAAAACGTTGGGTTTTCTCAATGCACTTTTGGTGATCGAGTCATGTTCGTCCACATTGTTTTTTTTTTTTTTTATATTTGTATACTTTTTATAAACTAATATTTTAGTGTATATGTGGATGTGCATATTGATAGACACGCTAAATTTGTCATTTGTACTCAACATGCTAATTCAATTCTTTTTTGTTTTATGAAAATTATTTATATGTTGCAGGTGTTTTGATCAACGTTGAATCAAGAAATGTGATTTATGTGCATTGCTTGAGTGACCAAGACTGTACATATATTTGCAAAGAGACTCACGAAGGAAAGTGCATCAAGACCTTATGCTACTGTTCCCTCTCCCACCCCCATCACACCCCTACCTTACCCTACCCCTAAGTCCAAATAAACATAAACAAGTTTGTGTTAAAGCCTTATATAAATAGTTAAATTATTTTATGAAATAAACTTTTTATGAACTTTAAACATTAATATTCCTCTGTTACTAATATTATCTTCGATTTATCCAAAAACAAGTTTTAAATGCATGTTTTGAATTTATTTTTTACATATCGATGTACAAAATTTGTACAATAGTTACTGAGAGAAAACTTGATTCACCATTTCCCACGAAACATTCAACAAGAATTGTTTGTAACATGTCACATTTCAAAAGATTCTTATTCACTATGGACAAAACTAAATTTTTTTATCTACTTACTTCTCACTATCTGCACCTATAATACTAGTTAGTAAATTTAAGATATAACAATGAAGTTAGAATTTTGGGTTTGTTTTACACATTGCCAAAAATAAATAAATAAATTATGAAACCAAAAATATTCATCCATGATCAACTGTGAAATGGGTCAAATTATGTCAGAATCGACTTTTGTGGGGGGGCCTTATTGGACTTAAAAATTCTGAGGCCCGTCATGTGGCCGGTCCGGCCTGGTTGACAAGCCTATTTTTCATTATTATGCAATAAAAGTAACATATAAATATTAAAAAAGAAATGTAGTTAATAAAATATATTAATCCAGTAATCTTCATTCTATATAGGCTTCGTTCTCTATTTAATATTATAGTTATTGTAAGTTATGGCCATAATTACCTATTTAAATACTGTAAATTTATTTATTCTAATAGATTTTATTGTTGAATCTATTTAGAGCTTAATTCTCTATTTATAATTATAAAGATTGACCTCCAATCTCGAGGGCTCCCACCACCTTTGTTTTGGGGCCTTGGTGGAAGCTGTAAATCGTAGGATATACATCAGTTGAGTAAGATTGGGAGCTTGCTTTTTAACTGCGCTTAAAAATAGCATCTTCCTCTCTATTTATAATTATAACTATTATAATTGGTGGACATAACTACCTATTTGTGCATAAATTTAGTTATTTGAATGAGGAAATTATGCCCACTTCTTTTTTTATTAAGAAAATATAAAATTATTATTCCTGTTGTAAAATATGAAAAATAATATTGATGATCATATTTAGATATTTAAATATGGAAACACACACACACTCTCTCTCTCTCTCTCTCTCTCTCTCTATATATATATATATATATATCTTTACAATAATATAAGAGTCTTAATTTTTTTACTGTTCATTTTTTCGTCCAACACACCGTCGTTTTACAACTTTCATTTGTTTTATTACCCACTTGAGTCCTCTCTCTACCTTCTTTCCACCTTTTCTCAAACCACTGTTTCTATTTGAAACTCGAAATTTAGCCATATTCGTCTTCTTATTGTTTTCATACTTTTCTATTGGAGTTTAAAATTCAGCCACTGTTTCCATTTGAAACTTGAAATTTAGCCATCTTGTCCACATTGAAACTTGAAATTTAGCCATCTTGTCGAGTAAAATGACAAAGGAAATTGGCTAAAAGTCCACAAAAAAAAAATACAAAAAAGCTTGTTCATTGCCGAGTAACTTGGCAATGAAATTCATTGCTGAGTTACCAAAAGTGAAAGCAAGAATTCCAATTCCAAAAAAGTTGCATTAATTTTTGTTGAAGAGAAGGATAGTTTAATCAAGGAATCAGGGCTGGATGGAAATTTATAAGAAAGAGAAAGTTTGGAAGAGGTAAAAGTGGAGGAAAACGAGGGAGGAAATACCAAAGTAAAAGATAATGGAAATGGAGAATCTGGGGGGAATGAAAATGTGAAAGAAAAGGAAAATTCTGAAGTGGGAAAAGAAAATGCTAAAGTCGATGAGGAAATCAAGGGAGGAAATGCCAAAGAAACTGATAATGAAAATAGAAAATCTGAGGTGGATGAATAGGGGGAAAATAAAGAATTAAGGAGTTCAGTATTATACTACTAAAATTTGTTAAAGAATTTTGCATTCCAACTTCAATTAAAAATCTCAATTCATCTCTATTTGTTGTCCTTTCTGATGGCCTATTAGATATTAAGTTCAGCAGAAAGATGGTTGTTAGGCAAAACTTGAATATATCAAGAACAGAAATAGCAAGTCAGTTGCAGAGAAACATACACTTAGTCGAAAATAATTAATTATGAAACCTTTTTTTCCCAAAATGATCAGTGAAATAGGTTTATATTAGTTGACCTCCAAAAAAAAATAACACAAAATGTATGTTTATATTATTGTTGTTTTTAATAATAGAAAAAAAAATACAAAGGGGTATGGTTGCCAAGATTCTCGGCAACCAAAACTGGTTGCTGAGAATCTCGGCAACCAACTTGGTTGCTGAGCCGGCAATGAATTTTCGACTGTAGATTTGTAGAATACACATGTTTTATCTTGGTTTTTAAAAATTGATTGATATATTTATATTTCAGTATCAAGTGTTGTTCAGCTCATTGCTTAGGAAGCCGATGGAAAAGATAAGAAAAAACAGGCAGTTGTGGTAAGAAATATAACTGGAATTTCATAGACACTAGCAGATGTGAAACATGGTGATGTAGGCAACTATATGTAAACAAGGCATGAACAAAGTTGAAGCAAGCATTCATCTTTTTCTCTCTTTGATCTTTTGTTTTAGATTTGTCCGTGTTTCTTTTATCTACAATGAGAAATTAAAAAATTAGACTGACATTTTATATTTATTTTGGTTCTCAGGTACAAGGATCCCAAGAAAGTTCTGGCAGAAGGAAAACCAGCAAATATTTTTTTAAAGATAAACAAAATGTGAAAGATGAGATGGAAGTTGAGGAGTTCTTTGAATTCAATTTGTTTATTTTATCTTAAGCAAATTGAATGTTTTTATTTTTTATAATGTTGCCACATTTAAAAAAAAATGCGTGAACAGTAAAATTCTCGGCAATGAATTATTCATTGCCGAGCAACTCGGCCATGAATTGTTCATTACCTACTTCAGTCCTCTCTCTACATTTTCTGAAGCCATTGTTTCCATTTGGATAAATAACGCCTCCACTACTTCAGAGTTCAATCAACATCAACATTAGCAACTTTCAAACACTGATAAGCTCATAAACATATATTTAAAGATTATATTGAGGTGATGAACCATGACAAATGCAGCACTGAGACACTTTTTTTCAGAATTTGAAGTTCCTTCAAAACTGGTTCAACTTTCACCAAGTCTGAGAATTAAAACTTCAGTATTATACTACTAAAATTTGTTAAAGAATTTCGCATCCCAATTTCAATTAAAAATCTCAATTCATTCATTCAACCAAGAAAAACATGAAAGGGAGCAATAATATTTTAGATAACAGAAATGACAGGCAAATTTCAATTATTAGTTCCCAAATTAATATTTTCAATTATACTCCATTAACATCTATTTGCAGCAGAAAAAAAATTGACCCCAAGACAATGCTCAAGTAAACAAATGTGCACAGTACATCATACTAATCCCATAGTTTATTAAAATATCTAATTCTATTAACTGCATACATGAAAATGAGATTAAGAAAATGAAGATTTTACCCAAGATATCGCAACAACTTGAAGCTAAGCCAAGTAATTAAATAAGTATCAGAGGCAGCCTTCCCCATTTCTTGTCGAAAAGAATGGCGGCGGCCATGCGGGAAGGAGGAAAGGCAGGTGTCACTGGCAATCCGCCGTCCCTGCTGATATGAATTTGAATTTGCGGAGGTAACATGTGAGATATTGGTGCAACTCAAGGTTCTTGAAATTACGAACAGCTGCCCGTCAGTTGTTGCCGAGTGTGCTGGCAACCACTCTGATTGCCGAGCTACCCGGCAACCAGAGTGGTTGCCGAGCTGCCTCGGCAACCAATCGTGGTTGCCGAGGCAGCTCGGCAACCACTCTGGTTGCCGAGTATCTCGGCAACGAGCGATGTTGTTGCCGAGCTCCTCGACTACCAAGCTTGTTGATTATTCCCTCAAGCATATATCCCGGATTGATCCCTTGTTCCAATTCTTTATTATTTTACTGTTTATTTATTATTTCTCTCTATTTTTCTCCTATAATCACTCCCTTTCCACATCTCTCTGACCAATTCCTTCTCTCTCTCTCTCTCTCTATTTCTGTTCCACATAACTGAATGCTTGATCCTTCAGCTACTCTGATTGTAAGTGGAATTGTCAGATATAATTTAGAATTTTTTGTGGGTTTTTTGTTGTTGTTGTGGTGATATGAAGATGTGGACGACTTTGAGATTGTAGAGGTGAATTAGTCAAGATTGACCTTTCTTCAATTGAAAATGGGGGCCTCCCCGGCCAAGTTCTTGTTTAGATTCTTGTTTGTGTCCATCGTGCTATGGCTTATTTTCATGTAAGTAGTGGAGAATTCAGTTTTGACTTTTACACTTGTACATGTGTGCCGATCACGTTGAATTTTAATTTATATATCATTTTGTTGATTGCTTGTTTTAGTAAATAAAGGTGATGTGTAGTTAGAGTTAAAATCGAGCTCTCAATTTGCTACTCGGTGAATTCTTATGTAAGAGATGATTATCATTATAGTCATATTAGTTAGGAAGTGAGGAAAAATGATAAACCAGACTACTCTCCACTCTACAAGAGCAAGTGTTGAGCCATAATGTGCTATCCCTTGGATATGAACATCAGGTTTCAGAAGTCAAAACTTGCTATATTCATAGAAATAACTCTCTAACATTGTTGAACCCAAGATGGAAGTTGAAAAATGGAAATTTTTACTGCTCCAACTCAGTGTACATGCCTATTACTCAGTTTGCAAATGCCTACAGTAATCTATGTCTATATTTGTTTTACTTGTATGCTGCAATCATCAGGTACATTAGTTGATTTATTTGACATTGCCACTGTCATTTACGTAAAATGAACTATTTTCATTTTCAAGTTCTTTTGATCATAGGAGTTGGTAATGCATGCGTGGGTATAAAACCTATCTCCGTTTGCAGAATGAAAGTGCTAGCTCATCCCTAAGATATTTTTCCAACAGTTAGTTTGTACTATTCATGTTTTCTTCTGGGTTTATGAGAAATGAGATTAAAAAGTCATTCCATGGTATAGCCCTCAAAATGTTGTGAATTTTTATTCGACTAAACCTTTGGATACTAATCACTCAATTCTAATTTATGGTCCTTTCAACAATTAGGGGTGAAGGCATAATGACTTGATCTTTGTTCATCTCTTCTGCCTACCTTTTTTGGATTCTCTTACTTATAGCTCGGTAATTATTTTTTAATTGTTTTTTAAACATGTCTTCTGTGCCAGCTAATAGCTCTTCTACTCTTGAGGCATGCTTTAACAATAGGAAATGGTGACAGTGCTGACGATGATGTATCCACCTTTTTTTTCCTGTGAGTAGGATTTTCTATTTCTTTTTGTTATATGCATGCCTGCGTGCATTAGACTTGTAATAGTATGGTTGCTCACTCAATTTTGCGGTTGACACTTGACAGCTTTTCTTGCTTCGCGTTGCCAGCTTCCTTCTTCCCTGCTACATTATGGCTTGGGCCATCAGTATGTTGCAGCGTAGAAGACAAAGGCAGGTTAGATTTTTTTTTCACTGCTGATTTTTCGGATCTTCAGTGTGCCTTTCGGTTTCTTCTGTTCATTACCATACTCCAAAACACGTTGGTAGTCAATTGACAGACCATAAGTGGCAGATTGACTGCATGTGTCTCAGTAGTTATGTTCTAACCAGCATGGAAGTAAATATATGGTCCCAAAAAATAAGCTGATATCAACAATTATAGATTTGATCACGTCTAAACAATAGGCTTGGAAGGAACAGTTAATGCATTTCTTCTGCATTTGACCAAGGAAAATAGATTAATTGAAATTTTCGTGTGGGTTTTGATTTTATTATTATTATTATTTTTTTTGGCAACTTCAAAGTAGTTCAACTTTAGAGGTCGATATCAGAATCAACATTAAGCTTGGTCGTGCTAAGTCACCCTTGCTTATTTTTTTGATGAAAGAAACTTCTTGACAGTTGACAAATTCGGACATGGTCACCAATAGAGATGACTAGGTTCTGCGGATACATACTTATTTGGCGAAAGTGTTATGCATTCCCCATAATCCAATCGTAGAATGGACCTTGAGCTTTTATAATTAAAGTTAGGTTGCATAATGTAGACATGAACAAGCAAAGATGAGAGCACGAGTATATTTATTCGAGGAATTCGAGTAAGATAGAATCATAGAAGTATAACATAAAATTGCAAATAGAGAACACGGAGAAAATAACAACAAATAAATATATTATTCAAGGCGATATGTTAAACATTAGAGAAGTTAAATAGATTTCACTTACTTCCATTAGCATAAATATTTCTTCGGAATTGCGTTACAAAAATTTAACATCAACTCTTATGATTTAACTAGATCTCAATGTTATTCTCTACAGAAGGAGCATACTTACCTTGAAAACACATTGCAGTTCCTCTAGAGCTTAAAGAGCTCTTTATATTCGGTTGAATTAGTGAATATGTAGTGCATTTAGCATTCATTAACCTTTTTATATATTGCCCTTATTTTATAAGTTATAGTTATGATATCCTTCAACAAACTATCCCCTTTTCTCCCACCCTTTCTTTTTTCTTATCTTCTTCTTCTTCCTCTTTTTTGAGGAAGGGGTGGAGGGGTTGCAAATGTGAATTCCCGATTCTTGTCTAATAAACTTAAACATTTTGGCCGCCCTTTGAATTTTGGAATGGTTTCTATGATATGTTTACTAAAATAAGTGGGGGCAGAAGATAACATCCATTTTCCCTTGGTCTGTATCCCTGTTTGTGTTTTCATATTTTAATTATTTTGTTGTTGGGGTTGTGGCATGGCTGGCTGGCTGGCTTACAAAGCCATAAGTTCAATTATTGGTCTTTTTGTTAGTTTAATACTCAAAACTAACGAGCACATTTTTATAGAACATTCTAATGTTCTATAAAAATGTAGATGATTATATTTATCATTACAAGAAGGTTAAAGCAAGTTCTAACAGGCATAATTGCACTGACTCTTTGAAACATCTATTGTTCAATGACTTTTACAGCCTTTTCCATTTTTCTTGTTTCTTAACCTGGTTTTATGTTAACGTTACTGGAAGAGATCTCAATTGTATGTTGTAGGAGATGAGACCAAGTTTTATGAAGGGACTGCTTTAACTTTTATTAGTATTTGTGGGTACTTATTCTAACAGGACATCAATATATTTGATTTTTCTAAAGATTGAATTGCTAAAGGATGAGGTTTTGCTCATGGTAACATACCCAGTTCTGTGCATTTAAACATTTATGTTGGTTCTTTCAATCTTAATAAATGACTAATGGATTGATGTACCAATAATTTTTCTGAAAGTATAAAAGAGTTTATATCCTTTAACATATTAATTATCATGTTTTAATGTATTAAAATTGATTCTGCACCCCCAGTTGAAATTTCCCAAACACTCGGCAACCACAAATGGTTGCCTAAGACTGGTTGCCGAGAAACTCGACAACCAGCTTGGTCTTGGTTGCCGAGCAATTTGGCAACCATAATTAGTCGTTAACATGATTGTTTTTTAAGAGTTAATTGCTGGAATTTGGTAACGCACATAGTATATAAAAAATAACCTAAAAATTTGAGAGAAAGTTGGGACACTAAAATAACATGTACTTTCTCTAGGTTTTGTTTGGTTCTGTAAAACTACAATTTGGGAGTGGTCATAATGGGAATTATCCAGTTTTTCACACTAAAATAATAACATATTTGAATGTTTATTGCAGATAAGAGTGATGGAAGTGACACTGCAGATAAGAGTGATGGAAGTGACACAGGCGCAGTTCATGACGATGTTCTCTTTCTGGACGAAGTATACAAATCTCGTCTAGCCAGCATCAAGCGTGTACGTTTGCTTCTTCTACTATTGATTCTTGTTACATTTTTTACCATGCAATACTATTGTAGTTGAATTTCTTTCAGGACGAAGAAACAGTAATGCGTGACAGAGATCGATATGAATTGGAGAAAGGAAGGCTTATACGTGAAATGAAACGCATTCGAGATGAGGATGGTTCCCGCTTTAACAATTTTCAGATTTTAAACCATCGATATGCTCTTCTAAACCTTCTTCGCAAAGGAGGATTTAGTGAGGTTTATAAGGTGAGGACTTTGCAAGTTATGTTTTGATCTGATGCTTTGAACATTTTTTATTGAATGGAAAGTACCGAAAAAGGTTCCATGTATCATAAGTATATATATTTCTTCTTTCTGTATTAGAATCAGAAGGGCAAACATTCTTGTAGTGATTTGTAATTTGCATTTCTGGCAGGCTTTTGACTTGGTGGAGCATAGATATGTTGCATGTAAGCTTCATGGTTTACGTGCTCAGTGAAGCGAAGATAAGAAACAACGAGTAACTCGGCGATGCACTGTTCATCGTCGAGTTGCTCGGCGACGCACTGTTCACCTGAAATATATATATATATATATATATATATATATATATATATATATATATATATATATATATATATATTGGTCTTTTTCTAATCTATTTGAAAATTTTTTTAGTTTATTTTTCCTTATTTGTTTTTATTTTACACATTTTCATTCAATTTTTTCATTAATCTTTTTTATTTTATCTTATAAGCAAATTTGAATATTTTTATTTTTATTTTTATTTTTATTTGTTATAATGTTGTCGAGTTACTTGACAACATTGAATTTGAATTTTTTTTTTTGTCGACAACATTGTAATTTGATTTTTTTTTTTTAACACATGGGCATTGACCCATTTTTATTTTTTATTTTATTTTAAGAATAATTGTATGAAAAGTTATATCGTTTCAACCTAAAACTTTTCACTACATTTTTCACATACGTGCAACGCACGTGGCCAAAACTAGTATATATATATATATGTTCATCATTATAATGCAATACACATATTTTTTTATAATATCTTCTATTATTCTCTTTTGTTTTCCAAAATAGAAAGAAAATTCGAGAACAAAAGTTAGGAAATTTACAGAATCTGAACGGTCATATCTCAGCACCCCATGGTCTGATTGTTGTGAAATTTCGACAGCAAATTCAAAACTCATTGTTCTTCAAATCCAATAGTTCATTAGTGAGAAATCTCTGCGTGAACAATAACAAATTTTGAATTTGTTGAAAGAATTTGGACAGTCTATATAGCTGTTATCAAACATTGACATCTCACTGGTCGGTCCAATCTTTGTGAAATTTGGACATAAAGTTCAAAATTGATTGTTCTTTAAATCCACCGGTTCATTAGTGATAAATTGTTACATAAATAGTAACAATTTTTGAATATATTGAATATCATTTTATTCTAAGTAAGTTTATTCTTATATATCTTTTGAGTATATTTTGTAAGATTGGATTTACATGATTTATGAAGTTTTTATTTTATATTGGTTAAATATTTTGTTTTAACAAATTAAATGATTTTGAAGAAATTTTTTTTATAAGAATAGTATTGAAGAAAGTTGTGTTGATATTTCTGAAGAAATATAACTTAACTTACATAAATATTAAAGAAAAATATTATTTGATTATTCCTGAAGAAATCAAAATTTTATACAAATCAATATTTTAGAAGAATATATTTTGTTAGTCTCGAAGATTAACTTTATTCAAGTCTAAGTTTAATAAATATGTTAATGCTCTTGAAGAGCACAACATTACATCAATATTCTAGAAGAATGTTACTTGTCCCTAAATAGTGTGACATTATAAATTTAATATTAAAAAAACATTATGTTATTATTCTTGAAGAAGTATATTTTTTATTTCGATATTATTGAAGCAAATTATATCGTTATTCTTGAAAAATTGTTTATTACTAAGAATTAATATTTTAGAATATTATATAATTGTTTTGAAAGAAACAGAACTTTGCAAATATCAATATTCTATTAGAATATTACTTGTTCCTGATGAGCATAATTGTATAAGATCAAACATCTATTATTTTTTGCTTTTGATAATAAATCCTTATATGATTTAATATTCCTAAATATTAATCTGTTGTTGCTCCTAAAATAGCACAATATTATATTAATATTTCAGTAAAATATTAATTGCTCTCAAATAACGTAATTTTGTAAGATATAATATTATCGAAATACCGTGTTATTGTTTTGTATAATCAAAAAATTTATACATGTTAATGTTTTAGACAAATATTGAGTTTTTCCTAAAGAAGAACAATTATTTGTATATTAGTAGTTTATAAAAATATTGTATTAATACTTCTGAAAAGTATAATGTCATGAATATCAATATTCTTAAAAAAAAATGCTGTTCATGAAAAAACACAATGTAAAGAAATATTCTAGAAGAATATTGTATTCCTGAAGAACATATTTTTGAACAAATATTATGCTGATACACTTAAAGAATATCATATTGTAGCTCTTGAAGGATCTTAAATTTTATACATATCAATCTTCTATAAGAATATTATGTTATTGCTACTCATGAGTGTACATTATACGATTTTTCTAATTGTGTTTTTTTGAACAAACATAATTTTATAATTCTATTAATATTTTAGAAGAATATTATATAATTGTTTTTAAAGAAACAGAACTTTTCAAATATCAATATTCTATTAGAATATTACTTGTTCCTGAGGAACATAATTACATAAGAACAAACATCTATTATTTTTTGCTCTTGGTAAATAAATCCTTACATGATTTACCAGTCCTAAATATTAATATGTTGTTGTTCTTGAAATAGCACAACATTATATTAATATTTCAGTAAAATATTAATTGCTCTCAAATAGCATAATTTTGTAAAATATAATATTATAGGAATACCGTGTTATTGTTTTGTAGAATAAAAAAAAATTATACATGTGTTTTAGACAAATATTGAATTCGTCCTAAAGAAGAACAATTATTTTTATATTAGTAGTTTATAAAAATATTGTATTAATATTCCTGAAAAAGTATAATGTCATAAATATCAATATTCTATAAAAATGTTGTTTATGAAGAAACACAATGTAAAGAAATATTCTAGAAGAATATTGTATTCTTGAAGAACATTATTTTGAATAAATATTGTGTTGATACACTTAAAGAATATCATATTGTAGCTCTTGAAGGATCATTAACTTTATACATATCAATATTCTATAAGAATGTTGTGTTATTGCTCCTGATGAGTGTGTACGATTTTTTTTAATTGTACTTTTTTGAACAAACATAATTTTACAATTCTATTAATATTTTAGAAGAATATTATATATATTTTTAAAGAAAACAAAATAAAACACAACCTAAACATATAAATATTTTAGAAAAATATTTGTTGTTACTCCTGAAGAAGCACGTCTTAATTAAACGAATTTATATGATTGCTTTTAAAGAAACATAAATTTGTACATATCAATATTTTAGAAAAATATTGTGTTATTGCTCTTGTAGAAGCACAACTTTATAATTTTATAATTTTAGAATATTAATATTGTGTAATATTATAATATTGTACTCTCAAAGAAGTACAACTTCAATGTTTTCACTATTTTAGATGTGATAATTCTCGAAGAATATCATATCACTTAATCGTATAAAAGAATATGATTGATACAACAATTTTATAAAATTTAGTTCAATTCACCATTCTTGTCAGATAAGGAACTTTGTTTCTAGGGTATCATATCATTTTGTTTATTTGATTTGATCTACTTTATTAAATTAATTATTTCAATAATCAAGTCAATAATTTAGTTATTGAATTGCTTGTTTTAGAGTAAAGACGGACTTGCTATATGGTATTGAACCAGAAATTCAATAACTCAAGATTTTATTGATTGGCATTACCGATTAGACCATCTCGAATTAATATGATGCTAATTATTAATGAAAATATCTATTGAAAACCAAATTTTTTTTTAAAATATAATGAATTCTCATGTGATGCTTGTTCTCATGGTATATAAACCAGTAGACCTTCACAAGGTAAAATCAGGACTAAATTTTCTGTATTTTTGAAAATGATTTATGATTATATATGGGGCCCCATCACCTCCATGTTGATCATCTAGATATTATTTGTATCTATTAGATACATCTACTAGATGATTGTATGGTGTAATTATTCACAACTTGAAATTTACGAGATTATTTGCTCAAAATTTAAATTATGAGCAGAATTTTCAGATTATTCAACCAAGACGATGGTGTTTCTTGTCAATACTAGTGAGTTTAAATCTTGAACTTTTAATAAATGTCAGTTGGGATGACGATAAATAGTTTAGCAATATTGTTTGTTAAATGCTTTTAATTAACTTATAAACCATTACTATTGAGAACAAAATGCTTTCTATTTTTTGTCTAGTGAATTCTATTTTATATGCAACAACAATTATACGCATTATGCAAAAATCAAAGTTATCACTGCTATAGTTAGCTTATGGTCAAAGCATAATGTTACCCATCTAACGATTTTTGATAGTGCAATATATGTACAATCGATTCACTATAGTGCATTGAGATAGATATTAAAGAATGTTGAGATAATATATTTAGTTTAACCCTCATAAAATATCTTAAATCCTGACGAGTGATATTTTATACCAGGAGTTGCCGATTGTCATTTTGATAAGACGGTTTTTTTAACATTAGGGGGAGAAATTAAATAGTTGGAAAGAATAGATAAAAATGCAGCATGTTGTGTTTTTTAGATTCTCTCACAAGACAATACGAACCAGAAGTTCAACATATAATTTATTTATAAGTTATACAATCAACAGAAGCATTTACTGACCATAGAGATTAAACCAAGTCTTATATACCAGCTGTATATGCTTCAATTCATATTGACATCTTGGAAGGACAATTAATTAACATTATAACTGGTAAATTAATAGCACGTTTGAAGCGTTGTGACATTTGATTCCAAAACAAAAATTCTCAAATTAAAAATTGAGCCAATTGTAAAATTTGTCCCGTTGAGGAGACATATACTCTTGGAGAGTATATGATAAAATTCCAGAAGAGGTTTAGGTACGTGAAAATATTGAAAATTGAGATATCTCAATAAGTTATGTTGTTGTTGAGAAAGAATGGAATGAAAAGAAAATGTTGATTGACAATACTTTTGTATATACTATAGCACTTCACATTATGAAAGGTAGTGATGATATTGAAAGAAATATGTCAAAGAATTAATTGGTCTAATAAAAGGATGCAATTCAAATAAATTGAACTTACTAGAAAAACCTGAAATTTCTAGACCTATAGTCCAAACACGTAAAAGTGTATACTTATAAGAAAAGAAAATAAGAAAAATGAAGTCGTAACATATAATGCATGACTTTTACCTAAGGATGACAAAAAAACTCGCCGTCCCACCCCCTGCTTATTCGGGTAATAGGGGCGGATCCGAGGCAGAATTTTCTACCCTGCGGAGGTCGTAGGGTGGGTCGGGGGCAGTTTTTTTTAAAAAATCATAAAATAGTGTACAAATTATAAGTTTCGCTAGAAATAGACTAAAGAAGAATCGAACCTGGGTTGAACATATAAACTATAACACAACCCCAATATTGTATTTGTATTTTTTTTTTTTTGTTTGCTACAAATATTTAAAAAATTATTATTTTTAATTATTTTTTTCAGTTTACAAAAAAAAAAAAAAAATTATCCGGGACGGTTGGCTAGTTAAAGGCTGCACCATCGCCCTGCCCTATTGCTATCCCTACTCTTAACATCATGAATTTCGCAAAGGCTTGTGTAAAGCAATCACAAATCGATATCTTGTTAACTTGTCAATACATGACACTTTATATGCCATATATGCGTATAATGAATATGGTTATAACCAACTTATCTAACATGACTAATAATACTATGAATATAAAATCCTTGGAAGATTTAATATGCCTAAGTATATAGTTCAACTTTTTGAAAACTTAATTAATCAAAGTGTAGATCTGAAGTGATATTATAATGAGGGGTGTACTATTTTCCGTTATCGATGTTTTGTTCCATTGAGTTTTCCTAGAAAGATTTTTAATGTGACAACTTTTATAATGTATTTGAAGGAATAATGTACTCTTTTTCATTGGCCAGGATTTTTTCCACATGGTTTTTCCTAGTAAGTTTTAATGAGACATTCTTTGTGTAAATAACTTCCAATGAGAAGTGTTATAAATATTATAGTTATAGATGTCCATAAACTACAATATATTTATCTTCAACATAACTCTATAATTATACTCTTTTCTATAACGAATTGTATACTAGACCTCTGAAGGAAACAACAAGAAGTCTATGTTTTAATATAATTGCATCAGACTACTATAGTTAACCAGAGATAGTGTATGAAGATGATATTGCTTGGATATTATAACATCGATTGAAATCAGGAGTAGTAGCTATATTCTTTTTCATTCGTTCAGGTTTTATCAAGGTTCTAAAATGTGTAATGCGTGATAACGTGACGAGGTGAAGCATCAAGAATTATAGGCCTAAGTGCGCCTATACGAAGCCTAGGCGTCAAAATGTATTTTTGAATTTTAATTTTTTAATGCTCAAATTTTAAATTTTAATAACATAGCCTACAATATACTATTTAGATTACAAAATTACAGGCCTAGTTTTCAAAAAATAAATAAAAAATATATGAGTTTTGCATGTTGTACAATGAAGAAAAATCAAATTTATATTAAGGTACATATCATGGTTGAACATAACATATTCAATGTGGTTCAAAATTAAAATTGCAGGACTAATTTTAATAACATAGCCTACAATTAGATTACAAAATAACAACCCAGCATAATAGTTTTCAAAAATTAGTAAATTACAACTACCACAAACATAAACACAAATTACTCAATAATTTTCTACAATTTGATTGCATACCAACGTGGCTTAACTTTTGTCTAACTCTTTATCGGATTCTAATTCAAGTTCTTCTTCTTCATCTAACTCATCTCCCATGCCATCCGATAGAAAATCATTTTCGTCGAGCTCTCTCATTTCATCTTCAGCATTTCTAGCACCTCTTGTAGATTTAAAAATGGTTTATTTTGGCCCAATTTGAAAATAAATTTAAAAAGAGGCTTGCTTGCTCTAATGCGTGTTATTCACGATTATTCGTGCTTACTCTCATCTAATCGCATCTATTCGCACCTAGGCGATCAACAAAAAGAGTTGACCATATTTTTACGCGCATACTCTCAATGTGATGCGTTTGTAAACGCATCAAGCTTAGGCGCGCTTAGACATGCCTTTTAGAACACTGAGTTTTATCCCATTGGATTTTCTTGACAAGATTTTAACGAGACAACATTTGATCACTCCAAATTTTTTGTAATTATTATTTTCCTTCGTTTGGATTTTTGTCCCATTAGATTTTTACCAAACAAATTTTTTAACAAAGCAGTTACTGTATTAATGGTCATCAAATGATTAGTGTTGTAAAATATAGAAAATATTATTTATGATCATATTTAGATATTTTTTACCTAGTATACAAGTGTTGAAACCTATATATATGGATCCCGTTATAATATAATACATAGTTTCTTTCTATTCTTTTCTCTTGTTTATAACAATTCATTCTTTTTTATTCTCGAAATACAGTTTTTAATTTAATAAGTACTTATTTTTAATACGATCAAGTCTTTTTCTAGTAGCACCCAACATTTTCTCCTTGCCAACGGTTCCAAGATATAATAATAACTGAAAAGAACGATGGCGCTAAGTCTTCCATTCCCCCTTCTAGCGTAAGAATTAGAATTCTGAGAAAAATCATTTTAGAGAGAATCTATTTATGAGGAAAACTATATATAAAAACTAAAAAGATGTCATTGAAATTTATATTGAATGTAATGAGACTTTTATATAGGCATCTACCAAGGCAATGGGGGAAGATCCACGAAGGGTGGAGAGACATATGTCTTAAGATCTTGAACATTTGTGATGACACGTTTTGAAATGTAGTAAGGCCAGTTTTGGACGAGGGATCCACTCAGGATCATCTTTATGAAGAGGCAGGCTTGACTTTCTTTCGAAATACCTCTTCTAAGAGGGATGTCTTTTCCTTACAAACGAGCAATGGATCAATTAAGTCTAACGGTCTAGCAAACTCAAACAATCTGTTGACTATGGCCGGGTGGTGGCCGCATGGGGCAACACATTAGTGGAGAAAAGCATAGTGCAACAAAGGACGAGGGTGAGTGAAAGAAAGATGACAGTTGAGTTCAACCGATCCTTGACTAGGCTCGATGGCAGCTAGCTGGTTATGCCACCTGCTAGGCCTGTAGGTGGTCGAGCTCTCATGGTCATTAGTTCAAACATGCAGGTGTTTAAATTGGTCAATAATTTGATTTAGCTAAAAAATAACCTATCATAAATTTGTTTTTTTTTAAAAAAGATTTAACACATTTGAATTTTTTCTTCTTAAATAGATGATAGTAAGACTAAATTTCATGTCATCTTTTAAAAGCATAAATGAAATTGTAAAAACTAAAAATTATATCGTTTACAATCATTTTGTAATCTAGGAGTTTAAGCGGTTAGGTTTACACATTTTTTAACGTATTTTTGAACTAAACGTCTAAAACGGTTGAAGAAAAATGCCAAACCTAAATCAAACCGTTTCAAAACATAATTAAATGGTCAGGTTCAGTTTCAAACTACGGTTTATGAGTTATAAGTTATAACTTATAACTATGTTAATGCATAATTAAAAATACATGCTATAAATAACATAATATTTTTTATTGACATCAATAATATTATAAATAAAGATAGAAGTCACATTAATTTTTAATCTAGAAATTAACCCAAACCTAAATAAAAATGATCTTCATTAATTTGACATTTTCATCCTCTACACAGATCTTTACGATACTAAAGTAAAATTTAAATCAACTTATAAACAAAAAATTGCATTTTCTCAACTCTAGAAAAAATTGCCTATAAGCGCAAATCCAATAACCCACTTTTGATGATAATTAGTCAATTGAATTCCACAACTTCAATAGACACATTGGATTACGTCACTACAAGAAATTTAATTTTTAACGATGCAAATTTTGGTAGTAAAAAATTATTTTTAGGTTGTTTCGCCGAAAAATGATTGTTGAGAAACTTTACAAGACTAAAAATTTCGTTGTTAAAAATGAAATTTGTACTCAAGAATGAGTAGTATAAAAATAAAATAAAAGAACAAAATATGTTAACAACCACATACGTCTATCCATGTCTATTGTCTAAGATATACATTCCATTATTTTGTTAAATTTTAAGTGCCTAATGACAAAAGTGAGAAATTGAGCTATACAGTTCGATTTCAAACTGCATTTACAATATTAAAACTTAAACTAATCAATTTTGTGAGTTGTGTCGATTTGGTTTCATTCAAACGTGTCGTTATTGGGTCTACGTGGAACCAAACTAATAGTTCCCAAAACATTATGTATTCTTGTTGACGAAGCACAAAATCAAACTAAACTAGAGTAAATGG